>CM065356.1:33442851-33475650 GCA_033032245.1 Poecilia picta | reverse complement strand
TGTCAGTCTGTCCAACATCCATCTGGTGTTTGGCTTCATGATTTCAGTCTGATGTTTCCTTCATCTATTATTCTGTTCCAGCTGCTGGAGGAAAACATTGTCACTTTTGTGAAGAACGAGCTGAAGAAGATCCAGAAAGTTCTGAGTTCAGACTACCCAGAATGCTCAGAGAGTCAGAGACAAGATGATGAGGTGTTGCAAGGTGATGATGAAGAGCAGAGGAGGAGTATCAGAGAGGCCGTGATGAAGTTCACACTGAACTTCCTGCGGAGGATGAATCAGGAAGAGCTGGCTGACCGTCTGCTGAGTAAGTATTTCTACAACGATTTGACCTGATGGATAAATTACACATTTACTGATGTCTGAAGAGATGGAATCACATTCATTTAAATCATCTTCAGAAGGTATTATTCATCTCTGAATTTAATTTTTGTGTTATTTTAGAACATCTTGCTGCAGTTTGTAAACAACTTAAATCTGGTCTGAAGACGAAGTTCCAGTCTGTGTTTGAAGGAATCGCTAAAGCAGGAAGTCCAACCCTTCTGAACCAGACCTACACAGAGCTCTACATCACAGAGGGAGGGACTGGAGAGGTCAATGATGAACATGAGGTCAGACAGATTGAAACAGCATCCAGGAAACAGCACAGACCAGAAACAACAATCAGACAAGAAGACATCTTTAAAGTCCCACCTGGAAGAGATCAACCAATCAGAACAGTGATGACAAAGGGAGTGGCTGGCATTGGGAAAACAGTCTTAACACAGAAGTTCACTCTGGACTGGGCTGAAAACAAAGCCCACCAGAACATCCAGTTCATATTTCCATTCACCTTCAGAGAGCTGAATGTGCTGAGAAAGAAAAAGTTCAGCTTGGTGGAACTTGTTCATCACTTCTTTACTGAAACCAAAGAAATCTGCAGCTTTGAACACTTCCAGGTTCTGTTCATCTTTGATGGCTTGGATGAGAGTCGACTTCCGCTGGACTTCCACAACAAGGAGATCCTGACTGATGCTACAAAGTCCAGCTCAGTGGAGATTCTGCTGACAAACCTCATCAGGGGGAAACTGCTTCCCTCTGCTCTCCTCTGGATAACTACACGGCCTGCAGCAGCCAATAAGATCCCCCCTCAGTGTGTTGGCATGGTGACAGAGGTCAGAGGGTTCAATGACCCCCAGAAGGAGGAGTACTTCAGGAAGAGATTCAGAGATCAGCAGCAGGCCAGCAGGATCATCTCCCACATGAAGACGTCACGAAGCCTCCACATCATGTGCCACATCCCAGTCTTCTGCTGGATCACTGCTACAGTTCTGGAGGATGTATTGGAGACCAGAGAGGGAGGAGAGCTGCCCAGAACCCTGACTGAGATGTACATCCACTTCCTGGTGGTTCAGACCAAAGTGAAGAAGGTCAAGTATGATGGAGGAGCTGAAACAGATCCACACTGGAGTCCAGAAAGCAGGAAGATGATCGAGTCTCTGGGAAAACTTTCTTTTGATCAGCTACAGAAAGGAAACCTGATCTTCTATGAATCAGACCTGACAAAGTGTGGCATCAATATCAGAGCAGCCTCAGTGTACTCAGGAGTGTTCACACAGATCTTTAGAGAGGAGCAAGGGCTGTACCAGGACAAGGTGCTCTGCTTTGTTCATCTGAGTATTCAGGAGTTTCTGGCTGCTCTTTATGTTCATCAGAAATTCATCAACTCTGGGGTCAACCTGATGAAAGAAATACAAACATCTAAAAGATCTTCATTATTTAATAAACCCAAACAAAAGGCTCTCCATCAGACAGCTGTTGACCTGGCTTTACAGAGTCCAAATGGAACACTGGACTTGTTCCTCCGTTTCCTCCTGGGACTGTCACTGCAGACCAATCAGAGTCTCATTCAAGGTCTGCTGACAGACAGGAAGTGGTTCAGAGACCAATCAGGAAACAGTTCAGTACATTAAGAAGAGGATCAGTGAGAATGTGTCTGCAGAGAAAAGCATCAATCTGTTCCACTGTCTGAATGAACTGAATGATCGTTCTCTAGTAGAGGAGATCCAACAGTCTTTGAGTTCAGGACGTCTCTCCACAGATAAACTGTCTCCTGCTCAGTGGTCAGCTCTGGTCTTCATCTTAGTGTCATCAGAAAAAGATCTGGATATGTTTGACCTGAAGAAATACTCTGCTTCAGAGGAGGCTCTTCTGAGGCTGCTGCCAGTGGTTAAAGCCTCCAACAAAGCTCTGTAAGGACACACATTGTTACTGCAGGTATTTTTGATAGGTAGAAATCTGTTAATTATGAGGTAAATAATCATGTGTCAGTTTATATATTGGTGCATTGTCTCTTCAAAGTGTCCCACTGGAGGGGATGTGCAAAAAAGAAACAGACTTCCTTCAGCAGCTGAACATAATGTCACATATTCAAGCAGCAAAACTCCTCCAGTTTATGTTAACATTGAAATTGAATTAATATAGTTAATTGTGTAATTTTATAATTCTCTTTAACCTCCTTGTTACCTGTAGTTCATTTAAGGCTGGAAGCCCAACTATAGAATGAACCAGTTCACAACAAATACAAAGGTTGTGTAAAATCCGATGGTTCCTTCTATGTCCAATAAAAACATTGTTGATTTAAAGAACATAGATTTTGATTACTTGTTTAATAACAGATTTTCCTCCCTGTCTCCTCAGACTGAGTGGCTGTAACCTCTCAGAGAGAAGCTGTGAAGCTCTGTCCTCAGTTCTCAGCTCCCAGTCCTCCAGTCTCAGAGAACTGGACCTGAGTAACAACAACCTGCAGGATTCAGGAGTGACGCTTCTCTCTGCTGGACTGAAGAATCCAAACTGCAACCTGGAGACTCTCAGGTAAAATGTGACCAACCCTGGTGATTTCTATCCACTAGCTGCTAACCGAAATTGACTGAAGTATTTGACCTCGATCCAAATTATGGGAATCAGGTGTTCCAGGAACTTTCATGGTCAGAGGTTTATTAAAGTAGCACCAAGGCATGTAGACTGTTTTACAAACATTTGTGAAATAATGTTTTGCTCTCAGGAACTGGGTGGATTCCAGCCTGGAACTGTGATAGGATGAGCAACAAGTGGCATCATGTCACTAACAAGTTTCTACACATAAACGTTGCTGGTTTTCATTCCTTCCATGCTGACAGAACCAAAAACAGAGGCGTTTAGAAAGGCAGTGGTCAGACTTCCTTGATAGTGTAACTCTAAATCCTTTACAGATTGCTGCATCCTCGGCGTCCACATGAGCTTTATTGCAGATCCTTCCTCCCAGCAGTTGTTAGACTTTCTAACCAGAACTGCTCCCAATAGGGCTGCAACGATTGCAGTTTTCTGGCCGATCAAGGATTACCGATCTTTTAAAAAGCCCAAATTATCAATTCCGATTCTGGCTGATACCATGTTTTTGTCTGAAATGTTGCTCCATATATCAAGAAAGTTACTGAATTGGCAACAAAGGGGTGACTATTGTTAACTGTAAATGTGCCGACATGAGCTGGAAAACCAGTTTGTCAGTCAAACCTTTCTCATGGGAGAAAAGAAAAGCACAGTGGTTGGTTTTTAGACTTTTGCCAAGGTTGATAACATCAGTGGATAAGATCAGCTTCACATGTAAAAATCGGCTGATTACCGATCTCCTAAAATAAAGGAAATCTGTGCACCCCTAGCTCCCAACAAATTCAATAATTTTATACTTTCTGGCTGTTACCTGGTGTCTTTTTACATTTCTTTCAAATAGTCTATTGCTGTGTCAACATACAAATATGCACATCTTACAGATGATTATAAATTTCCCTACTCAGCTGCACATTTCTTTGAAACTGATGATGCATTTTTTATTAAATCTACAGAATTATTATTCCTCTGTTTAAATGTGACATTACTCTACAGTCTCCTATTATTGTTTATTTTTATTTTTTCTTGAATATCTGATTCTTCAACTTAAACGTGTAGCTGGTAAAACTGAACTTTCTGCTGTGGATCAATGAAGGATGTTTCTATTCTGATCCGTTCTACATGTGACAAATGTTGATTTTTATTACACACAGAACTACATGAGAGTGTTTTTACTATTTCATCTTATTGACAGGTAGATTTAGTGACTTTTTTCCTCTCCTATAAATGTCCACTTCAGACCTTGGGCTCTACCTCAATGTTCTCATTTTCTCATCATGGGATGAATTGTGTATCTGCAGCTTATCAGGCTGTTTGGTCTCAGAGGAAGGCTGTGCTTCTCTGGCCTCAGCTCTGACCTTTAACCCCTCCCATC
The DNA here is from genome assembly GCA_033032245.1 of Poecilia picta. Classification (NCBI taxonomy): domain Eukaryota; kingdom Metazoa; phylum Chordata; class Actinopteri; order Cyprinodontiformes; family Poeciliidae; genus Poecilia; species Poecilia picta. The sequence continues at coordinate 33,471,371 of CM065356.1, read as the reverse complement.
TGAAAGAGTTGGACCTGAGCTACAATCATCCAGGAGACTCAGGAGTGAAGCTGCTGTCGGCTGGACTGAAGGATCCAGACTGGAGACTGGAAGCTCTCAGGTATGGAGGAACCTGCTGCAGGAGCAGAGAAGGTCTGATAGAGGAGGAAGAGGAGAAACGTCTTTAGTCTGATGGGAAACATTTAGTTTGAAGATAAATATTTAGTTTGGTAATTAAATATTTAGACGCCTCATCTGAAGGCAGAGACCAGTAAAGGTTCAGGAGCTCAACAACAAGAAAAGGCTCATCTAACCACATTTTAGGACAGAATATTAACAAACAGCTTTCAGAGTTTAATAAACAATGATAAATTACCTGGACGCCTCCCTGGTGAGGAGTTCAGGTCCCACCGGGAGGAGGGGAGACCAGGACACGCTGGAGGGACTATGTCTCTACTGGCCTGGGACGCCTTGGGGTTCCTGGAGGAGCTGGAAGAGGCTGGGGAGGGAAGTCTGGGCCTCCATTCTGAAGCTGCTGCCCCCGAGACCCGATCCGGATAAGAGGAAGAAAATGGATGAATGGATGGATGGAAATTACTAAATTGTGAGATATACAATCAAAGCTAAGGAACATCTCTATATAGAGCAGAGGTTCCCAAACTGTGGGGTGCGGCCCCTAGGGTGTCACCGTGCCATTGCAAGGGGGGGCGCAGGAAGCGTTATGGATGAATGACACGTATCTGTGACTCTGTCACTGTTTTCAGCAGTTAAAACTGTCTGAGTCGCTGTTAACATATTGTAACCTGTTTTTCCGAGCCGCCTTTAAACGCTGGGTTTAGACCTGTGTGGCAGAAACGGAGACCTGATGCTGCTGCACTCAGGTTTGGTAGAATCATGGCAGCAAACCAGCAAAACGTAAATAACTTTTTACAGTTTTTCCACCAAACTAGCTGACTATTAAATTGCTGACAGCTTGAGTGAAGCTGTTGGATGCAGCAGTGACGTGCGGTGAGGTTCATAGCTGGTGAGGCTCTGACTTAATCATAATCACATTTACAAATCTAGACCCCATGCAAGTTGTTGTTTACATAAGAAAGTTTTGCGCATGCGGACAATGATGGAGGGTAAAAAGGTTTTTCCTTTACGCGTCATTCATAGCCGCCGCCGCCGTAGAATAATTCCGTTAACGAGATCAAACTTTGACATAGATATTACTAATTTCATGCTGTTTTCCACAGCAAAGTGAAAAATTGCTAAACAACTCAAAACCAGTCTGTCTCGCTTTCTATATCAGCGCAGCTACAAGCAGACTCGTTGCCATAGCAACTGACAACGCTGCACAAAATAAACACTCAGATATTTCCCACACAAAGAGCAGAACATTCAGTCTGTTGCAGTATCAGGTTTTAGGCTTAATGTTACTTTGGGATCATTAATTAGTGATTGATTGCTGTGGAGTCATAATGTGTGGGATCCTGAGCGCCCCCTGCCTGGAGACAAAAGAACTGTCTGCCTCACTTGACTCTGTTCTGCTCGCTGCAGCTCGTTGCTACATCACTGCAGGCATGTAACGATTTTGAAGAAAAAAACATCCGAATTGGCCAAGTTAAATGAAAAATAGGTACTTTTTCATACAAACCACAAGGTGAAAATAGCAATATAAATTATTTTCTCATTATATATTATTTTTCCACGATGACAGGTGCCTCCCCTGATCGCATGTAACTGGGATGCAGGTAATGTTAGCTAAACGATGACTAGCTAATATCAACACAGCACCTTAAGCTTAACAAGTCGCCTCTAGGCTACTGACAATGTTGTCTATGTTCAGCTACTTCAATTCATTTTGTCCCCAAAATAAGTCGATCATCCCCAGAACCTCCACCACTGACACATCATTCAACCAGGTAGCCTCTCCATTTTGGTTATCCACAGGGGGAACCAGAGAATGTTTGGAAACCACTGATATACAGCATATGTAACCCTAACTAAAGGCTAGGCGCTTGACTACGGCCTAATATAATAATAGGCACTCAGAAAGGTTCGACTATGGAGCCCGTGGGTGTGAATAAAACACAATCAGACATAAGGTAAATTCAAGTTATTGTATTCAAGCTTGTTTTGTTCATATATTTAGGAAGATATGTAATAATAATAATAATGATATTTATAATGACAGTGATTTTCTATTAATAACCAAAAAACACAACAAGGGAAAAAAACAACAAAAACAATAAACCCTGATGACACCCAATAGTTTCTTTTCCTGTTTAAAGTCCTTTCGTGAGTCCAGGGTGATTAATTGTCCTTCAATCAATAGCTGATTGTTCTTATGTCCATGATCCAGTGCAATTGGGTCCAGAATGAGAAAATAACTTGGTTCATTTAATCCTACCGCGAAGTTGCGGTGATCCGGTAGCTCGATGGCCATCATGGGTTGAAAAAACCTGACCTAAACACGGTCATAAATAAAAATAAATTAGAATTCACATTTAAACAAGGTTAAAGTGCAACTAAAAAAAACTATATTCCATAAAATATTTCTCCAGAATCTTCCACATTAACTTCAAATTAAAGATCGCGATCACAGATTCAAATTAAAGTTACAGATCAAGCAAAGGGTACAGATCAAATTAATGTGCACTTTTAAATTGTACCCAAGTTTAATTGACAGTAGCGTCAATTAAACTTAATCGACTTTCTTATGTTTCAATAAACAATTGTTCTTTTTTTTCTTTTGTTGCGCAACTCAAAAAAACTAACCAAGCCCAGATTTCTATAGGCCGTCAACAAAAATCAATGAAAAGTAACTAAAACTATCCTAAAAGGACGAATTTACAAAAATCAAAGGGCCTATTTAATATTTTGACAATATATAATATGTTCGGCCACAAAATTAACAATAAGGGAATGACTTTTTAATAAATAAAGTCATTTTTCAATCAATACCCGAGTTGAGTGGGCGTGTCACCACCACATTTCTATTTCTTAAAAAAAACACAAGGTACGAAAAAACAAACGACTCACCGTCGAGCGGTCGACAGAAAATACACAATGTAAACCTTCGGTTTGGTTAATAATCCTCGATCCAGCCGTTTTCTTCCATACGTTTGGAAGACGCCGAGATGAGCAGCAACAACAGCAAATGGAGATCCGAGTTCACCTGTGACCCGGAACTTAAAGTGCGCCGTCACTTTGACCCGCCAAAATAAAATATGGATTAATTATTTTGTGCTGGTTACACATACAACTATGCATATGTAAGATATTCTATTAGTAATTTCTTTCTGCAGGTCTGTTTTGTTGTAGGAAAGTATTGCAATATTCAAACCCACAATTTAGCAAGATATGTAAATCAGAGCTGGACCACCAGACATATTTAGTCTTTACAGAATTACAGTATTAAAAATATAAACACAATGCAACCTTTTAGTGACTGTAATCTATAAACAGAGCTGCCTGTTTGCTGCAGTGGAGATGAAGATGGTCCATTCAGGAAAGCAGAGATACACAAAACATTAAGGTGGAACTTCAGAAAAAAGCAAATATTGAATTGTTAATGTATGTCACCATGAGATAAACCCACTGAGTTTTGCTTAATACATTTTTTAAAAATTAAAATCACGCATTTTAGTCTCATGAAGTGTATTTTTATTTTTTTGCAAAACAAACTTATTTTGCACATGCAAGAAATCCTTTCTTGCTATTCTAAGTTTTTGTTTGTGACTCAAAGTTTTTCTTGTGATTCTCACATGATGTCGTGGACAAAAGATTTCTGATGTGTGCAAATAAAAGTTTGTTTGGTAAAAATTAGTTATTTATATAATTGGGGGGAAAATTAACTAATACTCTGTGAACCAGAGACCAAACTTACTTAAAGTCTGGATTGAGTTTTTCCACCTTCATTAATGACACATTTATTACATACATTAAATCTTTCATGGTAATTCAGGATAAGTTATTTTTTTAAAATTAATATCCTTGTTGGACAATCAACTACTCCCTAGTAAACTTATTAGAAAAAACCTATGGACTTAAATGGGATGCCAAAAAGCTAAAATACCTGGGAGTGTTTGTATCCCGAGATTTGGACAAGTTATTTAGTTTGAACTTTGGTAAACTTATTGAAACCATACAAAAAGATTTGGCAGCATGGACAAGGTTACTGTTTGATTTCACAGCTAGAATGGAAATAGTGAGGATGAATCTGCTTCCTTGATTCTAATCTTTTCATGTCATTGCCTATTAGAATATCAAACACACACTTCCATGCCTGGGATAGGCTGATCTCAAGATTTATTTGGTCTGGGACCAGATCAAGAATAAAATTTAAAACACTCCAAACGAATAGAGATCAGGGGGGTCTGGCCCTTCCAGATTTGAGGGAACATCTACTACGCTGCTCAAATGAGATTTATGGTCTGCTGGTGCTGGATGGAAACAGATTGAACTTGGGCAGGGTGGGGTTGGGAGGTAAAATTGTTTCAGACCAGAGTGGGAATCGTATAGTCGAAGACACATTGTTAATCTGGAAAGAAATAGTTGACAAGTACAAATTGGAAGATGTTATTGGACTCCTGATGTGGCCTGTAGCCCAAACTTTCGGCCAGGAGAATCAGATTCTTCCTTTTTAGACTGGAGAGACAGAGGGCTTGTAGTTTTGAGCCAGTTTGTAGAAGGTAACACCTTTAAAACATTTGAGCAACTGAAAAGGGATTATAATCTAAGAACAGAGACTTATTTAAATACTTTCAGGTTAGACATTTCTATAATACCAAAATAAAAAAACGTTTCCCCCTAGAAGGTAACACTATTGTGCAAATCTTCACAAATGCCTATAATCACCTTCCATGTAAAACCGTTTCTAAACTATATCAGGGGTTGCAGAAACAGGATGGAAATAACACCTTGAATATTGAGTCAAAATGGGAGAAGGAATTGGGAGTAAGGATTACAGATGGCGACTGGCTTTCAATGTGTGTGACGCAACAGACAACCAGCTCAAAAAGATGGAAGGAATTTGGATGGAAGTGCTTAATTAGATACTTTATTACACCTCAAATTATTAGTACACATAGAGGAGAAGAACCGCAATGTTGGAGACAATGTGGCCATCAGAATGTCAATCACTCTCATGTATTCTGGTCCTGCCCTAAGATGGCATCCTTCTGTCAGACTATCAGGATAATCTTGGGCTATTCCATCCCCAAAGACCCCAGAATCTTTATGCTGGGGCTCATATGTGGACAAGTGTTTCAAAAGAAGATGAATATCTTTTTAAAATGTTATCAATTGCAAGCAAAAAAGCTATTACACGGTCTTGGCTAAAGAAACTTCCTCCCCATTTGGCGGGACGTTGTGGAGGAGATTCACTCTATGGAAAAACTGAAATATCTTTTAAATATAAAAGGTAATTTTTACAACAAACGCTGGTCTAAATGGCTGCATACAGGAGCAAGGAAGCGTAACAATGTGCAACATGTAATGTTTTCTTTTACTCAACTATGAATCAGGGCCCCAAGTTCTCTGTGTTGTATGTTCCATTGTAATAATGAAAAAATGTTAAAGAGTATATAAAAAAAAAAGAAAGTTCAGCTCAAGGTTGATCCGAATTATGAACGATAATTTCAGCCAGCTGTTCTCTATTGATGCCTCCTGAAGTGCTAAGAGGTTCAGATGCCATCAATTTCCAAACACTCCTGTAAATAAATGCTTTGTCTTGAGACCAACTAATACAAAAAAGTGGTAATTCAGGCTATTAAACAAGGCACATTATCCTCTATAAAATGTTTAATTCATATTCAATAATTTAAATAATATTAAATGATTTCAATAGCTTCCAAATAGTGTGCCATTAACTCACAATCTGTGAAATCGTTCTACTACTAGACTGTATAGATGAGACAAACTCAACTTTATTACATGTGAACACCTTATATATATTTTTAGCTATTTCTTTAGTATAGCTTCTAGGTCATGTGATCTATTAACTCAAAATCTGTGAAACTATTCTACTATAGATGAGGAATATTTTCATTCCATTTTGACCCCTTTTTTACTTTTAACCAAATTTATATTTAAAAATAAATTTTTTAAAAAGTTCATAAAACATATGACCTCAGATGATAAGGACATTTGTAACCTGTAATGTTCAATTACATAAAATTCTAGGACTGGATCTATTTCATTACATGTTTGCTTACCTAAATATGTTAAATACAACAAATATTTATTAAAGTTTGATCTGTTTCATAACATTTACTTGTCACCTTTATTGTGGTGACAAGAGCAGGCTCTGTCCGGTCAATGACCGGTCTGTGTCCCCTCCAGCACACTCTGGAGGTTAGGGACAACCGGGGGGGAGAACCAGAGGGAAGCCAGAGCCATGCCCGAGCAGGGCATGGCACGGCCGGCCCGGGTGGCCGACCTGCCACCCTCCAGCCTCTGGAGGTTAGGGACAACCGGGGGGGGAGAACCAGAGGGGAGCTCCACAGGAGCTCCAGGCTTCCAGCGGGCCGTGGCGGGCCTCAGAGCCCGAGCACGGTGAACCGCCTTCGGCCAGGAACACCCGAGACATCCCCCTGGCGGTATGGCTCCCCTGAAGGGGGGCCGACGTTGCTGGGACAGTCGGCCGGGCCGGGCACACCTGCCGGTCAAGTTCTCCAGGTGAGGGGCCACAAATGTCTGAAAAAGGCCCAAAAGTGTATTAAATTCGGGTAACCGGGGACTAAAACCTCCTTAGGCAGGCTCCGGAGACCCCTAGCATCATGAATATATGACTGGAGGTTTGAAAACATTGTCCCTCAGAGACTAAGTCCCATTTTTTTACTCGCCCCTAAAATCCTGCCGGCACTGTTTTTCTTCATAAGGTCTCGACTTCCCTAATTGCAGTCGCAGGCCGCCATTTTGGACGCCGGTTTTAGGGAGACCACTTCTTTCTCGGTCGAATAGCTCGGCCATCCGGGGGGCTAGAACGGATCGGACGGCACCGGCGTGCTCGGGAGACTCGGGGCTATCCGTGGATGCCAGACTTTCCCGGATTAAATCCGGTTTTACCCGTTTTCCGGACCCCCACCCGGGTAAAGCTCAGGGGGCCCTAGCTCCGGCTGTGGGCCGCGGATCCGGAAACCGAGACCAGGGCCGTGATCCCCGCTATTGCCGCTTTCCAACGGTATAAGGCACGCCTGGGTAGCCTGAGGTTTTTTTTTCGACCTCCAGAGAGGGACCGGCCAGAGCCGCGGATCCTACCCGGGAGACCCGCGCGAGCAGGCGGACTCGGCCGCAGCATCTCACCGCCCGGAGGTCCCGGGTCGGTCAAAATAGCAACCAGAGGCGCGGGAGCGGTACCATCCACACTGGGGCAACCAGGGGAGCTCCGTGGTGCCGGTCCCGCCACGCTGGGACCCGGACAAAGCACTTTTAGGTGCGTTTTTCCTGAAAATTCGAGAAAAACGGTTTAAAAATCGGGGGAGGGTCGCAGGGAGAAGCGGAGACTACCGGCGTGACCCCCAGGACCCCCCGGTTCCAACGGCGTACGGCATGCTGGGGTGCAGGCCCGATTGGACCGCCAAACCGGACCGCGAACCGGGACAGCAATGCGGACGCTCCCTTTAAAAATTCATTAAAAATCGGGGGAGGCTCCCAGGGCACACTTAAGCACTCCTCCTCGGATTAAACCCTCCAGCACGGCCAGCCCGGACCCTCGTGCCCCTGGTAAGGCGGCGGGTTCTGACACTTAGAATATTTTTCGTTAGTTTTCACGCGCCCCTGGTAAGGTAATAGCGCTTCCGGGGAAGGCAAAAGAGGGCATGCCCGCCCTCCGGAGGCCCCGACCTGTAAAAGGGCCTCCGCCCGCCTCCGGGGACCGTCGAGCGGCCGCGGAGGCCGGTTCCCCGGTTCCCCCAACCGCCGGGGCCCGAGCCACCCCGCCGGCCTCACTCTAACCCCACCACGAGTAAGCGCCTTATCCGCACTTCAGTTAACAAGGATGTCTCCGATTCACCTCAAGCTATCCGCAAAAGAACTCGAAGAGAAAGGTCCTCGACGGACACCGGACAACGCCGTACCACTTAAGTTTGCGGTTATAGGGGTGGTGTATCGTGTTGCGGATCAAGTCTCCGGGCGGACAGCTCGGGTGCTCGACAGATTCTGTGATGGCCCCAGAACGGTCCAACAACTCGATCAGATCGCACTATGGACACCTGGCCATGAGGCACAGTTGGTGAGGGAGCGGGAGATCCGGGGCTGCCCAGTCGGCTTGCTTGCGGAAGCGGTGGTGTCCTACGTCTACCACAGGCTGACACACCTGGGGAGGCGAGCGTCCAAACGCCACCAGGCAACTCAAGCACTACTTCTAAATCCTCGAGATGCGCCCTGGTACCCGCTGGTCGCGCTCCTGCATCAAGCTGGGGTACTGGTTGACACAATAATAGAGATAAGACAACTGACTGCCTTGTCCCCACCAGTGTGCTACAACAACCCCTTGTGGCCACGCGCTACATTGGTGCGGCCGTAGCACAAATGAAGACTCTCCCATCCCATGATTATACATGGTTAACATACTACACTGCTGATTCAATAATACAGTCGCTGACTTCAAGACAAGTGCGGGAAATAACTGACATTGTCTGGCGTGAGCTCCGACCCGATTTCCTGCGCATACGGCGAACTCCGCATCCTGATGTGGGCCTCATGGGTCAGCTCAAATGCCTTATGATGATGTTGTCTGCTGTTCAACTGCCGAGAATTCCAACCATACAGCCGGGAGTCCCAACACAGATAGAGCTCATAGAGCCGACTGACCTGAATGTGGATTTGACAGTGGAGGCTTTAGACGATCACTCTCACCCCATACACGATGTAACTGAATATCTGCTGTCTCTCGGAGAAACTGTGCCAACAGAAGAAGAACTAGCCGACGCATGGGACGTCTGTGTAGATATGCTCAACTCCGTGCTGAACAACCGAGAACAAATGTGGATTTGCCAGGACACTTTGGCTGCTTGTATAGCACGAGTGCGTGAAGAACCTGTGCAGGTGCCATCATACCGACTCGAGAGAACCGACCAATCAACTACAGAGATTAAGACTCGGCCACTGGGCTACAAACTGATGAAGGGGTGTCAATTTCGCACACTTGACCCTAGTCGTGACCTTGAAATGGGTGTGCCGTCGGTTACTGTCCTATTTGACACCAAGGAGCTCATTATAAACCCGCATTCACTTTCTCGGCCTTTCGGAGAAGGTACAATGTCATCCAACAAAGTTTTGGAGTTGTTTGCCATCCTAGGTGTGGATCTGAACTCTCTAAACAATTGTTTCATCATGTGCCTTGGAGAAGGGTACGGTGGAATTGTAGACATGCTCGCGCGACTGTCTTACCGTTGCCACTTCCTGTTCAACACCAAGCCCGATGATGTGCGCTTCGGCTCCACACCAGCACTGGCCCTTGAGAGCCTGGCACGGAACGGCCATACATTGGACGATGAGCTAACAAATTCATCTATCTTCGACCTGTCATTGCCCCCGGTAGCTGATGCCCTTTGCAGAGATGCATTCCGATACCAACTCATAACCTGTGACGCCGAGGCTGACTGGTCAGACACCGGAAGGTACACACAGCTTCTCCTCAATGTTGCCACAATATACCTGAGGAAACGGTCACCGGACGGTATACTGCTTCTCAAGGTGATGCTGGAACACACTCAAGCGGTGTCCCGTGTGGTTAGCTTGTTGGCCAATGTTGAAAAAGGAGTAATTAAGTAAATTTAAAAAATACAATTCGGTTCTTTTCCTTTTCCTGGTCCCGGATCTCAGCTGCTGTCTTGGAGCCCACGCGAGAACACAAGAGGCGTACGCAGCGTGTTGGCGTCACAGAAGTTCAGAATTTAATCCAATCAGAAACAAAGTCTCAGACTTACAGAGCCGAACAGAAAAAACATGCAGAGTTACATTTAGTTACCTGAGATACTTAGGAGACAAACACACAAGACGTCTTGGAGAAATATAACCAGAGCAATAAGCATTAGAGATCGGCTATATTTTCTGACCCATTTTTCCGGTGCATCAGTTTTTATCTGTGAGGGGAGGGCCTTGAGTTTCGCATATTCAAATCAGGCGTTCCTCAGCTTAACCAACCGGTGACCGTTCCTGATGTTTTCAAATTTAGTTCCTCCCAACAATTTGGTCCGAGCGATCAAAGAGAAATTTTCTCTTTGATGTTATTTGAAGTTAACCAGAACTCTAAAGTCCTGCTGACTTTTACAACTTCGCAAATGTCTCAGGAGACGTGGCTGAAACTCTCTCCTACTTCAAACAGATAAATAACAAACCGCATGTACGTTTTTAAACCAATACTTTTAGGGTAAACTGCAGGTCAATGCATCCGGGTTGACCATAAATCTTAAAGATGTATCCAGGTTTATTTCACCAATTGATGTCATCTCCTGAATCTGGCTTTTTCCTGAGCCACGAACATCAAAGGATTTCACAAGTCTCTGTGAGATCTTGGGTCTTCTACCCTAAATCCTGTATTTAATTCAATAAGAGTTATCCCTAAACTTAATATGCTTTTGCTCTGTTATTCCTCCCAAAGTCTCTCTGATATTAAACTCATACAAACTACAAAAAGTAATCAGATACAGTTCCTGCTTCTTAATACAGAACAAACATTTTCAATTACATTCATCCTTGTCTGGTTTTAATTCTACTAATACAATATTAAAATAAAATATTCAGTTAAAGCATGCAATATTAAAATATTCTATATGATATCAGTCTGAAAGTTTAAAAGTTCACAGTTTCAAAGTTCACAAGTCCATAGGTCACTAATTTACCATGGCAGATGTTCACTGGAGACCCCTTATTTCCTGGGACAGGAATGTGCCCCTGTTTTTAGATGGTTTTCACACAGATAAGATTGTCTCCCTCCTGTGGTTTTATTATTTTACAACCTGCAACCAGGTGTTGTAGATGCATTTATCTGTGACATTCTGACCCCAGGCACTACATTCCCTGCATCTGAGCTTACTGACACAAAACTCCTAATTTTAAGTAAAAGATAGAGCTAACTCAAACACTAAAAAATGATTATATAAGTAAAAGATTCACTACACTAAAGCACTACAAATAGTTATATGATTGAATTCAACAAAACACTAAACAATGATTATATTTCCTCAACACCACCCACTCGAGACGAACAGGCATATGCCAGCTACATAGCTCCCCACCTGGGGGAGAGTGTTATGTCTATGAAGTGGGTCTTGCAAATCTATACTCCCCTAGCACAAAAGAGCCAGCGATTCATCCTGAAGTTGCACGCAAAGTTACAACACTAAGCGACAGGATCCGAGAACATTGGAGATGCCTGACTCCACCAGCAGACATCAAAATGACCATCCATCCATGTCCCCATTCTCACTATCTGAGACCTTTGCAAGATAAACTGGCCAGGTCCTACTGGTCTCGATTAACAGGACGGCACAGCATTACATTGAGCATTGCACCAGATGAGACACAGAGGCCACGAGCCCTCTATCAAGCCCTAAAACGTGAGCTCGACATCCTGCGCTCTACACTTGCCACTCAAATGTGGGAGTCAGTTGATGCCGCTGAACTGGTCCACCACACTACACGATTCTTACTGGTAGTGAGTGCTCACCATTATGTTACACTCATCTGTGTCCAGCGTGTACGGGAGATCACACAAAGCTCCGTCCGACAAAAGTTTGTTGATATTATAACCCCGATGAAAGACCGGCTACAACTGCCGACTGACATGAACCTGTTTGACCCAACAATCACTCTCCTTGGGTATGAAACGGGGTTTTACTCCTATTGGATAGAGGGATTAAGCTGCTTTTCTTGGCATATGCTGTGATCGATCAGACATACCCACACACAAGAACAGCAAACCCAAAAGTTTGAAGAACGATTAAGGTTGTTTTTTAAAAAAAACAAAAATTATTCTTAAGGTCCATAAAGACCCTGAAAAATGGCAACAAACACATAATTATTAAACCGGCAGACAAAGGAAGTACGGTTGTAATTCTAAGCAGACAACAATATATTACAGAAATTAATAGACAATTAAATGACGCTACTTATTATAAAAAACTTAAAGAACCAATTTACGAAGACACAATTCCACTAGTACACAATATCCTAAATAGACTACAAAAAGAAAAATTCATCAATGCAAAACAGAAAGATGTATTAAAAGGCAATGGAACGCCAAGACCGAGACGATTTTACATTCTTCCTAAGGTCCATAAAGACCCTGAAAAATGGACGATTCCATTCGAAATAACCTCGAGGAAGACCGATAGTATCGGATTGTTCAAGTGAGACGTACCAGACTGCAGAATTTATTGACTATTATTTGAACCTATTATCTGTAAAACATCCTTCCTACATTAAAGATACCTACCATTTTGTTGATTTGATTAAAAAACTAAAAATTCCGCATAATTCATTATTTTTTACTATGGACATCGAAAGTTTATATACGAACATTGATATCGAAGCAGGAATAAAATGCGTGGAAGAAATTTTTAAAAAATACCCAGATCCTACGAGACCGGATAAGGCCATTTTAGAATTATTAGAAATAAACCTTAAAAGAAATGATTTTGAATTTAACGGGGAATATTTTTTACAAATAAAAGGAACGGCAATGGGGAAGAAATTTGCCCCGGCATATGCCAATATATTTATGGCAGATTGGGAAACTAAAATTTTACAAAAATGCAACAAAAGACCTCTACATTACCTGCGTTATTTAGATGATATATGGGGAATATGGACATTCGGTATGGTAGAATTTGAAAAATTTGTAGATATTTTAAATAAACATGACCCATCAATTAAGCTAAAATACGTTATTAATGATAAATCAATTGACTTTTTAGATACAATATATAAAGGAACAAATTTCATGGAATCTCAAAAACTGGATAGTAAAGTATATTTTAAAAAAACTGATTCCCATGCACTGCTATACAAAACTAGATTCCATCCTAAACATACTTTCCGAGGTTTAATAAAATCACAATTAATTAGATTTGATAGAATATGTACAAGACAAGAAGACTTTATAAATGCAGTTAAAATACTTTTTGGATCATTAAGAAAGAGGGGCTATTCTAGAATGTTTTTAAGAAAATGTTTAAGGACATTTAAGGAAAAAGGAAACAAAAGAGATAAAAGAATCATTCCTATAATAACGGACTATTCAACGAATCACAAAAAAATGAACTACTTGCTAAAGAACAACTATAAAGAACTTATTGAGCAACACGAACTATTAAAAAATGTGGATATCATATCAGCTTATAGAAGGAATAAAAATTTAAAGGACATTTTGGTGAGAGCAAAACTACAACCATTACAAGAAACGACACCAAAACTACTACAAAATATATTTAAGAATTTGAAATATGTAAAAAATAATACTAATGGTACAATATTTAAAATAAGCCAGATATTTAACCCACGATCTAAAAATTGTATTTACATTATTATTTGTTCTAAATGTGGCAAACAATACATTGGGGAAACTAAAAACACACTGGCAACAAGACTATGGCAACATAAGTACAACATTAAAAATAAAAAAGAAACAGACACAGATTTGGTCAAACATTTTATTATTCTTGACTGGACATCGTTCAAAAATTCTGGCCTTCAAAGTAATCCGTCCTGGACAGACGCAAAAAGGAAAAACTGGGAAAGAAGATGGATTTACTTACTCAACACAAAAAGTCCTAATGGATTAAACAAAAAATAAAAACAAGACAAAAAATGAGGATTTGATGAAAATACATTATCAATTCTTAACCAAAAACATTTTTTAATTTTTGACCCCATATTTCTTGTAACTCACCTATGACCTTTCATACTTGGAACCTTCTCTCTGACTTACTTCTCTATACCCTACCCTAGATCTTTTCTCTAAACCTAACCTGACCTTTGACCTACCCTACCCTCCTACCCTACCCTAGATCTTTCCCCTAAACCTAACCTGACCTTTGACCCTGCCCTAGATTCTTTTTCTAACCCTAACCTCTTTGACCTTTCCCTCTGATTTACTTCTCTATGCCCTTCCCTAGATTTTTTCCTAAACCTAACCTTTGATGATTTGATTTAATTTAAAAATTATTTTAAAATATTGAAATCCATTCCTATATAAAGATTAATTCAAGGAATGAAAATAAAAGTGAGGAAATCAATTTTAAAATACAGAAAAAAGAAAGATTTACAAGAAATTGAAGAAGTGCGTGGTGGAACGAAGTTCAACGAAGTGGGAGGAGCCTTGTAAAGGAGGAGATTATAAATAGGAGTCACAGAACTCTTCTCATTCACTCTCTGGTGAGCCGAATGGTGCAGCCACAATTCAGAACCACAACTCTGTGTGCCCTGCCTGATGAAGACAGAAAGCTGTTGAAACGTTGCGTGATAGGGCACTTCATACATTTAAATTCTTACTTAAAAATATAAATAAAAATTCATTAAAAAACTAATTCATAAAAAAGTTTTTCATTCTTTAAAAACTTTTTTCCCACAATTATTTTTTTCCCACGGTTTTCATTTTTTTTTTTTGAAAAACTAAAAAAAATCTAAAAATATAAAACTCTAAAAACATTAATAAAAAGGATAAGAATACATAACTTGATAAATAAAAATTAAACATATCATTATTATAAATAGAAAAAACACATAAACATTATTGATTTAAGAAATAAACGATACTTTGCAAAAACACTACAAATAACAGAACATGTGGAGGAGAAAGGATTGGGAAAGGGATGATGGATTCCACCACGAACATGGACGAAATTGGGAGACGTGGAGAGGGAAGGACCGCGCACTGCCTGTTCCCCGAAGGGGACAGAATAATGACTATATTCCTAACCCTAACCCTACCCTAACCCTACCCGATTTTACTCCTTCAATTTTAATATCTTCTAAAAACAGCTCTTTACTAGTTTGAACTTTAATTAAGCCTAATTTTAATTTACTTTACAGGATTTATCTAATTAGCTGGGTGTTATCTGATAGGTTAGGTTGATATTAGGCCCTTAATTGATACTTTGGTTATTAGTTATATTTTTAACTATTTCTCTTATTTTAAGCATTTTAGTTTATTTTATGACAGCTGGGTCATATATTTACTCCACTAGGAAATCTTTTTTGCTCAGATGTTTCCAGTTGGAACGGGGATTTGTGGACAACGTGTGACGGCCCGTGCATTACCTTTGACCTTCCAGTAACCAGCTGTGTCGTTGGACCAGTTGGTGTTGGTCATCGAGATAGCTTGAATCCTAACCCCTAACCTCGTTGACCTTTCCCTCTGATTTACTTCTCTATGCCCTTCCCTAGATTTTTCCCTAAAACCTAACCTTTGATGATTTGATTCAATTTAAAAATTGTTTTAAAATATTGAAATCCATTCCTATATAAAGATTAATTCAAGGAATGAAAATAAAAGTGAGGAAATCAATTTTAAAATACAGAAAAAAGAAAGATTTACAAGAAATTGAAGTGCGTGGTGGAACGAAGTTCAACGAAGTGGGAGGAGCCTTGTAAAGGAGGAGATTATAAATAGGAGTCACAGAACTCTTCTCATTCACTCTCTGGTGAGCCGAATGGTGCAGCCACAATTCAGAACCACAACTCTGTGTGCCCTGCCTGAAGAGAGAAAGCTGTTGAAACGTTGCGTGATAGGGCACTTAATACATCATTTAAATTCTTACTTAAAAATAAAAATTCATTAAACAACTAATTCATAAAAAACTTTATTTTTTAAAAACTTTACTTATTTTTTTCCCACGTTAATTTTTTTCACGCGGTTTTTGTTTTAATTTTTTTTTCCCACGGTTTTTATTTTTTTATTTTTGAAAACTTAAAAAAATATAAACTCTAAAAACATTAAAAAGTATAAGAATACATAACTTCATAAATAAAAATTAAACATATCCTTATTATAAATAGAAAAAACACAAAAAACATTGATTAAGAAATAAAGGATACTTGGCAAAAAAACAAATAACAGAACATGTGGAGGAGAAAGGATTGGGAAAGGGATGATGGATTCCACAACGAACATGGACAAAATTGGGGGTTGTGGAGAGGGAAGGACCGCGCACTGCCTGTTCCCCGAAGGGGACAGAATAATGACTATATTCCTACCCTCATTCGGGAGGTGAACACGCTGGTCTCAAGATCGTTCGAATTCAACTTCCTTATGACAAAAACTGACGCCGTAATTGATTGAAATACTCACGATATTGTCGAATAAGTTGAATAAGCTCGTGCTTGTGTCCGTGCTTCCTCGTGCTTGTCCGTTTTGAAGGCAATACAGAGCATGCGCAGTACTTCCGCTCTCCTTCCGGGGGTCACGTGCCATTCTGCACATTTCTGCAAATACAACAGGAAGCAGGGGACAAACTTTATCAAGGCGTAGACTTGTTTGCAAAACCCAGATTGGAGTTCGGGTTATTTTTCGGATAATTTTTTATTACTTAGCTTAATTAGATTATGAAACACTTAACAGTCTACGCCCGCGCTGGAGCGGATGTGACGTCATGGATCTAAATACTTCAGTAAAAAATAATAATAAGCATGGCAAGCGCGCATTTCAATCTGTTGGACACCAGTTCAAAGTTGGGGTCCATGTTTTTTTCCTTTGTGGATAATTAAAAACAAAACAAAAGATAAAGGAACATATTTTTATTCATTTCCTGCTTTAATTACAAAACAGGAAATGGCGCTCCTCGTGGAGCTACGGCAACAATGATTTCGGCAGTCATGAAAATTAGTTAAATGTCTGGAATGGATCGAATGATGAGTTTAATCTAAACCGATTTTAAAACTCACTAAAACAGAGCTTCCTTCAAAATGTCATGTATAAGATGACTGTTTAGCAGTCTGTAACGTGATTGCTGATATTGGAACTACAAAAACAAACAGATGCATGATGGGTAATGCAGTGCTTAACAGACGGACTTTTAACAATCTTGACTCTTTTTAATTTTGTCTTATCTGCTTCCATTCCTCCTTTTCCCCTACAATCTTTGAATTTTATAAAACAGTTTTCCACTGTTCAGATAGCAATTTGGAATCAAGCAAATAATGAATAAATGTATTAATTTATTGGGTTATCTATGGCCACGTCTCACTTCCTACAAATGAAGCGCACTTTTCTGCCAGGAAATACCTGTACTCTAAAAAGATAGAAATGATGGGAACCAAACCTTTAAAAGATAAAAAAAATTACAAGGAATTTTCCCCCCGATTCAAAATCATTTTAAATCCAAACATAATATCTTAACCTGTTTCTATGCAAGTTTATTTTCAAAAATTATGCCATACAATCTCACAACAATCAATCGATCGATCAATTTAATTTGTATAGCACATTTAAAAAAATAGAACT
This sequence comes from Poecilia picta, assembly GCA_033032245.1. NCBI lineage: Eukaryota > Metazoa > Chordata > Actinopteri > Cyprinodontiformes > Poeciliidae > Poecilia > Poecilia picta. The sequence continues at coordinate 33,453,955 of CM065356.1, read as the reverse complement.
TTAAGAAGCTCAGAAAGATTAAAAATAAGTCATGTTGCGTTTCTTTTGTTGTTAATGTGCAGCACGTTGTGTCAGCTGTGGTTGTTTCAAAGTGCTTTATAAATACAGTTGGATCGGACATATGCGCTGCACGGTTTGTATGAATTTGCTAACAACTTTTTCACTGAGGTTGTGCACATAATGGTTCTTTGTAGAAATAACTAAACCTTTTCTTTATTTTAGAATGAAAATTTGAACACAATTAAAATAATAAAGAACAAATTATATTAACAGTATTGAGCAATATCGGAACCAAAGTTGGAAAATAAATCACAACACACTTTGAACTGGAACCAATTATAAAAATACATATAAGGGATTTGGAAAATAAAGAAATGAAAACACTGCAAAAACTGTCACACAACTATTTACAACACTATTTGTGGAAAACACTAAAAGAAATAAACTATTTACAAACAGAAAATGTCAGGGGAGAAAACAAAGTCACTCGTTTAACCAAGGTAGGTCCTTCCCCTCTCCTCCAAACGAGCTCCTCCTGACCCCATAGTCAATAAGGACCTCCTGTCCCGCAACAATGTCAGTTGTTGCTCTGATGATGTTTTGTTTGCCCAGGCAGATTAGCCACGATGCACTTGGCGTTGCTCCTCTTGGCAGAGTGGTTGACTAGTCTGCCAAACATGGCAACGTCCGGGTGGCAGACGTAGCGTTCAGGCTGGGCGTTGATGCAGAGGTCCCGGCCGCTCCACTTAAAAAAGAATAAGTAGGACCCCTCGGCCTCTTTCATGGTCCCAAGACTGTGCCTGCCCTCACTGCCGCTGATCAGCGATCCATGGTAGTCGCAGATGACAGAGTCCTTTCTGAAATGCCTGGTCGCAAAGACCCCTGTGAAAGTAAATGGAAAAGCGTTAAAATGTATTTATTTTTCTCTCCCTTCTCTCAACAGTACACACGGTGGCTGCTACGACCATAACACGGTGATATAAGCGACCCTCGCCAAAGTCATTTTAAAAGAGCTTTTTAAAAAAAAAAACAACTTTTGTTTTGTAAATTCCTTTTTAAAAATGCGCTTTTTTCAAAGTAGGTTTTTTAATGGTGCTTAACAAACACATTTAAAAATGTGTCGCAAAATCGAACTCGCCTCTTCCAGCACCGGGCCTCTGACTCTCTGCGACTACCAGGCCGGCCCAGCTCTGATCAGCGACGTACCGTCTCTCTTGGCCCGTCGGAGGGGGAGGAGCCCAGCGCCGGACCACCTCCGCTGCCAGAACGCAGTTTTTCGTCCACCTGCACCGCCGGAGAAACCTCTGAACTTGGTCCAAGGTCGGCTTCTGCTTGCTACATTTGGCTAGGACACAGAAAGAAAAATGGTTTGACCAGAGGGAAACACACCCTGCATCAAAGCTGGATCACAGAGGAGGAGAGGGGCAGGGGAGACAAACAAAAAAAAAAAGAGGAAAACCACTCACTCATCAGGTGACACGTCCTCAGCTTCCATGTCCGACCGCACTTATCAAAAAGAACTCTGGACCCAGGGAACCCAGCGTCTGTTCGCTGCTTTTTCGACGGAGCGTCTCCGTCGAGCGTTACAGGGAACGACGCGTAGAAAGCTCTCGCGTCCGTGGCCTCACTGGGGTCGTCGTCCGATTTCGTGGCGCCGTCTGTGGAACTGGAAGAGATTAAAACCATTAAAAAGAAACAGGTTGCCACACAGAGAATTCGAGAGAGAGGGAGAGAGGCAGACGGACAGGGACAAATGCACTCACCCGCTCAGAGCTTTCAGGTGGGCGCACACTTCTGACAACTGTAGCGGGTTGAGTGGAAGCTGGTCAGGACCGTCGGGCAACCACAGGTAGCCGCGGAAGATGGTAGCGGCACCATCAGGAAGCAACGCCAGATTCCGGGCTGCGACGAGCCGGGCGTCGTCGCTCGACACCAGGGGGAGGCGGTAACTGGAAGACGAGAGCGTTTCGTCGAGCCCAAGAAGCCGTGCGGGGGGGGAGAAAGCCCCGCATACACACAGCGACATTCAGGCAGTTCCCGGCTTTGCGCCGAGCGATTGAGGCAAATACTCACTGCTGGTGCAGCCGTACCAAGTCCATCGGGGCGCTCTTGATGTGCGAACCGGACTTCCCGATGAAAAACCGGGTGACAGGCACGTCCCGGTCGTTCAGAGCGTCCGGCCTGATTCTTGAAAAGTACAGCTGCAGCAACTACGGATGAGAGAAGAGAAGCGGAGACGTTTGAAATCGGTCGAGTGACACGGACAGAGGTCACGCTTATAAATCTTACAGCAGCGTCGTCCTCCCTCAAGGCGAAAGACATGCCTGGCTTCCCATCCTCCGAAGGCCTGTGAACCACGACGACGTGGTCGTCGTCGCTCGGCCGCCGTTCTAACCACTCTTTAGCCTTGAAAACAAAGACAGGGCACGTGATGAGCAAAATCAAGCACGTTCACAGAAGCAGGAGCTTCAGGATGAGGATGGCTTCACAGTAGTAGCGAAAACGCGTCTTTTCCACTTCGTGACATGCTGTCCTTCCCGAATGTTTTTGGCGACGTCCGCCATCTCCCGCTGAGCCCTGCGGAGGACGCCCTGGCAGTCTCAGCGTCGTGCTCCGTGCGGATGACGAGCTTCGGCCGAGACCTGCGTTACGACAACAGACGATAGAAAAAAAAAATCTGTTACATTATTTCACGTCAACAGCGCCGACTCTTGCAGTCGCTGGTGTCTCTTGCCTTTTCCTGCGCTGTGGCAGGCTTCTGACAGGTCTGCGGCCTCTGCCGACGCCTGGAGGGCCATCAGCTCGTCCTCTCCGGGCAAGTTGAGCACGATGAAGTTGGCGTCAAGGAGCCGCCGCAAAAGGCCATAGCGTCCAGGCGGGTCTGGACACCATTGCCGTATTTCAGCATAATCCCAGACCCGGCCCTTCTCGCTCCAGGACTTCTGTGATGCACGGGCCTCCTTGACCTTCTCCGTCTTGCCTCTTCCGTGTGGCCTGCCATGCGCCGCCTGGCCAAATGAGTGGACAGGTACCGCTGTCGGCTCTTTGCAGAGAGGGCAGTGCTTGATCAAGTGGTCCACTCTGAGGTTACAGGGAAAATAAGAGCAAACTAAGGTTTCAGTTTCAGCAAAAACTGAAACCTTAGTAAGAGTAAATATCTTAAATTTCTTGTTTTCTTTCTGACAAGATCATTTTTCTCACCAAGATGGGGATTTATGTTAGAATATTTTTCTTATTTTAAATGTTTTTCTACACAATTATCTCAGTAAGATATAAAAGCTTGATATTAAGAAAATATTACATATGAATAAAATTGTGCTAGAATATCAATATTGACCAAACTTCAAGTTTAGAACTTATTTTATACAAGTAAATGTTTCTTATTTCAAGCACAAAAGGAGAAATCACATACTTAATGAAATGTCTTCAGATAATTAAAACAGACTATGTCCAAATGAAATCCTTTGTTTTGTCAATGAAAAATAAAAAACCCATGAACTTATTAGAATTTAATATTTAAACGGTTGACATTAACACAACAATTGCAGAGACAATGTCACTTTGAATTTAAAGACAAGTAAAGTAAATTTAAAGACTTTAAATTCTGACCAGTAGTCATGTTTTATTGTGTTTGTTAAAATTTAAGTTTAAAAGTAATTGAACTCATGTCTTCAATTCAGCAAGCCAATAACATCTCTTCAAGTATTGACAGGATCTTTTTTGGATTTTTGCCTTAGCATAAGAACCTTGAGTGAAGCAATGAAAAAATATTTTAATCCTATGCAACAATAAAAATAAACTAGTTTTAAGCATATATGTGCTGATTTCAAGAAATTAAAAGCAAGTAATATTTACTTCACTTGAGAATATTCTTAAAATAAGATATATATCTACTCGTATAAGTAAAATTGGCTTGTTTCAAGTAAAAATACACTAATTTTAAGATATTTGTAGGTTCCTATTGGTTAGATATTTTTCTTGTTTTAAAAAATCTTGATATACATTTTCTTGTTCTGTTGGCAGATAATTTTTCTTATTTTAAGAAAACTATAACCTATTTTTGTACTTTTTTTCTTGTTTCTGAAAGTGGACTTTTCGCAGAGTGTGCAAACTCACTTTTGAGTCTTCGGCATGGCTGCAACAATTCTTGGACCTTCCCGGTTCCGAGAAAGCGCTGCACAAAAACGATCCTAAAAAAGGACAATCAAGAAGGAAGAATGGTTTTATAAAGCACAGAGCACCGTGGAAAAACATGCTGAAAAGGTTGAAGCATATCTGTTGCGGCAACGAGTTCAGAGTGCTTCACCTGCATAGACCAAATGCACAAATCACTTCTTCAGACTTAAGTCAACACCAATCAGAATATTTTAACTATATACGTTTAGAAGTTTACCATTATTTAAATCTAAATGAAGTGCCTTTTAAATATTACTTTGTTCTTTACAGATTCTTGGTGACCTGCATGCTCAATTTCATCGGGTCCCCAGTGCAGTGGAATAGATTTCCTAATAAGTTTAAACTACAAATTTAGATGAGCAAAATTGGCTTGTTTTAAGTAAAAATACACTCATTTCAAGATATTTGCAGGTTCATCTTGAAAGATATTTTTCTTGTTCTGTTGGGAAGATCATTTCTTATTTTAATAAAATTATACCCTATTTTTGAACTTTCTTTTCTCCTTGTTTTTGAAAGGGGACTTCTTGCAGTGTGCAAATTTTAGTTTGTTTTAAAAAACCCCAAAAATTTAAAAAGGTTCAATACTTTTCTTATATAATTAGAACTAACCAAACGTTGGCATCAGGGACTAGCGTCGTGAAAAAAAGCTCAATTTTGCTTGTACTTGCAAGCTGCATATTCCGTCGAATAAAACACGCCTTTCAGCTGACAGGCCCTGGTCTAAAGAGCGTTCAATTCAACTTCCTTATGACTAAAACTGACGCAGTAATTGATTGAAATCTCACGATATTGTCGAATAAGTTTGAATAAGCTCGTGCTTGTGTCCGTGCTTCCCTCGTGCTTGTCCGTTCTGAAGGCAATACAGAGCATGCGCAGTACTTCCGCTCTCCTTCCGGGGTCACGTGCCATTCTGCACATTTCTGCAAATACAACAGGAAGCAGGGGACAAACTTTATCAAGGCGTAGACTTGTTTGCAAAACCCAGATTGGAGTTCGGGTTATTTTTCGGATAATTTTTTATTACTTAGCTTAAATTTGATTATGAAACACTTAACAGTCTACGCCCGCGCTGGAGCGGATGTGACGTCATGCATTAAATACTTCAGTAAAAAATAATAATAAGCATGGCAAGCGCGCATTTCAATCTGTTGGACACCAGTTCAAAGTTGGGGTCCATGTTTTTTTCCTTTGTGGATAATTAAAAACAAAACAAAAGATAAAGGAACATATTTTTATTCATTTCCTGCTTTAATTACAAAACAGGAAATGGCGCTCCTCGTGGAGCTACGGCAACAATGATTTCGGCAGTCATGAAAATTAGTTAAATGTCTGGAATGGATTGAATGATGAGTTTAAAAAAACAAATGTAAACCGATTTTAAAACTCACTAAAACAGAGCTTCCTTCAAAACTATTTTTTTTTTTTTTGTTAAAGGCGCCGGTTAAACTGGCTGCTTGCAGATGCAGCTCTTGTCGTTTTAGTTAAATCTGTGTTCTTTTTATTCTTTTATTTTTAAATTCATCTGTTGCTCTATACAACAATTAGTTACTCTTCCATGAAGGACTGGACGTGTTTTTGTCGCTGTTCTCCGTGTTTTTTGTTACTTTTTCTACCTAACGGATAACATGGTAACGGAGAACATGGTAACGGAGAACATGGTAACGGAGAACATGGTAACGGGTAACGGATTGTTTCCAGCGCGAACAGCTGATTGCGCTGTGTGGACCTGCGCTGTCGCCTGGTGTCAGGCCTGTTGTTCCCAACGAGATACGGAGGAGACGCCATAAACCAGCGTTACCGGCTATTATAATGGGTAACGTGAGATCCTTGGCAAATAAGGCTGACGAACTGACGGCGCTAGTGAGGAACCAGGAAGACTACAGGGTGTGTAGCATTTTCTGTTTCACGGAAACATGGCTAACCGCGCTGGTTCCGGATAACAGCGTGGAGATTCCTGGATATTCTCTGGTTTGGGGGGACAGAGACTCTCCTAGAGTAGGAAGAAGAAGGTGGCGGGATTGTTCTTTATGTGAGTCAGAGGTGGTGCAATCCTGGCCATGTCAACGTGAAGGAGAAGATCTGAACCCTGACATTGAATTTCTGACTGTTGGACTACGTCCGTATTATCTGCCGAGGGAGTTTAGTCCGTTATAATGGTTGCTGTTTACATTCCCCCATCAGCTGATGTAGCGTGTGACGTCATCAGCTCGACACCCGGACGCTTTTATGGTCATCACTGGTGACGTCAACCATGCTGCACTGGACAAAACTCTTAACTTCCAGCAGTATGTGGATTGTCCCACCAGGGGTAACAAAACACTGGATCTCCTGTATGCCAATGCTAAGGATGCATACAGCACCACAGCCCTTCCCCCCCTGGACGGTCTGACCACAACTTGGTCAGATTGTCTCCCAGGTATGTCCCTCTTGTGAGGAGGCAGCCCATGCGCACCAGGATGGTGAGGAGGTGCAGGACTGCTTGGGGTCAACAGCCTGGGAGGTTCTCTGTGAGCCTCATGGGGACGACATCGATTCCATGACCAACTGCATCACAGACTACATCAGGTTCTGTGTGGACACTGTCACTTGTACCCGGATCGTCTGCTGCTTCCCTAATAACAAACCTTGGATTACATGCGACCTGAAGGCTCTTCTAAACAAAAAGAAGATGCTTTCAGGTCTGGAGACAGAGAGGAGCAGAGGAGGAGCAGCGTGAACTCAGAGACACTGAGGACATGCAGGGACAACTACAGGAAGAAGCTTGAGTCCAAACTTGAGCAAAACTGTGTGAGAGATGTGTGGATTGGTTTAAAACACATCACTGGGTGGAAGAGGAAGGACACACTGACAGCAGGGAGTCTGGACAGGGCAAACACCCCCTGCTGCTCCTGTCACCTCCATCTCCCCACACATCCTCACCGTCTCAAGCCTCCAAACACCTTCAACACCTTCAAGCTTCTCCTGCACGACATCCCCCCATCTGCTCACCCCTCCCTCCTCCCACTCCCTCACCTCCTCACCTTCCTCCACTACAGACAATAACACCAACTCTCAGCTAACGGTGACCGCAGGCCAGGTTATGAGGCAGCTTGAAAGACTTCATCAGGGGAAGGCGGCAGGCCGGACGGCATCACACCATGGGTCTTAAGGACCAGCTGTCTCATGTACTGGTACATCTGTACAATCTGAGCTTGAGTCTGGAGTGAGTCCCGTTGCTGTGGAAGACGTCACACATAGTTCCTGTGCCCAAGAAGGCGAGACCATCTAACCCTGAGGACTACAGACCAGTCGCTCTCACATCCCATGTGATGAAGGTTATGGAGAGACTGGTCCTTGCCCAGCTGAGGCCCCAGGTGATGACATTTCTTGACCCTTTACAATTTGCCTACCAGCCCCACTTAGGAGTTGATGATGCTGTCATCTTCCTGCTGCAACGAGCCCATATGCACCTTGATGGTGGAGGAGACGCGGTGAGAATCACATTCTTTGATTTCTCGAGTGCCTTCAATACCATCCAGCCGCTGCTTTTGGGTGAGAAGCTGTGGGGGATGATGGGTGTCGGTGACTCTGTGATCTCCTGGGTTACTGACTACCTTACGGGCCACAGTTTGTCCGTCTGTCCTGTCTGCTGTGGTGGTCGGTGACGTGGGAGCTCCGCAGGGAACTGTGCTCTCTCCTTTTCTCTTTACCTTGTACACCAACGATTTTCAGTACAACTGAGTCATGTCATCTACAGAAGTTTTCTGATGACTCGGCGATTGTCGGGTGTGTGAGAGATGGAGATGAGGGGAGTTCAGGACACTGGTGGACGGATTTGTGGAGTGGTCTGAACAGAATCACCTGAGGCTCAACATTAGTAAGACCAGAGAGATGGTGATCGACTTGAGGAGGAGGAAGACGCCTTCACAGCCACTGAAGATTAAGGGGGAGGTGGTGGATTACAAATATCTGGGAGTGGTGATCGGCAACAGACTAGACTGGACATCCAACATTGACGCTGTGTACAAGAAGGGGATGAGAGACTCTACTTTTTGAGGAAGCTGAGATCCTTCAATGTGTGCAGCAAGATGTTGGAGATATTCTACCACAGCGTTGTTGCCGGTGCCATTTTCTTTGCTGTTGTGTGTTGGGGAAGCAGCATCAGATCCAGCGACTCTAACAGACTGAACAGGGTCATCAGGAAAGCTGCTCTGTACTTGGACTGAAACTGGAGACCCTGGAGAATGTGGTGGAGAGGAGGACATTGAAGAAGCTGTTGTCTATCATGGTCAACGAGCTGCAGCCTCTACCACACAGTGGACAGACAGCGGAGCAGCTTCTCACACAGAGGCTTCAGCTCCGTAAGGACAGATACAGGAAATCTTTCCTGCCACAGGCCATCACTTTATATAACAATAGTTAGTCACCATTACACAGATTGTTCACATAGCACTATTGTACATATTGTATAGATTATTAACATATAGATTATTATTTATTATTATTTTCTGAACCTTACATCTTACATTCTACATTTTTATAGTATTTTTATTTTTATTGGTAACTTCATCTCTGTGTTTGTTTATGCTGCTACTGCACAGTAATTTCCCGGTTGGGATGAATAAAGTACTTCTATTCCTTCAAAATAGAGAATCCGCACGTGACATCGGAGGGCTATCGGCGCCATCTTTGGTGTCCATAGCAACAGTCTCACAGTATAAAACCAACAGTCTCGCAGATTTTTTCAATCCAAGTTACTTAAAATAATTTAGCTTTGCCTCGAACTTGCTGCGTTATTGTCTGTAATGTCCGATCACACGACTGAAACGGTAAATAGATGGAAAACGGACTTTTGTTTCACTATTTTCCTGCTTGGAAACAATGTGAAGAGGCTAAGCTAACGAAGCTAACAGAAGAAAACAATGTCCTGCTATCAGCGCTGAGTCGCTGATTTCAGCTTCTCCAACATCCAGATTCCTACAGGTTTGATCCAGACATTAACATAATGGTGAGTGAATAAATTTGCTTTGTTGGTTTTGTGTCATAATTTATTTTGCTATGATTTTGTCCGAGTGTTATGATCATTTTCTGTTGTTCATTAAAGTGGGTCAACCTGGTTTAGGTCGGACTAATATTGTTTATGTAGCAAAGTCCGAGTTTAGTCAGTGGACATCGAGGTTATTACATTATTGTGAAGTGAACTATTTTACTAGTGTTATTATATTAACAGTATTTATACTGATGTATTTTCTGATTTGTCCTCTTAAAGGCAAACCGACGTATGAAGGTAAACGACACATAAACCGGACCGACATGGACGACAATTAAAGAGGAGATACAGCAAAACCATCAACAAGTTACTGAGACAGTTTTATTATTTACCCCAGAAGAGGTAAATAATGAAAACACAGTGGAGGCAACAGAAGAGGAGAAGTTGGAGGCTGAGGAGGAAGAAACCAGGATTTGAGCTCAGCAAGACTGAAGAGGTTTTTTAGAGGTTTTTAGTGTAGTTATTAGAATTATATTATTGCTTTTCCTTGAGTCCATGTCAAACCTTTAATGACTATAGTTTAACTCTATTTTTTCCTTCTAGTTATTTCTTATTTCATCCTCCCTGCAGGTTTCTAGTCATGTTTATTTCTTAATTTGATCACCGTAGGTTCAGTTATTCTTCCATGTCTGAGTCTGTATCTTTCTTTAGTCATTCTAGTTGGGTTATTTCTTTAGATCTTCTAGTTTCTCTTGCTCTGTGATCCTTAGTTCTTATTGTTAGATCAACCTTGTTTCTACGTCCACATAAAGTTCATCCACTACCTGCTGCGTTTGTGTCCATCACCACATTATGACACAAACCAGATGAAAGAGCAAATCTTTAAACATTTAATGTGTAATTAAACAATAAAAGTGACTAATTTTATGAAATAGATCACACTTTAATAAATATTTGTTGTATTTAACATACTTCAGGTAAGTAAACATGTAATGAAATTGATCCTGTCCTAGAATTTTATGTAATTGAACATTACGAGTAATAAATGATCATCTGAGGCAATACATTTTATGAATATTTTTTTTAAATATAATTTTGGTTAAAAAGTAAAAAAGGGGTCAAAATGGAATAAAAATATGCCTAATCTATATAGTTTAGTAGAATAATTTAACACAGATTTTGAGATAATAGGTTACATGACCTGTATTATCTCAAAGAAAACATTTAATATTAAAATGATTGAATATGACTTAAACATTTTAATAGAGGACCGTGAGCCTCGTGTAATAGCATGAATGTCCACTTTATTTTGTATCAGTTGGTCAAAGACAAAGCATTTATTTACAGGAGTTGGGAAACTGACAGCAGCTGTGAAACTCTGAGGCTTCAGGAGGGACCAGTAAAGAACAACTGGCCGAAATTAGTGTTAATAAATCGGATCAGCCTTGAGCTGAACGTCCCTTAACTCCGTGGAGCTCAAATATCCAGGATCCAACTTGAAAACAACTAAACTGGGTCGGTAACACAATAAAAACACCGGTGATGTTCTGAATAGTTCGTTTTGGTCTGTGGACAGCAAAGATGGCGCCGAGCGACGAAAACGTCATATCCTGTGACGTCAACGCGGATTCTCCATATCATGTATAAGATGACTGTTTAGCAGTCTGTAACGTGATTGCTGATATTGGAACTACAAAAACGAACAGATGCATGATGGGTAATGCAGTGCTTAACAGACGGACTTTTAACAATCTGACTATTTTTAATTTTGTCTTTTATCTGCTTCCATTCCTCCTTTTCCCCTACAATCTTTTGAATTTTATAAAACAGTTTTCCACTGTTCAGATAGCAATTTGGAATCAAGCAAATAATGAATAAATGTATTGATTTATTGGGTTATCTATGACCACGTCTCACTTCCTACTGCAATGGCGCCATCTAGTGTCCGAAAAAAGGAAG
>CM065356.1:33323640-33442751 GCA_033032245.1 Poecilia picta | reverse complement strand
AAAACTCTAAATTGAGAAACAATATTTTTACTTACCTGGAACCTAAAAATCTAAATTAAGAAACAAGGACTATACTTACCTGGAACCTAAAAATCTAAATTTTGAAAAAATACAATATACTTACCTTTGACCTGGAAAATCATAAAAAATATTTACTAAATTTGAAGGCTCCTTCTTCTCAGGTCCAGATGGACAGACCCCTGGGACTCCCAATGGGGGTGGGTCCTGGTCCAAGTTGCCCCTGACAGTACGTGCCCGTGCACCTGGGTGGGAAGAGGGTAAGAGGTGGGAGGAAGAGGATCCTTCACTGGGTTCTTGACCTCTGACCTTGAGCCCAAACCTACCCAAAACCATAACCCAAACCTAACCAGCCAGTGCCTGCTGTCTGAGGGGGCTTCTGGTTCGGCCTTCCTCTTTGGTTGTCCCTTGGGGTCCCACTCGACTCCTGTAAGTAAAAAAGGACATGCATTAATCCAGGACCTCAAATTTTAAACATGTCTAAATTGGCTCCTACACATAAAGTTACAGTTGTAACATGCCTAAACCTAATGTCTCATCCCCACTATGGACAATTTTTAGGCACTAAATAACAGTATTGTATGCCTAACCCTAACCTTCACTCTTATTATGAATAATCTTTCATAATCTAACCCTTACCTTTTTATTTTTCTTACCCTAACCTCACAGGACTTGATTTGACCCTAAATCTCTATTTTAACCCTAATTTAAATTAATAATCCTACTCCAAATTACCCTAACAAAGCCTTCCTACCTTCCTCCAACACTGTGCATGACTGAGCCAAATACATGGATGTTTGTATATAATTTGTAAACTTTTTTGTATATATATTTTCTGCTTGAGGGCCACCTAATGCCTATTTAGATGTAAATATATGTTTGTTTGATGTAAATAATGACTTATTGAAAGCTATGTAACACTAATGATATTATTTGACCTGTTTCTGAATTTTTTTTCATATTTAACCTAAATTTTGTGTAAATAATTAGTTCTTTTTCTTACTGCAAAAGTTGCAATGTTTTGTTCCACCAGTAGATGGCGAGGGGGAGCTATCCTCACTGCTCCTCACCCCTCCCGTCCTGTTCCAATCACGTGAACGGTCAGAGTGCATCCTACGGGCCAATTAGAGCCCTCCTGACTGTAAACAATGTTTGTGTTTTGAAATTTGAACTGTTCTGCTGTATATATGCTTTTTGTAACTGATCCTTTCAGTAGAGACAGCACCTTGCCTGATGAAGGTTGACTTATAACCGAAACGTTGCCGGCTGTTCTCTCGTTGCTATTAAAAGCGCCACACGGCGGAAAAGCAGTACAGTTCACTCTCGTTTTTCATTACGTAGATATTTTACGATTAGATTTATTATACATTTTTTTAATATATAATATATTTAGAATTTTTTGAAAATATGACTTGGAATTATCAATCCGATTCCACGGATGGGTGGACCACGGTTCGCTACAGAGGGGGCAGACGGCGCTACGAGCAACCCGAACAGAGGTACGACTCCAGACGCCAACCGAGGGGCCGAAACCCACCGGGCCAACACCAGAGGGACACCGACACTCCCGGCACCTACGATCCCCCGGCCAGACGCGACCACCACCCCGGCCAGCGGAGAGATCGCTCTCGGCCTCATCAACCACCCCATCGGCGCTACGGTGAGTGGAGCCTGAACGCAGCACCACGCCAGAACCGGCAGCAGCGTCAGCGCGAGCCACATCGGAGGCAGGGAACTGGGTCTGTCCATGACCACCACCATCAGTCTGACGACCCAGACTTTTTAAGTAAAGTTAAATCCCTGTACAAGCTAATTAAAGCTACACACCACCTCAAGAATGTGTCGCAGGATCATGACCCACCGGCCATCAAACGCATCACAGCCAACCTGACATTTGTCATTAAACCTGCAAACCCGAGCACCAAAACAATGAATCTGATTGAGGATAATGCCAAAAGCTGGGCAGATACCACTATGTGCATCCTCCGACAGCACTATGCAGATGTCAGGTTGGAGGAGAGAAGATGGCTCCGGTCTCTAGGGGTGACCTGCTGACCCCACTGGAGGTGGCTGTCAGGTGGGCCACACGCAACCTGGGCAAAAGATTCAGCCCAGAGACTGCAGATGAGGTTTTGAATTATCTCCTGCCGGAGGAGAAAGGGACTGACCTTCCTTCCTCAGGCGGCTCCTTCGATGACCTCTCCTCCCTGACTGCTGCTGATGGAGAGCATCTGGAGGCGGGGGAAGAAACCGAGGAGGAGCTGGAGAACCAACCCACACAGCTCCTACCTGCAGTCAGAAGGGGGAACCTGGGGGAGGTCTTCCAGACTTCTCGTCGAGTCAGACCCTCCTGCCCTCTGTCTCCTCCTCCCCCTCTGCTCCTTCCTGCAAAGACCACCTCAGCCACCATGACGGATTTTCCGGATGACCGGCGGTCCCAAACAACAAATAGGAAGGGCAGGAAAAGAGCCTCACCTCCTCGGAGTGTAGCGGAGGACGTCACACTCACACCTCAGCTCCAGCAGGGTTCATCGGTGAGCAGGCCCTCACCTTCTCCTCCACGCTCACCCCTGGTTGCCATCCTTCCACAGGCTGGGAGGAAACCCACGCCTGCAAGGAAAAGAATTGGGATTTATTTTGGTGACGGGAACCAGGAGGAAACAGACAAGCACCTGCTCACCCCCATGATTCCTCCTCCGTCGCCCTCCCAGTCCACCAAGGTGACACAACCTGAATGTGAGGCTTCCCTGGAATCCAGGGAGGTTCCCCTCCATCAGAAGCCTCAGGTAAACACTCGACAGAGGATGTCCTTTAATACCAGGACTGGGTCGATCAAAATTGCCAGATCTCTCCCTAGGACCCGTGGGCGTCCTGTTCACCTGGACAGATAATCAGGTCATGATATTGTACATAGCTTGATTATATACTACATCCTTATCCATGCACGGTCTCCATGTTTACACTTGTCATACTGAAATACAAATGTGATGGGATTTTACATGCTGTGTTTTGATAAAAACAATTAATGGATTTTATCCACCTTAAAACTAAAATTTTAAATTGAGAATTATTAACTTCACTTACCTGGAACCTAAAAATTTAAATTTAAATTAAGAAATAACTATACTTACCTTGAACCTAAAACTCTAAATTGAGAAACAATATTTTTACTTACCTGGAACCTAAAAATCTAAATTAAGAAACAAGGACTATACTTACCTGGAACCTAAAAATCTAAATTTTGAAAAAATACAATATACTTACCTTTGACCTGGAAAATCATAAAAAATATTTACTAAATTTGAAGGCTCCTTCTTCTCAGGTCCAGATGGACAGACCCCTGGGACTCCCAATGGGGGTGGGTCCTGGTCCAAGTTGCCCCTGACAGTACGTGCCCGTGCACCTGGGTGGGAAGAGGGTAAGAGGTGGGAGGAAGAGGATCCTTCACTGGGTTCTTGACCTCTGACCTTGAGCCCAAACCTACCCAAAACCATAACCCAAACCTAACCCTAACCCCTAACCCTAACCTAACCCTACCCTACCCTAACCCTAACCCCTAACCCTAACCCTACCCTAACCCTAACCCTAACCCTACCCTAACCCTCAACCCTACCCTAAACCCTAACCCTAACCCAACCCTAAACCCTAACCCTATCCGACAAAAAAACCTTTTATTAATTTTCAAATAAAAACATAAAACGTAAACCCGATTTGAAGGGCTGCTTAACAACCTTCTAATAACAAATCCCCGCTCGCTCAAACCATTACTCACTTAGAACTAAATTGTAAAACAACAAAAAACAGAAACTAAACTTAAAACTGATTCAAACTCACCGCGGAACCCCACAGTTCCCCGCCGCAAAATTACTCCAATTAATTCCTCTTAAAAAACTAAAAAATAAACTACTACACCCGACCTAAGGGACTATTTTAAACCTTAAAAACAAAAAGAATTTGGTTAGTCTTGCACCAAAACAAACCTTCACCCAAAAAATTATTAAAACCCAAATACCGGAGAAAATAATAAACAGACCGCCATTTTTAAATCCCCACACCGACGCGCGGAAAACGAACCAAACAAATAACTAGATAAATCCTAAAGACCTCTAAACAACCTAGAAACAACCCAGACGACCTAAACTTCACAATTTTACAAAAACTAAAAAACTCTAGGAACAAACAATAAACAAACATAAAACGAAATCCGCCATCTTATAAAACTATCCGTTTTTTAAAAAAAAGGTCCGCCATTTTGAAAAAATAAAAAAACCCCGACCCGATAGGGACCAAAAAACCAATTACAAAAGGAACAAACCAAAAAGAGAATTAAACAAAAAACTCAAAAAACAATTTAAATCCTAAAGAAACTGAACCCAAAAACCGGAATAAAAACAAATCTATTTACATAAAAAACTAGGAGAAATAAGGAGCCGTTAATCAAACTTAAAACCCGATCTCACACACATTTCCTAAAAAAGAAAAAACCCAACACTCCCTAAAAGTATATACCCATAAATAAAAAGAGAAAAAACAACATAAGACCAAAACCACAAAAACTTATAAGACTAATTAACTAGTTAAATAAGACCACATTAATAACGGGACGAACCAACAAACGAAAACCCCTCCTTCTTGCCTATTTGTAGCTTTAACAAATCACCAAATCACCTCTGGATTGGACACAGAACTCGACCTCGGAACCTGATCACTCCGAGGGGCCACTGCTGAGCGAGGGCGTCTGGTGATTAACCGGCCGAAACGTCCGTTTGAGCCAGCAGACACCACTGACGATTGAGTTCTGAAATTCTGCTCAGACTTAGATACGACTTAGAGCCGAAACAACTCAGTTGCGTCGACCCTAACAACGTTAATTTTACTAGACCAATCAAATAGAGTAGCTAAAATAAATTAATACAAAGAGGGAAACCCCAACCAACCACGCCCCACATAAACTCGGATCCAAATTAAACACACTTAACCAGTTTCACCCTAAATCCCACAACAACCCAACGTTCAACAGACCACAAACACAAAACAAACCCTATAAAACTAATACTATAAAACAAATCTTAAAACAATAACTTTAACACAATAACCCCCCCCCCCCTCCCCACTTGTTTCTTTCTTCAGAAAAACTAAAAACAAAAAACCAACCCTACAAAAAACAAAAAACCGGACATTCAACTATAATAAACACCTAACCTTTCCGAAAAATTACCTAAAAAACCTACAGGAACAGATTATCACCCAATAAAAAAACACCTAAACCAAAAAAATCAAACCAGAAAAAACTTAATTTTTTAAAAAAAACAAAAACACCGATCTATAGAGCCAATTACAAATCCGCCATTTAATAAAAAAATAACAAAAAACACCCAAATTAAACTCCGAACTAAGAACACCTCTTAAGGAAAGACAAAATGCCAAACAAACCAAAAACACTGACAGACTGGATCGAAACAGCATTTCATATTTTCCGATTAGAACACCAAAAAAACCTAACTAACAGGGAACAAACAGACAGGGAAAGTGAAATAATACTAATAGAACTCCAAAAAACACCAAAAAAACAACTACAATGGATCCTGAATGGAGCCACCAGGAAAGCACAGAAAGAACTAAAGGGAATCAAACAGATCAACTTAGCAACAGCTAGGAAAAAAATCACAGAAGCACGAAATAAAACAACCCCATCCATAAACAAACAAACACAAACAAATCCAAACCAAGCGGAACAAAAAGAATCACCCGGAGAAAAACAAGGACCACTACAAAACACTCACAACACACAAGGAAACTCAGAACCAACCCAAGGGGACCCCAAACCCCACTCACACCAACAACACACACAAAAAAGAACAGAATCCATTCCAACCCAAGGGGACCGCGAGCCTCATTTACACACACACAACACAAACACCATAATTAACAAAACACACACCCTAACAAATCCAAACCAGATACACAACTCACAGGAACCAACACCCTCTAAACCACTAACCCTTAAGGACATCCTAAAAACCCCACTTAAACCCACAAAAACAACCCCCACACCCATGTTTACCACCCACAACCATCAAGGGGACAAAATGGGGAATTGGCACCTTAACCCAAGTAAACCCATACTAATCATAGGAGACTCAAATCTCAAAAGACTCCCTAGACCCACCAACCCAAACGTACAAATTGACAGCTACCCAGGAGCACAATTCAAACACGCAAACAACATTCTAAGAAAAACAAAAACATGCAGTGAAACCACTAAAATCATACTCGCTTTTGGAATTAACAACAAAGGACATAGGGACCAAAAAACACTATGCTCCCTAATTACAACGCTCTTAAGCACAGCACAGGACACCTTCCCCTATGCAGATATCTACATCCCCCTCCTAAACTTCTCAGAGGGCCTCCCCCCCCCACAAAAACAAAATCTCAGGAAAATAAATGAAATCATCACAGACATATCACAAAAATTACACCACCATACCATTCCACAAATTCCACAGACAAAATTCCGAACAATGGAAGACAAAATACACTGGACACCCCCCACAGCACAACACATGTGGGAACACTGGTGCCACCATTTAAACTACTAGGCCCGTATGAAATTAACGGAAAGCCCAGCCTCGAAAACCCAAAAACAGACCATAAAAAAACCAACTCAGACAAAGAGAAGGTCCTGAGCATAGGAAATGGAATCCTCAACCTCTCGAACACACTACACCTAAAAAAGAACCACATACAACTACTAAGCAAGGGATTAACATTCATACCAACTGCAACTAAAGTACCAAACATAAGGGAACAACTCAACATCCAAATCCAACAATACCACCGTAGATTAAAATTGGCCGATTTCTTCCAAAACGACAAAAGTAAAGACCCACCTCCCCCTTTCTTACCTCCCTCCCAATGGAACCACCAATACATAAAATCCACCCACTCATTTTGGAACTAACTGAAAAAGATAAAAAAGCCATCAAAAAAATACCAGTTGAAATAGAACAACCAAACCTCACACAGGCTGAGACAGAAGCACTCGAAGAACTCCAAAACCTTAACTCCATTATCATAAAACCAGCAGACAAGGGCTCCACAATAGTGATTATGGACAAAAAAGATTATGCCTGGGAAGCTCTACGACAACTACAGGACAGAGAATACTATACACCACTTGAAACACCCATCTACCCAGAAACACTAACCAGAGTACGCAACCTCCTCAAACAATTAGAAGAACAAAAGTACATCAACCGGAAACAACTAACTTTCCTACTAGGCACCGACCCACCCAGACCCAGATATTTCTATCTATTACCAAAAATCCATAAAGAACCCACAGAATGGGCAAAACCATTCAAAATCCCAAAAGGCAGACCAATAGTCTCTGACTGCAGCAGCGAATCCTATGGCTCAGCACAATTACTAAACCACTACCTAAATCCACTATCACAAACACACCCAAGCTACATAAAAGACACGGAAGACTTTCTTAAAAAAATAGCCACACACACAATAACAGACAGAACCATCCTCTTCACCATGGATGTTGAAAATCTATACACCAATATTGAAACAGAAAAGGGTCTAGAAGCAATTAAAGAATGCCTCCAAAACAACCCAGACCCCTCCAGACCGGACGAAATCATACTCCAACTACTTAAAATAAATCTAGAAAGGAACGACTTCCTTTTTGATGACAAATGGTTCCTACAAATCAAAGGCACAGCAATGGGAAAACGTTTCTCACCTGCCTACGCGAACATCTACATGGCAAAATGGGAAAAGGAAGCCTTCCAAAAATGCCCCAAATTACCAGAAGCATTCTACAGATACCTAGATGACATCTGGGGCCTATGGGAACACGACCGGGAGGAACTAGACCAATTCATAGAAATCCTTAACAACCACCACCCCTCCATCAAAATAAAAACTACCATAAACCAACAACAAGTAAACTTCTTGGACACAATAACTTTCAAAGGAGAAAACTTCCGGAAAACAGGCAAACTTGACAGCAAACTCTACTTCAAACCCACGGACACACACCAACTCCTACACAAAAACAGCTTCCACCCAAAACATACTTTCCAAGGGATCCTAAAATCTCAACTAATAAGATACAAGAGGATATGCTCCAACCAAACAGACAGAGAAGAAGCAACCAAAACCCTATTCCAAGCCCTCAGAAAAAGAGGATACTCTAGAACATTACTCCAGAAAGTTAAAAAGGAAGTATTCCATCCAAAACACAAGGACAAAAACACCAAAGCACAGCAACACAGAATCGCACTAACAGGACCGTTTTCAAACTTTACACAGAAAATCCATAAAACCATAAAGGAAAACTTCAGGAAACTACAACAGGAATTACCAATAAGCCAAAACTGGAAAATCATAACAGCATGCCAAAAGAACCCAAATCTCCAGGACCTCTTGGTACGCTCCAGATTTAACAGCAAAAACAATAACACTAGGAAGAAAACAAAAAATCCATACATCAGAAGCACCACCACAAACAAACGCTGGCCCCTCCCCTCAAGAATCACCCCCAAACACGAAAATGTTGTTTATATAATCTGGTGCCACAAATGCAAAAAACAATATGTAGGAGAAACAGGAACTCCTTCAAAACAAGATTATCCAGCCACAAATCCAACATCAGATGCAATAAAAAAACAGAAACCACTTTGGTAAAACACTTCCGACAACACGGTCTGGAAGCTGTTAGGGGCAGACCACTCACACACAACCCCAACTGGTCTAAGAGGGAAAGATGGCTACAAGAACAACAATGGATAAAAAAATTAGGAACCAGAACACCGAGTGGCCTAAATGACAAAGGACCCTACACACCAAAAGAGAAAGAATAAAACCAACGCACATCTATTGACTTGTAACTTATTTATTTATTTAATTATTTATTTATTTATTAACATATAGGACACATAAATGAACAACGTAAATCAACACCAACACAAACACTAACCACAAAACCCAATAAAATAAAAATAAAGAGAACCCATTAATCACAAAAAACTTACAATAGAACCCTCAATTGAACTAATAAACAGACACCTAGCACAGGAGACCTAAAACCCCACTTGCACCCACTCCACCCACAGAGAACAGAACAAGAACAGTTATCCAAACAACAGTTACCACATCTCAAGGGGACTTAGAGCCCCACCTGCATCCACTCCATCTACAGAAACAGAACAGGACCAGTTACCACAGTTCAAGGGGACTTGGAGCCCCACCTGCATCCACTCCATCTGCAGAAACAGAATAAGAACAGTTATCACAGTTCAAGGGGACTTGAAACCCCACCTGCATCCACTCCACCATTAGAAATAGAACAGGATTAGTTATCACAACTCAAGGGGACCTGGAACCCCACCTGCATCCACTCCATCTGCAGAAACAGAATAGGAACAGTCATCACAACTCAAGGGGACTTGGAACCCCACTTGCATCCACTCCATCAATAGAAACAGAACAGGACCAGTTAACACAGTTCAAGGGGACTTGGAGCCCCACCTGCATCCACTCCATCCTCAGAAACAGAATAGGAACAGTTATCACAATTCAAGGGGACTTAGAACCCCACCTGCATCCACTCCACCATTAGAAACAGAACAGGATTAGTTATCACAACTCAAGGGGACCTGAAGCCCCACCTGCATCCACTCCATCTGCAAAAAGAGAATAGGAACAGTTATCACAATCCAAGGGGACTTGGAGCCCCACCTGCATACACTCCACCAGTAGAAACAGAATAGGAACAGCTATCACAACTCAAGGGGACTTGGAGCCCCACCTGCACCCACTCCATCTACAGAATCAGAACAGGAACAGTTATCACAGTTCAAGGGGACCCGGAGCCCCACCTGCATCCACTCCATCAGTAAAAACAGAATAGGAACAGAACAGGAACAGCTCTCACAACACAAGGGGACTTAGAGCCCCATTTACACCCACTCCATCTATAAAAGTAAAAATAAGAATAAAAAATAACGTAAACAGACATCTCAACAAAAACACACCCTCAAACCTGCTGACATCCACACCACATACAAAGAAATAAATAAGCACGAATACAAACAATACCCAAATGAAAGATTCTAAAAATAAACCACAGAGGAGAACTAACCCACTAAAAAGAATAACCCAAAACCAGATGAAAAATTAATAAACTTAATTACTCCCACAAATAAACAACCAAGAGAAACTAAAACTTAAGAAACAAAACCCAAAACATCAAAAGGGAAATTGACATTAGAAATCACATTAGGTTACAATACTTTGTCCCAAAACCCAACACACTGGAACTAACCAAAAAACAACAGATCTCCTCCATCAACTTCTTAAATCTAGGCCTAACCTCACCCCTTCCCCTAACCTCAACCTAAAACTTATCTCTCCCCCTTCCTCCCCCACCTCCCCCGCCTAAACCTAACCTCCCACCTTCTCCCTAAATCTCCCTTCTAAAACCCTACCAAAACTCAAATCCTCATCCTAACCTCACCCCTCTCCCTTGCCTCAACCTAACCCTTATCTCTCCCCCCTTCCTCCCCCACCCCCCTTGCCTAAACCTAACCTCCCACCTTCTCCCTAAATCTCCCTTCTAAAACCTTACCAAAACTCAAATCCTCATCCTAACCTCACCCCTCTCCCTTGTCTAAACCTAACCCTTATCTCCCCCCCCTTCCTCCCCCACCTCCCTTGCCTAAACCTAACCTCCCCCTTCTCCCCCACCTGCTTCCTAAAGCCTTACCAAAACCTAATCCTCAACCTAACCTCACCCCTCTCTTGCCCAAATCTAACTTTGTCTCTCTCTCCCCCCCCACTATACTTCCTCCCCCACCAAATCCTTGACCCCACCTCACCCCCACTCAGTTCCCCTACCAAACTCAACATTCCTCACCCACCCTCTCTCCCCCCTTCTCCCCTCCATCTTCTTTCCCCTTATCCCCCCTTCTCACCCCCCCAGCTCTCTCTTCTCAAACCCCCCCCCCCTTTTTTTCTTTCTTTCTTTCTTTTTCCTGAAATACAAACACCAACATAACAATTCACCCCAAGCTTCATCTGAACCCAGTCCAGATGGAGCACCTGCACCCACCGGAATATGCCAGCCATATTCTACGCAGCACACTCAGCACATACAAACCACAAGATGGCACCCGGGAGCGAACCGCTAACACCATACACCACCATAAAAAGATAGTTCCTGTTGCTCAAGGTGGTCACTGATCTCGAGAAGAGTGCATACCCTTTGAGGTACCTAAATGCGGGCAGGGAACCAATCATGGTGGGCCCGCAGCCTCAAAGAGTGAACCCACAAAACCTAACGGAGCCAGATCCTCGGTCACCCACCTGTTGAAGCCTCAGGTATTCGCAAGATGTAAATAATACTATCTACACCCACAACTAACAACAAAACATAACCCCACTGCACCATAACACCAACAAAAAACCAACTTCTTCTTCTTCTACCAATCTATCTACTCCAACTCCAATCTAAACACCCCCCCCCCCTCTCTTCCGCTCTCTCTCCCCACTCACACACCTCCGCACCTCCTTCTCCCGCCGGTCCCCAGACCCTTTCTTCTCCCCCCCCTCACTCTCCCTCTCTAACCTTCCACTAAGTTCCACGCACAACGGAACACTTAACAACTATCCTCCATCTAACTCTTACCATCAAAACCTTCCCGCCCCCCCCCCCCCCCCCCGCCCCATATAACACCAAACATGGAAAAACAAATCCAAACAAAAGAGAAACCAACCACCTGAGCCCAATTACGTCCTCAGGAACCAACCCAACCACCTGAGCTCAACTACGTCCTCAGGTATTAATCCAATCAAGCCGAGAACAATGAGAACAAAAGAGAGGAGACAACCCAACCCAACAACCAATGGGACCACAACACAGTATATAAGGACCAACACCAACCCACAGAAACACCTCATTTGAACAGCAGAACACAACGGGAGACCACGCAAGTTAACAGACACCGGGACGCAGCAGCAACACCAGCAAAAGCCGGAACAGCAGCCGCCGCCCGGAACACAGCAGCCGCCGCCGAAAGCCGCCGCGGCAGCGAACACAGCGGGGAACCCACCAAAACACAGTGCACAAGCACAAACTTAAACCAACAGTTCTTTTCAGAACTACCAATCTAATAAAGATCCGTTCCACTGTTAGATTACCCTGTATCTCTCTCTCCCTCGCTCCTCTCCTCACACCTACTCTCTTCTTCCCCCCCCCCCCCCTCCCCACCCCGGACGGACGACCAGGACGAGAACAACGGAGATCGCTTCTGCTTTTCGGGCTGGCTAGTTCCACCTTGCGGTGTTAACGGATAGCTAGTTTTTGAAACCGAAAGCCTGGTACGTATCTGCCTTCCCAGGTTCCGCCTATAGGAACAGCACGTGGGAAAGGTGACTCTGGGACTCAGGAGTCTTAAAAGCAGTCCAGTCTTCTAGAGGAATAGCCTCACGCACCACACCAGACAGAACACACAAACTATTAAAACAACACCGGAACCCCATAGATCCGACAAAAAACCTTTTATTAATTTTCAAATAAAAACATAAAACGTAAACCCGATTTGAAGGGCTGCTTAACAACCTTCTAATAACAAATCCCCGCTCGCTCAAACCATTACTCACTTAGAACTAAATTGTAAAACAACAAAAAACAGAAACTAAACTTAAAACTGATTCAAACTCACCGCGGAACCCCACAGTTCCCCGCCGCAAAATTACTCCAATTAATTCCTCTTAAAAAACTAAAAAATAAACTACTACACCCGACCTAAGGGACTATTTTAAACCTTAAAAACAAAAAGAATTTGGTTAGTCTTGCACCAAAACAAACCTTCACCCAAAAAATTATTAAAACCCAAATACCGGAGAAAATAATAAACAGACCGCCATTTTTAAATCCCCACACCGACGCGCGGAAAACGAACCAAACAAATAACTAGATAAATCCTAAAGACCTCTAAACAACCTAGAAACAACCCAGACGACCTAAACTTCACAATTTTACAAAAACTAAAAAACTCTAGGAACAAACAATAAACAAACATAAAACGAAATCCGCCATCTTATAAAACTATCCGTTTTTTAAAAAAAAGGTCCGCCATTTTGAAAAAATAAAAAAACCCCGACCCGATAGGGACCAAAAAACCAATTACAAAAGGAACAAACCAAAAAGAGAATTAAACAAAAAACTCAAAAAACAATTTAAATCCTAAAGAAACTGAACCCAAAAACCGGAATAAAAACAAATCTATTTACATAAAAAACTAGGAGAAATAAGGAGCCGTTAATCAAACTTAAAACCCGATCTCACACACATTTCCTAAAAAAGAAAAAACCCAACACTCCCTAAAAGTATATACCCATAAATAAAAAGAGAAAAAACAACATAAGACCAAAACCACAAAAACTTATAAGACTAATTAACTAGTTAAATAAGACCACATTAATAACGGGACGAACCAACAAACGAAAACCCCTCCTTCTTGCCTATTTGTAGCTTTAACAAATCACCAAATCACCTCTGGATTGGACACAGAACTCGACCTCGGAACCTGATCACTCCGAGGGGCCACTGCTGAGCGAGGGCGTCTGGTGATTAACCGGCCGAAACGTCCGTTTGAGCCAGCAGACACCACTGACGATTGAGTTCTGAAATTCTGCTCAGACTTAGATACGACTTAGAGCCGAAACAACTCAGTTGCGTCGACCCTAACAACGTTAATTTTACTAGACCAATCAAATAGAGTAGCTAAAATAAATTAATACAAAGAGGGAAACCCCAACCAACCACGCCCCACATAAACTCGGATCCAAATTAAACACACTTAACCAGTTTCACCCTAAATCCCACAACAACCCAACGTTCAACAGACCACAAACACAAAACAAACCCTATAAAACTAATACTATAAAACAAATCTTAAAACAATAACTTTAACACAATAACCCCCCCCCCCCCTCCCCACTTGTTTCTTTCTTCAGAAAAACTAAAAACAAAAAACCAACCCTACAAAAAACAAAAAACCGGACATTCAACT
Source organism: Poecilia picta (assembly GCA_033032245.1). Taxonomy (NCBI): domain Eukaryota; kingdom Metazoa; phylum Chordata; class Actinopteri; order Cyprinodontiformes; family Poeciliidae; genus Poecilia; species Poecilia picta. The sequence goes on along the minus strand of CM065356.1, from coordinate 33,428,640 downwards.
ATAATAAACACCTAACCTTTCCGAAAAATTACCTAAAAAACCTACAGGAACAGATTATCACCCAATAAAAAAACACCTAAACCAAAAAAATCAAACCAGAAAAAACTTAATTTTTTAAAAAAAACAAAAACACCGATCTATAGAGCCAATTACAAATCCGCCATTTAATAAAAAAATAACAAAAAACACCCAAATTAAACTCCGAACTAAGAACACCTCTTAAGGAAAGACAAAATGCCAAACAAACCAAAAACACTGACAGACTGGATCGAAACAGCATTTCATATTTTCCGATTAGAACACCAAAAAAACCTAACTAACAGGGAACAAACAGACAGGGAAAGTGAAATAATACTAATAGAACTCCAAAAAACACCAAAAAAACAACTACAATGGATCCTGAATGGAGCCACCAGGAAAGCACAGAAAGAACTAAAGGGAATCAAACAGATCAACTTAGCAACAGCTAGGAAAAAAATCACAGAAGCACGAAATAAAACAACCCCATCCATAAACAAACAAACACAAACAAATCCAAACCAAGCGGAACAAAAAGAATCACCCGGAGAAAAACAAGGACCACTACAAAACACTCACAACACACAAGGAAACTCAGAACCAACCCAAGGGGACCCCAAACCCCACTCACACCAACAACACACACAAAAAAGAACAGAATCCATTCCAACCCAAGGGGACCGCGAGCCTCATTTACACACACACAACACAAACACCATAATTAACAAAACACACACCCTAACAAATCCAAACCAGATACACAACTCACAGGAACCAACACCCTCTAAACCACTAACCCTTAAGGACATCCTAAAAACCCCACTTAAACCCACAAAAACAACCCCCACACCCATGTTTACCACCCACAACCATCAAGGGGACAAAATGGGGAATTGGCACCTTAACCCAAGTAAACCCATACTAATCATAGGAGACTCAAATCTCAAAAGACTCCCTAGACCCACCAACCCAAACGTACAAATTGACAGCTACCCAGGAGCACAATTCAAACACGCAAACAACATTCTAAGAAAAACAAAAACATGCAGTGAAACCACTAAAATCATACTCGCTTTTGGAATTAACAACAAAGGACATAGGGACCAAAAAACACTATGCTCCCTAATTACAACGCTCTTAAGCACAGCACAGGACACCTTCCCCTATGCAGATATCTACATCCCCCTCCTAAACTTCTCAGAGGGCCTCCCCCCCCCACAAAAACAAAATCTCAGGAAAATAAATGAAATCATCACAGACATATCACAAAAATTACACCACACATACCATTCCACAAATTCCACAGACAAAATTCCGAACAATGGAAGACAAAATACACTGGACACCCCCCACAGCACAACACATGTGGGAACACTGGTGCCACCATTTAAACTACTAGGCCCGTATGAAATTAACGGAAAGCCCAGCCTCGAAAACCCAAAAACAGACCATAAAAAAACCAACTCAGACAAAGAGAAGGTCCTGAGCATAGGAAATGGAATCCTCAACCTCTCGAACACACTACACCTAAAAAAGAACCACATACAACTACTAAGCAAGGGATTAACATTCATACCAACTGCAACTAAAGTACCAAACATAAGGGAACAACTCAACATCCAAATCCAACAATACCACCGTAGATTAAAATTGGCCGATTTCTTCCAAAACGACAAAAGTAAAGACCCACCTCCCCCTTTCTTACCTCCCTCCCAATGGGAACCACCAATACATAAAATCCACCCACTCATTTTGGAACTAACTGAAAAAGATAAAAAAGCCATCAAAAAAATACCAGTTGAAATAGAACAACCAAACCTCACACAGGCTGAGACAGAAGCACTCGAAGAACTCCAAAACCTTAACTCCATTATCATAAAACCAGCAGACAAGGGCTCCACAATAGTGATTATGGACAAAAAAGATTATGCCTGGGAAGCTCTACGACAACTACAGGACAGAGAATACTATACACCACTTGAAACACCCATCTACCCAGAAACACTAACCAGAGTACGCAACCTCCTCAAACAATTAGAAGAACAAAAGTACATCAACCGGAAACAACTAACTTTCCTACTAGGCACCGACCCACCCAGACCCAGATATTTCTATCTATTACCAAAAATCCATAAAGAACCCACAGAATGGGCAAAACCATTCAAAATCCCAAAAGGCAGACCAATAGTCTCTGACTGCAGCAGCGAATCCTATGGCTCAGCACAATTACTAAACCACTACCTAAATCCACTATCACAAACACACCCAAGCTACATAAAAGACACGGAAGACTTTCTTAAAAAAATAGCCACACACACAATAACAGACAGAACCATCCTCTTCACCATGGATGTTGAAAATCTATACACCAATATTGAAACAGAAAAGGGTCTAGAAGCAATTAAAGAATGCCTCCAAAACAACCCAGACCCCTCCAGACCGGACGAAATCATACTCCAACTACTTAAAATAAATCTAGAAAGGAACGACTTCCTTTTTGATGACAAATGGTTCCTACAAATCAAAGGCACAGCAATGGGAAAACGTTTCTCACCTGCCTACGCGAACATCTACATGGCAAAATGGGAAAAGGAAGCCTTCCAAAAATGCCCCAAATTACCAGAAGCATTCTACAGATACCTAGATGACATCTGGGGCCTATGGGAACACGACCGGGAGGAACTAGACCAATTCATAGAAATCCTTAACAACCACCACCCCTCCATCAAAATAAAAACTACCATAAACCAACAACAAGTAAACTTCTTGGACACAATAACTTTCAAAGGAGAAAACTTCCGGAAAACAGGCAAACTTGACAGCAAACTCTACTTCAAACCCACGGACACACACCAACTCCTACACAAAAACAGCTTCCACCCAAAACATACTTTCCAAGGGATCCTAAAATCTCAACTAATAAGATACAAGAGGATATGCTCCAACCAAACAGACAGAGAAGAAGCAACCAAAACCCTATTCCAAGCCCTCAGAAAAAGAGGATACTCTAGAACATTACTCCAGAAAGTTAAAAAGGAAGTATTCCATCCAAAACACAAGGACAAAAACACCAAAGCACAGCAACACAGAATCGCACTAACAGGACCGTTTTCAAACTTTACACAGAAAATCCATAAAACCATAAAGGAAAACTTCAGGAAACTACAACAGGAATTACCAATAAGCCAAAACTGGAAAATCATAACAGCATGCCAAAAGAACCCAAATCTCCAGGACCTCTTGGTACGCTCCAGATTTAACAGCAAAAACAATAACACTAGGAAGAAAACAAAAAATCCATACATCAGAAGCACCACCACAAACAAACGCTGGCCCCTCCCCTCAAGAATCACCCCCAAACACGAAAATGTTGTTTATATAATCTGGTGCCACAAATGCAAAAAACAATATGTAGGAGAAACAGGGAACTCCTTCAAAACAAGATTATCCAGCCACAAATCCAACATCAGATGCAATAAAAAAACAGAAACCACTTTGGTAAAACACTTCCGACAACACGGTCTGGAAGCTGTTAGGGGCAGACCACTCACACACAACCCCAACTGGTCTAAGAGGGAAAGATGGCTACAAGAACAACAATGGATAAAAAAATTAGGAACCAGAACACCGAGTGGCCTAAATGACAAAGGACCCTACACACCAAAAGAGAAAGAATAAAACCAACGCACATCTATTGACTTGTAACTTATTTATTTATTTAATTATTTATTTATTTATTAACATATAGGACACATAAATGAACAACGTAAATCAACACCAACACAAACACTAACCACAAAACCCAATAAAATAAAAATAAAGAGAACCCATTAATCACAAAAAACTTACAATAGAACCCTCAATTGAACTAATAAACAGACACCTAGCACAGGAGACCTAAAACCCCACTTGCACCCACTCCACCCACAGAGAACAGAACAAGAACAGTTATCCAAACAACAGTTACCACATCTCAAGGGGACTTAGAGCCCCACCTGCATCCACTCCATCTACAGAAACAGAACAGGACCAGTTACCACAGTTCAAGGGGACTTGGAGCCCCACCTGCATCCACTCCATCTGCAGAAACAGAATAAGAACAGTTATCACAGTTCAAGGGGACTTGAAACCCCACCTGCATCCACTCCACCATTAGAAATAGAACAGGATTAGTTATCACAACTCAAGGGGACCTGGAACCCCACCTGCATCCACTCCATCTGCAGAAACAGAATAGGAACAGTCATCACAACTCAAGGGGACTTGGAACCCCACTTGCATCCACTCCATCAATAGAAACAGAACAGGACCAGTTAACACAGTTCAAGGGGACTTGGAGCCCCACCTGCATCCACTCCATCCTCAGAAACAGAATAGGAACAGTTATCACAATTCAAGGGGACTTAGAACCCCACCTGCATCCACTCCACCATTAGAAACAGAACAGGATTAGTTATCACAACTCAAGGGGACCTGAAGCCCCACCTGCATCCACTCCATCTGCAAAAAGAGAATAGGAACAGTTATCACAATCCAAGGGGACTTGGAGCCCCACCTGCATACACTCCACCAGTAGAAACAGAATAGGAACAGCTATCACAACTCAAGGGGACTTGGAGCCCCACCTGCACCCACTCCATCTACAGAATCAGAACAGGAACAGTTATCACAGTTCAAGGGGACCCGGAGCCCCACCTGCATCCACTCCATCAGTAAAAACAGAATAGGAACAGAACAGGAACAGCTCTCACAACACAAGGGGACTTAGAGCCCCATTTACACCCACTCCATCTATAAAAGTAAAAATAAGAATAAAAAATAACGTAAACAGACATCTCAACAAAAACACACCCTCAAACCTGCTGACATCCACACCACATACAAAGAAATAAATAAGCACGAATACAAACAATACCCAAATGAAAGATTCTAAAAATAAACCACAGAGGAGAACTAACCCACTAAAAAGAATAACCCAAAACCAGATGAAAAATTAATAAACTTAATTACTCCCACAAATAAACAACCAAGAGAAACTAAAACTTAAGAAACAAAACCCAAAACATCAAAAGGGAAATTGACATTAGAAATCACATTAGGTTACAATACTTTGTCCCAAAACCCAACACACTGGAACTAACCAAAAAACAACAGATCTCCTCCATCAACTTCTTAAATCTAGGCCTAACCTCACCCCTTCCCCTAACCTCAACCTAAAACTTATCTCTCCCCCTTCCTCCCCCACCTCCCCCGCCTAAACCTAACCTCCCACCTTCTCCCTAAATCTCCCTTCTAAAACCCTACCAAAACTCAAATCCTCATCCTAACCTCACCCCTCTCCCTTGCCTCAACCTAACCCTTATCTCTCCCCCCTTCCTCCCCCACCCCCTTGCCTAAACCTAACCTCCCACCTTCTCCCTAAATCTCCCTTCTAAAACCTTACCAAAACTCAAATCCTCATCCTAACCTCACCCCTCTCCCTTGTCTAAACCTAACCCTTATCTCCCCCCCCTTCCTCCCCCACCTCCCTTGCCTAAACCTAACCTCCCCCTTCTCCCCCACCTGCTTCCTAAAGCCTTACCAAAACCTAATCCTCAACCTAACCTCACCCCTCTCTTGCCCAAATCTAACTTTGTCTCTCTCTCCCCCCCCACTATACTTCCTCCCCCACCAAATCCTTGACCCCACCTCACCCCCACTCAGTTCCCCTACCAAACTCAACATTCCTCACCCACCCTCTCTCCCCCCTTCTCCCCTCCATCTTCTTTCCCCTTATCCCCCCTTCTCACCCCCCCAGCTCTCTCTTCTCAAACCCCCCCCCCCCTTTTTTTCTTTCTTTCTTTCTTTTTCCTGAAATACAAACACCAACATAACAATTCACCCCAAGCTTCATCTGAACCCAGTCCAGATGGAGCACCTGCACCCACCGGAATATGCCAGCCATATTCTACGCAGCACACTCAGCACATACAAACCACAAGATGGCACCCGGGAGCGAACCGCTAACACCATACACCACCATAAAAAGATAGTTCCTGTTGCTCAAGGTGGTCACTGATCTCGAGAAGAGTGCATACCCTTTGAGGTACCTAAATGCGGGCAGGGAACCAATCATGGTGGGCCCGCAGCCTCAAAGAGTGAACCCACAAAACCTAACCCTAACCCTAACCCTAACCCTAACCCTAACCCTAACCCCCGATACACTAGTACACATTATTGATTAAGAAATAAAGCTGCCTGACACAATTTTAAATAACTGAAAAAGAAATAGAATGAAAATAGAAATATGTGGTCAGATGCCCACTGGCAGGCTCCCTTGCCTAAACATAACCTTGCCTCACTCCTTCCTCCCCCACCTCCCCTCTAAATCCTCACCAAAACCTTAATCCTCAACCTAACCTCACCCCTCTCCCTTGCCTAAACTTAACCCTGTCTCTCTCCACCCCAACTATACTTCCTCCCCCACCAAATCTTTGACCTCACCTCCACCCCACTCAGTTCCCCTACCTAAATTCAGCCTTCCTCACACATCCTCTCCCCCTATCCACCCCTCTCCCCCCTTTCTTGAATTACAAACAACGACATAACAATTCACCCCAAGCTTCATCTGAACCCAGTCCAGATGGAGCAACTACACTCACCAGAATATGCCAGTCATATTCTACGCAGCACATACAAACCACAAGATGGCGCCCGGGAGCGAACCGCTAACACCATACACCACCATAAAAAGATAGTTCCTGTTGCTCAAGGTGGTCACTGATCTCGAGAAGAGTGCATACCCTTTGAGGTACCTAAATGCGGGCAGGGAACCAATCATGGTGGGCCCGCAGCCTCAAAGAGTGAACCCACAAAACCTAAGCCTCCCTAACCCTCGGCCGACGACCTTCGAACTTCGGTACGGCCGAGTTCGGTGGAAAGGGACGCTGTCCTCGGTGACCTTTGACCTCCGCTACCAAGTTTTAGCTCTCTCCCGGTAATGCCTCCTCCGTAAACAATGGCTGTTTCAAAGACTCTCTCTCTGTATTTTTGTGCACTTTTCTGCACAAAACTGGACTTCCCTCGTTCTAATCTAGAACCTAAACCTTCCTAGCCCTCGGCGAACTTCGACCTCCGGTACGGTGGCCTCGGTGGGCGCGATGTCGGATGAAGGGGACGCGGCCCTGCCGGGGAGGTCGCCGCGGTCCGGAGGATGGCGCCGTTCGCCCGACCGGCGGATTGCGACGGCCGCGCCTTCCCTAACCCGTTTTGACTGGTCGTTTCGTCCTCCGTTCGCCCGTCCCTCGCGGACCGCAAGTCGGACGGAGACGCCGTCGACACCCACGCGTCCGGAATCCGCCTGAACCCGGGGGTGGACGCGGCCCGCGAGTCTCTAGCTACTTTCCTTCAAAAGTTATTGTCATTTTGAGTGGTCGGCCCCTGGCTGTAGCCCTCTATCCTAACTCTAACCCATTTGTAATCATCAAAATTAAACGAAATAAACATTTGAAATATATGAGTTTGTATGTAATGTATGAATATAATATACAAGTTTCACTTTTTAAATGGAATTACTGAAATAAATCTACTTTTTCATTATATTCTAATTTTATGACCAGCACCTGTATATACATATAAATAAATAAGCCGGATTGCAAGCATCTCTTCTGCGGTGAGCTTTTTACTGGCAGGGCAGAATTATTCCTGAAAGAGGGTTTATAACTGTAGAGGAAATGCAGCAGACCACTTTCTTACGTCATGGTTGTTACCATGGTAACCGACGCCCAACCAGTCTTCACACCATCATCACTGACATGGGGCCCAGCTGGCACATATGGATCCCTCTGATTTCACTCAATAAAGTAAATTTATGTATGTTGTTCATGTTTTCATAAACAGATTTATTATTGAAGGGTCAACGTCACACTGAGGCTCAAACTGGTTCTGCTCGTTTCAAAGTCCAACATGAAGTCAGAACCTCCTGGGATTATTAAACCGACCAGAACCAAACATTTAATGATTCATTCAACGACTGCAGAGTGGAAATTTTTCACCTAAAACAGATCGACACTTTCTAAAAAAACTAACAGAACCGAGACGGAAACTCCAACCATCTCTGGAGGAAACTACAGTCCAGTCCGGCAGGAGATGGACCAATCAGGCGTCAGAGTCCAGAGAATCGTCTCAGAACGAGTTTCAGCTCAGAAACAAAAAGCTGTGCATGCTAATAAAAAATCAACAAACTACATCATATGACCTTTAGCCCCGCCCACCCGCTTCCGCCGCCGGCTACTTGTGTCCCTTGTTGGTCTTGAAAGACACCTGCAGGACTTTGTCCCCCAGCTGGTAGCCGTTGAGGCTGTGGATGGCCATGGCGGCTTCTTCGTAGTTCGCCATGGTAACGAACCCGAAGCCTTTGCACTTGTTGGTGTTGAAGTCTCGGATGACCTTGACGTTGACGACGGCGCCGAACGGCCCGAACATCTGCCACAGCATCCCCTCGTCGGCGTCCTGGCCCAGGTTGTAGATGAACAGGCACCAGCCAGAGGAGGGGCTTCCCGAGGCTCCGCCCCCAGCGCCCATGTGGTCGGCCGACATGGGAGAAAACCTGGAGGCAAACAGGAAGTGGAGGAAATTTAAAAGCTGTCAGCCAATCAGAACAGTGTCACAGTTACCGTCATCTGATTACTCACCTGAACCTCTGTGCCTGATGATGGACCGGGCCTCCAAAGCGTCGTGATTGGCCGTGGTAGCTCTGTGACATCACCATGGGGTTCCGGCCTTGGTTGGGGTTTGCAGCGAACTTGACTGTGATTGGCTCAGAGCCGCCGGGCGGAACGTGTCCGTTCAGGTGCTTCACGGCGTCTTCGGCCTCGCTGCGCTTATCGTAGCGGATGAAGGCCACGCCCCGGGACAGACCTGGCAGCCAATCAAAGGACAGCGACCGTTTAGCCCAGGGGAAGGAGGTTCAACGACAAAGCAAGGCATTATGGGTGTTGGAGTGAAATGAAAGTAGATAAAAGAGTGGATGAAAACGCCATAAAACGACATACAATAGAGAAAGTTTCAGGTTAACATCCATGGAGACTAGGGCTGTGAGTAATCGACTGATCTATTGATTATTCTTAAGAGTAATCGGGTAAAAAAATGTATAAAATAAATATTGGTAATCTGGCATAATATCGGTGTTACTATCGGATATCAATATCAGTTCAATTTTTCATATTTTTTGTAGTTTAGAAAATCGAAATTAACTAACCTAAAATTAACTTTGTTAATAAAATTAACCAGATTAATAATAAATAACTTAACTTTCTAACCTGAAGAAAAGTTATAGAAAGATCTGAAATTATATTCAATTCAATAGTAACGAGAAAAATGTTTATGATCCAGCTTTTAGTTAATGTGTTCACCTTCAGTGAGTTTAACAGATGAACTCTGACCTCGCCCCAAACAGCTTTGGGTTTGACAATATGGGAAATGTGACCTGGATTGGGGGCGGCAGACGGTGGGGTACAAAGTGAAGACCGGCGGCAGCAACACGGGATCTTTACCGTCTACCAGCCATGACGACTTTCACCTCCCGTTGGTTGAGAAGGTATGATATCAAATTTATTGTGCGGTTCGTCCGTAAAGCTGCACTTATATCGTAACTAGAGGTGTGTCGATCGGTCGATTTCCATGAAAAAGTGTCTGATCGGCGATCATTGGCTCTTGTTACCGATACCGATCACCTGCTTCTCATTTCTCAGCCTGTGCAGCTGGTCTCCTTTTTCCTTCACTCTGAGCAACAGCGCAGCAACAAATGCTAAGCGATGTGTAACTATAACCACTGAGTGAATGAGGATGTTTGCGTGTTGCGGCAGAAAATTGAAGCAGGTCAAAATGCATCAACACAACGAAGCTAATCGACATAAAAACAATGACAGAGTTTGGCTACATCGAGGCTCAGTGCAGTAAAAAGACATGGAGGATCAGACAGCAGGTAAAGCAGCACAGCTACAAACACTCACCAGGATTAGCATGACGGTCAGAAAGATAAACTAATAACCTGGAAAATTATTTATGTCTTGGAGCTGCGATGTAAGACGCTGGTTCTGCTGTTGAACCGCTGCTCCGCTACAGGTAGTAATATTTAATATTTAGTAATATTTGACACGGAGCCGCTTCTGCTCCACCTGGTAGTGACTCTCACACCGAACCTGTTTAAAGCTGCAGCATCTAACTGATCTAATGTTAAACATTAAATCAGTAAAATGCTGCTCTATAATAATATCTACCTTCAAAACAGTTCTATGTTTTTCTAATTAATTGTGCATCACCTATAAAATCTGGAAAGGGTAGTATATATTTTTTCGATTTGATTTTTTTAAAGCCCAATAATGTTGCTTGTATCAATCGGCAAAGCTAAAAGTCGACTGATTACTGATTTAATGTTAAACATTAAATCAGTAAAATAATGTTTAACATTATTTAAACATTTTACTGATTGCAGGTTTTTCAGTTGTTCTTTTGAATGAAGAGTTGCTGTTTTGTGCCTGCAAGTATTTTGCATGTTTTATGCCTAAATTAGGTGAATTTATTGCCAGAACATTTTTTTATTTTGTCAGATGACAAAGTAGTGTTATTTATACCTAAAGTGAAAAATTAACAGTCAATCCATTTGATCGGCAGAGATCGGCCTCATGGGTGATCGTATCGGCGCGTCTCTAATCAACTGCTCAGCCATGTTGGGTCCATCCGTTCACCTGTATAAATACTCCACAGCTTCTTCCCGCCGTTCGCTCTGAGGATAATATCTAGTTTAATATGAATATATGTTTATATGTTAATATGTTTCATATTAACCTAGATATCTAGGTTAATATGAAATAATAACCAGCTAATCTGAACCGTTTCCATGATGTCACCAAATCTCAACAAGACAAAATGAAACATTTGGGTTTAGTTGATTTCATCAGAACGTCCCGGTTCTGCTGAGCGATGCTCTGGGCCTGAACTTCCTCCATGGAGAGGAACCAAGACCTGAACTGGTCTGAGTGAGTCCAGAGTCCAGTCCTCCAGAGCTGTCCTGCTACAACACACCTGGATGGGTCGTTAGCAGGTCTGTTCAGAACCGATCCTGGTATGTTGGAGTGAGGATCCGTCTAAAGTTGCAGGATTGAGAGGGAGCAGCAACTGACAGGATTGGTTCCTTTGTGCAAATGTAGGACCTGAATTTGAAGGCATTGGCTCCGTTTCTCTCTAGCACCGACGGAAGCGGCGGGTCACATGGCCTCACCTGACGCCTGGTCCACCAGGACCCTGGAGTTGATGATGCGCCCGAAGGAGGAGAACATGTCTTCCAGGTCCTGCTGGCTCAGCGTTCTGGGGAGACCGCTGATGTAGAGGTTGGCGTCTTTGATGGTGTCCGAACTCGGGCGAGCAAACGACACCTGCAGGAAGGAGACAGGAAGACTTCAGCTCCTCTTCCTCACAGGACAGAAATGTTCAAATAAAATTACAGAAAACTTTCAAAGTAAGAGTTACATTCAGTGTCCAAATAAAAAACAGGGTATCTTAAATTTAAAACAGTAAAATAAAGTTTACATTTAACCATAATCGCTTAAAAAATAAAATAAAAGACATGAAATCATGTTGAGTTTTTCAAAATAAAAGCATCCGTTTCTAAAGTTAAGTCTTGGCACATCATCTCACTGAACTGAAGGAAGCGACAGATTCAGTGCCGACGTGTGTCAGAACAAAATACCTTCAATCTTCAGACGCTGCAGCTGAGAGCGCCCCCTACTGTCCAGGAAACATAACACATCTATCAGTGGAAAGAGGAAAATCAAAGAGCACCTGTGGCGCGTTACCTTGATAGTTTTAGACTGTAGCCTCAGGCCATTGAGGGTACTGATAGCCCTCTCTGCATCACTATGGTTAACAAAGTTAACAAAGCCGTAACCTAAACTGTGGCCTAGAGAAACACAAAGGAAAACAACAAAATAACAGCAAAACTCTCGGTTACAGCATCACATTGAGAAAGAAACACAGAGTTCAAAACGCAGCACAGAGTCTGATCAGATCCACAAAACAAACCCAAACGGTTCTGAACAAGCTGAGGAAACGGGCTTCACAACAACAAGATGGCGGCTCAATGGGGAGGTCGGAACGGATCGATTGGAAAAGAATCTGACTGTCAGAAAAAGGTCGCATTACATTAAAAAACCTGAATTGATCAGAGGTGAACGTGAACCAAGAAAAGATCTGAGACTAAAATCAAACAACCTGAGGGAGCGGCTGGAGCGCCTGGTGCTTTAGCCCAGACAGACGGAGACCAACCAGCTGCAGGGCCGATCCGGACTGAGGTCAACCGACCCAACTGGTTCTGCAGAAACATTTCTGCAAGGCTGTTGCTGTTTCTGCGTTGGCTACACCCGTGCCAACAAGTGTTTATTTTAAACTGGAAACAATGAACCTGAAAACCCGAGACGACGTCTGAACGACAGAACCGGGCCGGGTCCCAGACTCTGAGGTGCGCCTGCCTCATGGAGACCCATCAGAACCCCGATGTGTGAATTCTTTTGCCTGCACCAACCAGAACCGGAACCGGGTTCAGCCAGCAGAGCTTTGACACAGTGACTATGGAAGCATCCGATGAGGTGAAGAACTAACTTCCTGCTGGAGTTTGGACCTGAACTGGGTCGGGTTCTGACAGTACCGTTACTGCTCCGTTTTCTCAACTTGTTCAGAACAAAAACATTTCTCAAACATTTTTCTGAAAATTTTACAACTCCTGAAAAAAAAAATAAAGACATCAAAACATTTTCACAAAGATAAAAAAATAAAAAATTCTGAATGTGAACAGAAGTGGTTCGGCCTGATGGAGTCCAGCAGAACCAGAAAACCGATCACCTGCCAGAACCGCAGCAAAAACAACAAACATCACAAATTCAACAGCAAAAAAAATCATCCAGGCAAAAAAAATCCACAAAATTGTTTAGAAAAAAAAAGTAACAATCACAGAGTCAATAAAAAAATAAAAAAAACAGCTGAGAAAAGAACCAGAGACACAGAACCCTGGTTCTACTGATCAAACTGGGTCAGAACCAGAACAGGATTAAGGCTGATGGGTCCCAGTACTGGTCCACACACTGCTGGACCAGTACATTTGACCAATCATTATGTTTTTTAGGGCTCAATCCTCACATTTCCAAGCTAATTTTGACATTTTTGTGTAAGTTTGTTTAGTTCTGCATTATTTTGACTAAAAGCGTCTCAGTGCTGCCCCCTTCAGGTGAAACAGTGCCTCTGCAGTTCGACTCTCTTAGTTTCCATCACTCAGCCTCGCCCCCTGGTGGCGAGTCAGGAGCCGCCTGTACGCGATCGATAGCCCTGCTTTATCAATGTGTGATTGATCAGCAACACGCAGTGACCCGCTCTGCCTGCAGAGGGCCAGACAGGACCGGTCCGTTTAGACAGCAGGACCGGTCCGTTTAGACAGCAGGACCGGTCCGTTTAGACAGCAGGACCGGTCCGTTTAGACAGCAGGACCGGTCCGTTTAGACAGGACCAGTCGACTTTAATCATCATCCGCAAGTTAAAATCATAAATCAAGGTTCATAACCCTAGGCAGACGTACTGCGGCCCTAGTGGCAGGCAGAGGTACTGCGGCCCTAGTGGCAGGCAGAGGTACTGCGGCCCTAGTGGCAGGCAGAGGTACTGCAGCCCTAGTGGCAGGCAGAGGTACTGCGGCCCTAGCCAGCGGCGCCAGCGTTACCTGCCACCTTGTCACGGATCAGCTTGGCGGACTCGACCTCGCCCACGCTGCTGAACAGGCTGCGCAGCTCGTCTTGGCTCATGCTCTGCGGCAGGTAGTTGACGATCAGGTTGGTCCGCGAGTCGTCATCCTCCTCCATCATCGTCTCGGTGAAGCCGTTGTCGTACAGCTCCTGACACACAGGTGGGGAAACGCATCAGGTGAACACATAACGGCCAATCAGAGAGCTGCCAGAGGGAGCCAATCAGAAAGCGGTGCTTACCTTCACAGCTGCTCCTTTGGAGGAAATCTGAGTGTCTCTGACTTCACCTTGAGTCGGTTGGACCTCACACACCTGAACAAGTGGGTTAAAGGTCATAATGCTAAATTTGGTAAAGTCTGGTGTCAGAACCAGGATCCAGCTAGAAGTTATGGGACTGAACTGGTTCTGGATATGAACTGGGTCTGTTTTGGTTCTGAGATTTAAATCAGCTGGAATAATGAGACTAAGAGGCCTTTATTTGAAAGGACCGGCCAATCAGGAGGTCCGATTATAAAATAGTCCAAATAATATTGAGATCAGCTTAACCAGTCCAGATTGGTGCGAGTCAGCTGATAAGAACCAGTACCGGTGCCAACAGAACCAGTTGATGGCTCCCCAACATCCTGAAGCAGCAGCCTTAGGGAACCTGCTGCATCCTGGTTGCCATGGAAACGTGTGGCAGGCGTCATCAGGTGTGGGCTCACCTTCAGGTACCTGATGTGTCCTCGTCTCACTGCCATGGAAACAGGTCAGCTGGGTTTACTGTGTCTGAAAGAGGAAGCTGACTGGTCAGTGTCGGAACACTTTGGTCACATGACTCCACCAACATGGCTGCCTCTGGACCAGCTCCCGCCCTGATCCTCCCCAACCACTGAATCTGACCTCTGACCTTCAGCTGCAATAATTCGGTTCCTGACAACGGATCCGGATCCACCTGGAACCCAAACCCCGCCGGGAACAAGCTACTCATCTGATTCTAACTGGGTTCGAAGCGAGCCGCCATTTGACGGACTGTGACGTCATCATGTCTAAACAGAACCAGTTTCGGACCTAAAGACCGTAAATCCCTGCTGTACAAGCTCAACTATTACCGAACCGTGCCAAAACGGACCGAAACGGTTCTGACGTTAGCAGGTGAGAGAACTCAAACTGAGCACGCGGAGCTAACAGAGGGCTAACAAGCTAACGGCGGGAGCTAACAGCTTCCCTGGCAGAGCTCACCTGGACAGGAGGCGCAGGTGAAGCAGAATAAGACCCAGCAATAAACAGGTTCGGTTCCGATTCGACCGATGCTTCGCTTAGTTTACACACGAAGTTTTAAATCTGCAGCTTGACACGCTCCTCTCAACACAAAGAAACTGAGTCTCGCGAGAATACAGCTTCCTCTGCGTGTATATGGGAGCTGGCAGAAGTTGTTGCCCTCTGCTGGACAGGCAGTGAAACTACAGGTTGAAAATGTCTAAAAGTTCCCTAAAACTAATATTTTGCTGTATCAAAGAACTTGATATTAATATACAGCAGTTGTTAATGAGCTAAAGTGATGTGTTTTCATTTTTAAAACTAAATGTCGCATTTCAAACATTCAATTTAGTTGTAATTGATTTAAATCAAAGCTTATTAATCTCAGTGAGAAATTAAGTCTGGAAATAGAAACTTTCTAAACTAATTTGAATAATTAACTTAGCTTAGTGAATTGTTTATATCCAGGGTCCATTCAGAAGGGATGTGACTGAATTAAAATGATTTTGTTGTAAAGTGACTCGATGACATCACTTGTGAATTGGTGCTGAATAAATGAACTGAACTGAATTGGTCCTTTTCTTGGTTTTGTTGGGTCTACTGGCCTTTATTTGACAGCAGTTCGATGGGAAATAGGGCGATGAGAGACGGGGAAGACATGCGGCAGGCCGGGAATCGAACCTGTGACCTCGGCTTGTGGGTCTGGATCGGAACCAGAGGTCCTGAAGGTGATTCTGGGCCGGAAATGAATAAAAATTTCAGGTTTTTCTTTCCACCAGCAGGCGGCGGCTCCGTTTGATCTGTTCACTAGGAAGTGACGTCACCGCGTGGTTTCCGTTGCTACATGTAAACAAAGCGCCGTTAGCTGCGGCTACCCGGCGACCAGAACTGGGCAATAATCAGAACCGAGCCGAATCGGTGGATCCGGACCGGAACGTCTTGGGGATGGAGTGAACCAGAACCGGCACCATGTCCATGGAAGACCCGTTCTTCGTCGTCAAAGGGTCAGAACCTCCGCAGCCACAGCAGCTAGCATCAGCCCGAACCAGAACCGAGCCCGAACCCCTGGTTACCGGTTAAACTGGTCAGACCAGCAGGCCGGAACCAGTCCGACCAGTTTAACCGGGTCAGCTGGTTGAGCAGCATCAGGTGTCATGGCGGCTAAAAATCAAATATCAAACTCATGTTCAACACGCAACGGAGGGTCACGTGATGAGCACGTGACCCTCCGTTGGTTGGCCTGGTAACCCGAGACACACCTGAGCAGGTAACCGGCAGGTACCACCAACCCACCAGAGGTCCAGTTGGACCGAATGGGTCCAGTTCACCGGTACATAAACCCGGTTCTGACTCTGACCCGGTTCTGACTCTGACCCGGTTCTGGTTCTGACCCGGTTGTGGTTCTGACTCTGACCCGGTTCTGGTTCTGACTCTGACCCGGTTCTGACTCTGACCCGGTTCTGGTTCTGACTCTGACCCGGTTCTGACTCTGACCCGGTTCTGGTTCTGACTCTGACCCGGTTCTGGTTCTGACTCTGACCCGGTTCTGACTCTGACCCGGTTCTGACTCTGACCTGGTTGTGGTTCTGACTCTGACCCGGTTCTGACTCTGACCCGGTTCTGGTTCTGACTCTGACCCGGTTCTGACTCTGACCCGGTTCTGGTTCTGACTCTGACCCGGTTCTGGTTCTGACTCTGACCCGGTTCTGACTCTGACCCGGTTCTGGTTCTGACTCTGACCCGGTTCTGGTTCTGACTCTGACCCGGTTCTGACTCTGACCCGGTTCTGGTTCTGACTCTGACCCGGTTCTGGTTCTGACTCTGACCCGGTTCTGGTTCTGACTCTGACCCGGTTCTGACTCTGACCCGGTTCTGGTTCGGTTCTGGTTCTGACTCTGACCCGGTTCTGGTTCTGACTCTGACCCGGTTCTGACTCTGACCCGGTTTTGGTTCTGACTCTGACCCGGTTCTGGTTCTGACTCTGACCCGGTTCTGGTTCTGACTCTGACCCGGTTCTGGTTCTGACTCTGACCCGGTTCTGGTTCGGTTCTGGTTCTGACTCTGACCCGGTTCTGGTTCTGACTCTGACCCGGTTCTGACTCTGACCCGGTTCTGACTCTGACCCGGTTCTGGTTCTGACTCTGACCCGGTTCTGGTTCTGGTTCTGACCCGGTTCTGGTTCTGTGTGCAGGGAGGTGGAGAAGGCGGTCCACGCTGCCCAGAGCCTCCATCGCCGCTGGGCGGAGCTGCAGCAGGAAGTGGGCGGAGCCTCCAGGGAGGAAGCGGATTGGACGACCAATGAGCTGCGGAACGGCCTGCGGTCCATCGAGTGGGACCTGGAGGACCTGGACGAGACCATCAGTATCCTTGTCCCCCAGTCTGTCCCCGTCCCCGTCCCCAGTCTCCGTCGTCCTTGACGACCCTTCAGGCATCGTGGAGTCCAACCCCAGGAAGTTCCACCTGGACGGCGCCGAGCTGACGAAGAGGAAGGCCTTCATCAGCAGCACTCGCCTCGCCGTCCAGGTAGGTCTGACCCGAACCCGCCGGGTCCTGGGTGGTCTGACCCGCTACTCAGCTGGTTCTGTTCAACAGGACATGAAAGACCAGATGTCGGGTCCGGCAGCTGGTTCTGGTGCTGCTGACAGATACGGCAAACAGGTACGGGCCCTCGACAGCCAATCAGCTGCTGTGACTCAATTTGAGCTCTCTGATTGGTCGAGTTTCTTGCTGATCGCAATCAGAACGGGTTCTGGTTCTGTTCGGTTCTGCAGGGAGACGCCCGGGATCCCATCTGGCAGCCTGGTTCCGATAGGTTCGGCCCGTCGGACCGCCGGCCGCAGAACGCCAACGCTCAGTTCATCGGCGAGCAGCAGACACAGCAGCAGGTACCAGAACTTCCTGCTGTGGTTCTGGTTGCCAGTTCCAGAACCACAGCCGCCGGTTCCAGTTCTGACCCGAACTGACTTTGTGTTGCAGCTAATCGTGGAGCAGCAGGACGAGCAGCTGGAGCTTGTTTCCGGAACCATCGGGGTTCTGAAGAACATGTCGGAGCGGATCGGACTGGAGCTGGACGAGCAGGCGGAGTAAGAACCCGGTTCTGATTGTGGAACTACCAACTGGTCCAGTTGGGTCTAATCCGGTACCGGTACTGGTACCAGTCTAGTGAAAGTCTTTGAGCATGAGATGCTGGACTCAGTCTGGTTCCGGTTCTGGTTCCGGTTAGTGCTGTAACGATTCCTCGAGTGATTCGATTTCCTCGATTATTAAAATTCCTGGAGGAAGTTTGACCTTGTGTCAAAATGTTTTATTTCAAGGTTATTTGTGCATTTCAGCAGCAGGACATTTAAGAGCTTCACATCATTAAAACAAAACCAGGAAGTGACATTGAATAAACGGTGAGAAAGAGACTTTGAAAGAAAAAGATAAAAGCATCAAAACCCTGATTTAGCCATCAGCAGCTCTGACCAGGTGGCTTTTAATCTGAGACTTAAAGGCTCTCAGTTTTCAGCTGTTTTACAGTTTTCGGGAAGTTTGTTCCAGATTTGTGGTGCATAGAAGCTGAAAGCTGCTTCTCCTCGTTTGGTTCTGGGGATGCAGAGCAGAACCAGAACCAGAACCTGAGGGGTCCAAACAGTTGGTACAGCAATAACAGATCATTAAGGTGTTGTGGTGCTAAACCATTCAGTGATTCATAAACTAACAGTATTTTAAAGTTTATTCTCTGAGCTACAGGGACTTTAAAACTGGTTTTATGTCTCCATCTTCCTGGTTTTAGTCAGAGCAGCAGCAGCAGCTTCTGGATCAGCTGCAGCTGGTTGGTTGGTTTGTTAGTCAGACCTGTGAAGACGCTGCTGCAGGAATCAATGCGGCTAAAGATAAACATGGATGAGCTTCTCTAGATCTGAGACATCAGTTCTAATCCTGGATGTTCTTCAGGTGATAGAAGGCCGACTCTGTGACTGTCTGACCTCTGACCTGAAGGTTCAGGTCAGAGGTCATCACTACTCCCCGGTTTCTGCCTGATCGCTGGTTTTCAGTTGTAAAAACTGAAGCTGTGCAGTGATTCTAGATCTATAACTCTAGATCTATAACTAGTTTGCTCCTCTTTAGGTCCAAAGATAATAACTTCAGTTTTGTTTCAGCTGGAGAAAGTTTTGTCTCATCCACACATTGATCTGTTCTAAGCATCTATTCAGCGATTGGATGGGGTCAAAGGTCACCTGGTGACATGGTGATGTAGAGCTGTGTGTCATCATAGTTATGGTAGCTGATCTTACTTCCTGTTATAACCTGAGCCAGTGGGAGCAGGTAGATATTGAAGAGAAGGGGTCCTAGGATTGAACCTTTGGGTTCCCCACGTGTGACCTTTGACCTCTCTGATGAGAAGTTTCCGATTGAAACAAAGAAATCTCTGATCTTTATGTAGGATTCAAACCAGCGGAGCTCTGGACCGGAAAATCCGACCCAACTTTCCAGTCGATTCGGTAAAATGTCCTGATCAACACTGAGGTCCAACAGAACCAGCACTGTGATTCTCCCACTGTCTGGATGTCATTGAACACTTGGACTAGGCCGTCTCCGTGCTGTGGTAACCATGGAAACCAGACTGGAAGGAGTCAAAGTGATTCATTATTTTTAAGCTATTGTTTAAAAACTGCTTTTTACCAAAATCGATCCGAACAAAAACATTCCTCAGTGCTGAGGCAGTAGGAGGAAGTACCGCTCCAAGATTACCGCCGTATTTCCTGGAGCAGCCAATGGGGGGTGTCCTCTTATATTATGTCTATGGTGAAGGAGACCTGCTGCTGCTGGGCGGAGCTACAGGTGTGTTGGAATCATAGCAGCAAAGAACTTTTCACAGTTTTTCCCCAAATTAACCGACTCGGTTCAGTAATACTGTTGGATGGAGGTGATGTTAGCTAAAAGATGACTAGCTAGCTAATACCAATATTGCCCCTTAAGCTTGTTAGCAAGTAGCTTACTGGTGTTGTCTGTGTTCAGCTACAATTCATTTTTCCCCCCAAAATGTTGATCCCCCCTTGTTCGTCTGGAGCCGGGCTAACAGGGAGCCCCCCCCCCCCCCTGTAAACCTGGGGGCAGAAACAGTTTGGAAACCTTATGCTGGATCGACGGGGATGACAGGTGGACAGAACACCTGCTGCTGTTCAGTGGCTTTAAGGACGAAGCGCATGTTTCTGTCACGCATCCCGTCGCTAACAGGAACACAAAGCTTAGATGTCTGGTAAAAGGTCAGAGTTCAACTATGAAACTTAATGAAGATGAATCATAAATACTGCAGTAAAAAAAGACATATTTTATAAGCACATTGTGAGCCTGCCTCTTTATTATTAAATTCAATATAATTTCAGATTTTTCTACTACAACTTTTCAGTTTAGCTTAGAAAGTGAGCTATTGTTACAAGTTAATTTAATAAACTAAAGAAAAGTTATTGTTAGGGCAGCTGAAATATGAGAAATTGGCCCGATGTTGATATCTGATAGTAAAACTGTTATGTTAGATTAACAATATTTTATTTGATACATTTTTTTATCCGATTACTCGAGAAATCATCAGAATATTTATAGAATACGTGATTGCTAAAATAATGATTTACAATAACCCTAGTTCTAGAGTTCTGGTCCGGTTCTGGTCCGGTCCGGTTGCTAAGTCTTGTCTGTCCATCAGGATGCTGGACGACTTTGGACATGAGATGGACAGCACTCAGTTCCGTCTGGACAACGTTATGAAGAAACTCGCTAAAGTCTCACACATGAACAGCGGTAATCTGCCCGGCAACACATTATTCATTCAGAAGCTCCGTCTGGGCTCTGATTGGGTAGAATTCAGTGAGCTCTGGTTGGACAGAGCTGTGTGTTTTAGGGGCGTGTCTGTCTATCTGCTCAGTGATTGGTTGGTTTCTCCTCAGATCGCCGTCAGTGGTGTGCGATTGGAGTGTTGCTGCTGATCCTACTGGTCGTCATCATCCTCTTCTTCATCCTCTGACTGAAGCATCACATCGACCCAAACCACTGACCCCAGCCCTCCGGGTCGGGTCCGGTCCGGACCGGTCCGACATGTTCCTGCTGAGATTTTTACATGTTGAACTTTATTTCTGTTCAGTCTGTTTTTATTTGCTTTTATTTAATATTCTGAAAGTACCCAGCATAACTCTAAAACCAACCAGTCTAACTAGTTCCTGTCCAACATGGACCTGATGACTCAGCAGAACCTGGGTCCCTCAGAGCCACTTTGACCCGTTTGAGCTTTAATCTGATTGGCTGGGTTCTGGAGGTTCTGGATAGGCGTGCAGTTTTCTGACCGATGGCCTATAATCGATCTTTAAAAAGCCCGAGAGGCCGAGTCCGACTTTCTTTGTCTGAAATGTCGATAAATAAAATGTATTATTTATTTGGATAACAGTGGGGCGGCTATTGTCACTGCAGACAGGATGTGGTGGGCGGGGCTAACCTGGTGGGCGGGGCTAACCGTGTGACCTCAGCAGACGACAGTGGCTTAGAGCTTTGCTGATGCAGGTCAGGTGGTCCGATCACTGATCTCCCAAAACAAAGGAAATCTGCACCAATAAATCAATGCACACCAAGTTCTGGGGGCTCTGGAGGTTCTAGAGGTTCTGGTGGACTGGACCCAGAAAGTGACTGAACAGTTTTCAGTTTCATAAAATGTAAAAACATCAGGAAACATTATTCTTTCAGTAACGTTTCTTAGAGAACCAGAACCCTGACCCAAACATCAGTTTTATTTTCTTCAGGACCAAAACAAACCTCATTCTGAACTAGACCAGTTTAAACTGGTTCATTTTAACTGGTTTATTTCAGCTCTAACTGGTTAATTTGGTGAAACTCACTTAAAAACACTAAATTTTGTTTGTGTTTGTTTTGTTTACTGAAAAAATTTAGTTTGTTTAACAGTTTAAGCGACTTGTTTGAATTCAGATTATTGAAATTTAGGATTCAGATTTGTCCTCGACCACACTTCCTGCTGCTCCTTCACAATAAAAGCCTCTCTCTTTCTATGGTAAACTGTCAGCTCAGCAGTAGAAGCAGCTTCTGATAGACTTTTATTCTGAAGGAGCAACAGGAAGTGTGAAATGAGCTATCTTTATGAGAACAGCTGACCAAGAAGCATCAGGTGTGACAGGTGGCAGCCGTTTGGTCATGTGACATCAATGAAACATTTCATTTCTGACTGATCGTTATTAAAGCATCTTGTTGGAAACTCCAGCTTTATTAAAGGAGCAGTTCGCCTTATTTCAGCTTAGTAAAGGTCTTAAAGCCAGATGGTTTCAGCCAATCCTTATTCACACACCTTTCATACAGCGGCGCGGACCCACTGGGGTGTGTGTGAGTGTGATGAAGAAATGCAGGACCACTGGGAGTTGTGTGTGTGGAGGAGAATGCGGTCTCACGGTGTTCATACTTCCCTTGTGGCCCAAACAAACCACGTTAGATAAGATGCTGAACAAGCGTGAGAAAAGTTTTCCACCTGGGCGGCGAGGAGACGCTGACAAAAAGTATCTGATGGGGAAACGCGAGTTGATGTAACTGGTTACCTCATCAACAAGCTTTACCGCCAGAGGAACCAGGAATGAGACCCTAACTTGATAAAATGTTTCATAACTTTGTGTGAGCATAGACATTTAAAACAGACGAGGAGTCAAAAGTACAAAAAGCTTTATTTAATCCAGTTTAATGTTCATTGAATCAATCCAGTAACTGCAGTTGTTGGTCCAACTCCAGTCCACTTCATGTTGTTATTCTACCAGTGAACACCAGGAGGTGACAAAATGTTTGGATTAGCTTGTTGTATTGCCAGAGCTGCTCCACTGCCTTCTTCACTGAACAAAAGGGAAACCTTCAAAGAACCGCTCCCCTTTATGGTCATGACCAGAAGACTCCCGTTCCTGGAACAGCCAAGCAGTCAGTTTCCAGAGTACGAAGGCGGTTTCTGTCTGAGGACACGGTGCTGGTCGGGTTCACCTCCAGGATCTTGTCTCCGACAGACAAAGGCCGACTGCTCACTGCTGCCATTACCTCTGTGTACAAACCTGGAACTCCAGGCCGTTGAAGGTTTCACCGCTCAGATTTCATCTCACTAAGGACCCGTTTAACCTTAATGTGGAATTTAAAGGGCCAGTATCATGTAAAACTGACTTCTTTATCTTTCCATCATGTTTTTCCCTCATTAAAAACAAACCTGGAGTGTTGCTTTGACTCTTCCATGTCTGAGAAACCTTGAAATCTCCATGGCAACTCTTTAGACGCAAAGAGCCTGGGTGACCCCAGCCAGGAGCCTGGATGACCCTGGGGTGACCCCAAACCAGGGAGCCTGGATGACCCTGGGGTGACCTCAGCCAGGAGCCTGGGTGACCTGGGGTGAAGCCAGGACTGGTGAAGAGGTCCTTCTCCCAGGACCATCCAGCAGAAAGGGGGCCGGGAATCGAACTTGTGATCAAACTCCTGCCGCCACGTTAGCAACAGCTGCTGATCCAATACGCATGTCGAAGGTTTGGAAGAAGCTAGGACTTTAGATCACTCTGAAAACGGTCCAGAAAAAAATCAGGTGCCATTAATTCCATTAGTTACATTCAGCGCTGCAAACTAAACTGGTCTCACTGGTTTCCAGTTTGGAAGCTCAACTAATTTCCATCAGAACAGAACCTTAAGAACCCGATCGACTGATCTCCCTGAGCGGGACCGACCTCTGACCTCTGACCTCAGACAGGGAGGACACTGAGCTCTGATTGGTGGGACAGTGGTCAGCTGATACAAGCGGCTGTTTTACTGCTCATCAGCTGGTCTGCAGTTCTTGCTCTCCTCAGAACCAAAACTCTGCACCGATGACGACTTCCTCATTTGCAGTGCCAGCGCCCCCTGCAGGACAGACAGGACTCAGCAAAAGAAAATGTCTAGAATTCAAAAATCTAGATCTAAAACAGAAAATCTTCCCACACAGAGACACTGAGCAGGAGGAGATTTCTTCCACAGGCTGCAGGACTTCCTGCCGTCACTGGGAAGACGGTCAGGAACCGGAGGAACCAGTCGGTCGAGGCTGGAGGTTCGAGTCCTGCTCAGTTTGACGGAGGAGAAAAGACGATGCAGAGAGAGACGAGAGGCTCCATCTCTACTGGACCTGAAGAAAACAAAAGAGAACAGATTCATTTCTAAGAGAAACTGATCAGATAAATATGTCTTTCACTGCAAAAAAGCTGCTGCAGACAAACTTTCTAACAAGTATGGAAATTTGTTTTTACCTTTATCTGCAATATTTTCAATGTTTTTTTTATTTCCTTGTCATCAGTTAATTTAATCTCAGATTTATTAAAGTTGCTCCTGATTGGTTGTCAGTTTAAAGGCCGGTTATGAAGAACAAGCTAGAACCGGCCTGAATCGGATTCCCCACATTTAAACCAATCGGAGTCCAAAGCGTCAGACGGTTCTGCAGAACCACCAGACCAGCTGCAGGTTCTGGTGGCTCAGACCGAGTCCAGTCCCAAAACTCGCCCTGTGCCCTCCGTGAAGTGTGGACTCAAAGAGCACATCAGGGTTCGCAGTAAAAATGCGAAAATTAGGACAATTCGCCTCCGCAAAATGGCCGACCGGTCACCATTCAGGTACAACAAGCAGTCAGCTTTAGAAAACAGGAGACATTTGGTTGTTTAGATGTGTTTTGTTATGAGCTGCTGAAGACTGAACACATTTTGATAGTCTTCACAAATATACAGTAGAGTAAAACAACAATTATTCCAACACTTTACATTTGAAAACCGATTTTTTTGTAACTATATTTCTACATTTTAATTCAAAACAACACATGCAGCAAAGAAGTAATATACTTCACCGAAGTCCGCCTGGAACCAGGTTTAGCAGATGTGCAGAAATAGGACCCAAAGGGAGGCGGGGCTAAAGCAGGAAGTGGAGAACTGGGACGTGCTATGAAATATGCTTCTGATGATGTCACCAAATTAATTCAAAAATCTAAATCCTCAACCTGTCATTTAGATCCTCTTCCCACTGTTCTTGTTAAAGTCACCCTCCCCTCTCTGTCCCCTCTCATCACTAACATTATACATTCTTCCCTTACTGCTGCTGTTGTTCCCTTGGCTCTCAAAACTGCAGCAATAACCCCAATACTTAAGAAACCTGGTTTAGATCCCAATGAGCTCAATAATTTTCGCCCCATCTCAAATCTTCCATTTATTTCAAAAATTCTAGAAAAGACAGTTGCTGCTCAACTCCATTCTCATCTTTCCAGTAATAATCTATATGAACAATCCCAATCTGGCTTCTGTCCACAGTACAGAAACAGCTCTTAAAATTACAGATGATCTCCTCCTGGCTGCTGACTCTGGTTTATTATCCAGACTCCTTCTCCTTGATCTGACTGCGGCTTTTGATACAATTTCACATAAGATTCTTATTGACAGATTATCCTCTCTTGGTATTGTAAACACACCTCTCAAATGTTTTCTTCATATCTCTCAGGCCGCTCTCAGTTTGTTCAGTTAAAATCATGTTCCTCTCGCCCGGTTCCCGTCTCCTCAGGTGTTCCCCAGGGCTCTGTCCTGGGACCCTTGTTGTTTATCATTTAGCTCCTCCCCCTTGGTAATATTCTTCACAAACATAACATCCAGTTTCACTGCTATGCGGATGACACCCAACTCTATGTTTCAACCAAACCTAGTTCCATGCTTCCATTTTCCTCCCTCACTGACTGTCTTCTTGAAATAAAACAGTGGTTTACTCTTAACTTTCTCAAATTAAATTCCAGTAAAACTGAACTTCTCTTAATTGGTACTAATTCAATACTAAGTCAACTTAATAATGTCTCCATTTCAGTTGATAACTCCTCCATTTTCCCTCCCCTCAGGTTAAGAGTTTGGGTGTCCTCATCTCTTTTGTCTCCCATGTCAATAATGTAACTCGGTCAGCTTATTTTCATCTCTGAAATATTCTCCGTCTCCGTCCTTCTCTGACTCCGCTGCTGTTCTGGTCCACAGTTTGGTCACATCTCGTTTAGGCTATTGTAATTCTCTACTTTTTGGTCTACCACAGAAAACTCTGCATAAATTACAATTGGTTCAAAATTCAGCTGCTTGTATCGTTACACAGACCCTTTAATTCATCACATCACACCTATTTTACAGCAGCTCCATTGGCTCCAATCACATATCGCATCAAAATACTTCTTCTAACTTTTAAAGTAGTTTACAATCTCACACCTTCATATCTCTCAGACCTCCTTCACTTTGCCTCACCCCTCCGTCACTCTGGTCCATCTCACCGTCCCTCAGGTCCATCTCACCGTCCCTCAGGTCCATCTCACCGTCCCTCAGGTCCATCTCTGTCCCTCAGGTCCATCTCTGTCCCTCAGGTCCATCTCACCGTCCCTCAGGTCCATCTCTCTGTCCCTCTGGTCCATCTCTGTCCCTCAGGTCCATCTCTGTCCCCGCTGCTCGTCTTGTCCCTATGGGACCAGAGTATCCAGCCGCTCTGCTCCCAAACTCTGGACTCTCTCCCTCCTGATCTTCGTAACATCAAGTCTTTGTGATATTTTAAGTCCAAACTCAAAACCCATTTGTTTGAACTAGCATATAGCCTTTAATTATCTTTGTACTGTTCTAAAAATCTTGTGTTTTTATGGGGTTTTTTTTATTTTTTTTATTGCTGGTATGTATTTTATAATGTACTTGTTTTTATGTCAAGGTGACCTTGGGTGTCCAGAAAGGCGCCTACTAATAAAATGTATTATTATTATTATTAATATGAGCGAGCGTCTGAAGGACACCAAGGAGGAAACATGGGACCCAAAAGGCACAGCTGGTTTATGATGATGTCATCAGACTGGTTTTAATGACGTCATCAGTTGGGGTTCAAACTCACCGCCCAAGATGTGAAACAACACTGTGGAGCTCTTCTCTGATTGGATGTCTATCTGGGCTACCTGAGGTGGGCGGGGCTTTGTCTTCAGCTGTGGACCAGAAATGTGATGTCACCAATGAATGTTCATGTTTTTTTTAAATAAATCTTGTAAAATGCATTGAAATTGATCTTCTCTTATGAGTTTTTCAGTTTTATCCACCTTCTGTCTCAGATTTTCAACTCATTGTGTCCAAATAAATGTAAAGAATTGCTGATTCTGCCTTTTGACACAGAGTTCACGACCTGAGTTCATATTTTGTCATTAACTGGAAAGTGAAATTTTAGGAAACAAAAAGAAACAACATTCTGTGTAAAAACATCATTATCAGATTGATCCTTGAGTTTCTTTATAACTTATTATAATTGATGTTTAAGGTCAATTATAATTCTGTTCAGGTGTTGCTGATGAGACAGAAAATTACCTGATTTCTTTGTTTTAAATGGAAAAAAGATTTAAAACCCATTTTAAGAACATGAATTAGTGATTATAAATGGAAAGAAATACAGTAAGCTATGAACAGTTAGCCACCAGTCAAAGAACAGCTTTTCCCTCCGATTACCTGCAGCTCACTCTGCCTGACCACCTGGACGTTTGACCAGGTGGGAAATTGTCCTGGTTGAGGGTCCAGGTGAGCAACACTAACAAACGCCTGAGCTCATGGTGTCTACAGGTAAGTCCTGTTCTCACCTGAGGAAGACCAGACCTTCTTCTTCTTGAGTTCAGAGCCAGGCTGACCATCAGAGGATTTCTTCTTCTCTTGCTGGTTTCCCATCCTTGTGTTATGAAGCCCTCCATTCTGTGACATCATCAGTGACGTCACAGGTAACGGGGCTAAAGGGGAGGGACGCTTATGGTCTTGATGGTGGCAGATAGGTGGCTGGGGCGACGGCGTGCCCACCGGGTACAAGGCATAGGGATTGGCAGGTGTTTCGACGGTGGGCGGGGCTTGTGAAGCCGCCACCTGGTTTGTACCTGTTAGATCAATTCTGCTGAGAGCCCCGCCCCCTCCCTCACCTGAGTCAGCAGGTGAGACGCAGCCGATATAAGAGTCTTTGAGCAGCTCCGTCCGCACCTGGAGGAGGGGCCTGTTCAGGCCCCGCCCCCTCACCTCGGCCACAGGTGGACGCAGAGTGAGGCTGCGGTCCAGCTGGGCTCCAGACATCGCCACCATGTTCGCCGGTCTTCCTCTGACGTTGAGCTGGTTCAGGTCCGGTCTGGACACCTGGACACCTGTCCCCTGCTGTCGCTCCAGGTAACGAGACTCTGCCTCCGTCTCTGTCTCATCCTCGAACCGTAGGCGGCGAGTAGGAGACGCCGACCGGCGCCACCTGGTGGACGGGTTGTTCAGGTGTCCTGGCAGCGAGGCCCCGCCCACCGACCTGCAGACAGAGGACAGGTAGAGCAGTGAGAGGCCGGTTCTGGTTCCAGTGGTTCTGGTCAAGTGACGTTTATTTGTGTAAGAAGGCAGTTCAGGTGTTTACATCATAAAAACACAGAAATACAGACGTGGAACGCAGTGAAAGACTGAAGTATGTCGATCGATGGGTATCGATCGACATACTTCAGATTATTGATCAATGTTTCACTTATTATGTCTCAAAATCAGCTCCAACCAGCTGGTTTGGTCTTAAAGGAACTTTGTGTTTCAGCTGTTTTGCAGTTTTCTGAAAGTTTATTCCAGATCTGTGATGATGCAGAGCAGAACCAGAACCAGATCCAGCAGCAGATCTTTAATTTTTCAGTGATTTATAAACTACCAATGAAGGACTATAGAACCAGGTGGTGTAGAACCAGGCGGTGTCTCCACCCTCCTGGTTCTAGTCAGGTCTCCAGCGGCAGCTTCTGGTTTGTCTCTCTGATCTGCTGCAGGAATCAAAGCCACTAAATCCTGGATGAGTTTCTTTGGCTCTTTTGTCCTCTGGGCCTCATATGTTCTGCAGCTGCTAGAAGAACCACTGAGGAACCGGAGGGTTGGGTCAGAGGTCAGAGGTCATCCTGATCTCTGGTTACTGTTCAGATGGACAAAGTTTTGTCTCATCCACACATTTATCTGTTCTTAGGATCTATTCAGTGAACGGATGGGGTCAAAGGTCACCTGGTGACATCATAAAGTAGACCTGTATATCATCTGCATCGTCATGGTAACTGATTTTATTTCCGTTTGCAACCTGAGACAGTCGGAGCTTATAGATATTCAATAATAAACCCACATGTGACCTCCCAGAAATCCCAGTTCTGCATGTTAGTCATGGCAGTTTCCATTTGTGTGTGTGTGTGTGTGTGTGTGTGTGTGTGTGTGTGTGTGTGTGTGTGTGTGTGTGTGTGTGTGTGTGTGTGTGGTGAGACTCACCCAGCGTGTGTGTCAGGGGTCAGCAGGTTGTGGTCGCCCCTCAAAGGAAAACAGAGGCGCTTCATATGAACTTCTTCCTCACACTGATGCTGCTACAATAACAGAGCACACCACACACACACACACACACACACACACACACACACACAAGGCATGGTGGGGGAAGGGAGAGGATGACATCAGCAGCCCTAATTGGTCAGAGTGACAGGAAGCCGGATTAAACAAAGCAGCTATTCAGGATTAATTAACCTGATGAGACACAAAGTGTTTACCTCAGCGTGTGTGTGTGTGTGTGTGTGTGTGTGTGTGTGTGTGTGTGTGTGTGTGTGTGTGTGTGTGTGTGTGTGTGTGTGTGTGTGTGTGTGCGTGTGTACAACTATTCTTCTTAGTTCTACAATTTACTGTCATATTTAATAACCTTCTGACCTTCTTTGGGGTCAGGGTCAGGGTTAGAGGTCATGTATATGGGCAGAAATACAAACCTGTGCGGTGTATCATCTGCGTTGTCATGGTAACTGGTGCTGATCATGGCATCGTTGGACCTTCCTGGTTCAACAGCTGCAGGTTCCTGTAGACTAGCCGCCTCCAACCGGCTCTGAGATTCTGACGAGCCGAGGTTAGGCTAAAGGGTAAAGGGTAAAGGGTAAAGGTCACGACCATCCTGTCAATCGTTAGCCGGAGCAGAACCAGAACCGACAGCAAGGCTCAGTTCTGTTCAAACTGCTGCAGGTTCTGATCAGATCTGAGATTAAATCTCAGATTAAAATCATTTCCACATGTTGGAGCAAAACGGAGAACAAAACTGGAACAAAAGAAACACCAACAAATTTTTCCTCAAGTAAAAGCAAAAAATATCCGTCTATGAAATTACATGAAATTAGTCAAGTAAGAGTAAAAAAGTATTTTGTAAAACGTTTACTCAAGTACTGAGTAACTATCCATCCATCCATCCATTTTCTTCCTCTTATCCGGATCGGGTCGTGGGGGCAGCAGCTTCAGAAATGAGGCCCAGACTTCCCTCCCCAGCCTCTTCCAGCTCCTCCAGGAACCCCAAGGCGTCCCAGGCCAGCCGAGAGACATCGTCCCTCCAGGTGTCCTGGTCTCCCCTCCTCCCGGTGGGACCTGAACTCCTCACCAGGGAGGCGTCCAGGAGGCATCCTGACCAGATGCCCGAGCCTCAACTGGCTCCTCTGGACGTGGAGGAGCAGCAGCTCTACTTTGAGTCCCTCCCGGATGACCGAGCTTCTCTCTCTAAGGGTCCAGCCACCATAAGGAGGAAACCCATTTCGGCCGCTTGTATCCATGATCTCGTTCTTTCGGTCATGACCCAAAGCTCATGACCATAGATGAGGGTGGGAACGTAGATCAACAGGTAAATCGAGAGCTTCGCCTTTTGACTCAGCTTCTCTTCACCACGACGGACCGGTACAGCGCTGCTTCACGGCAGACGCTGCCCCAATCCGCCAGTCGATCTCCCGCTCCCTTCTTCCCTCATTCGGGAACAAGATCCCCAGATACTTAAACTCCTCCACTTGAGGCAGGACGACCCCCCTGACCCGGAGAGGCACTCTACCCTTTTCCGGCTCAAGACCATGGCCTCGGATTTGGAGGCACTGAGCCTCATCCCGGCCGCTTTACACTCGGCCGCGAACCGTTTCAGCGAGAACCGCAGATCACGATCTGATGAAGCCATCAGGACCACATCATCCGCAAAAAGCAGAGATGAATCCTAAGGCCACCAAAACGGATCAACACCTCGGCTGGTCTAGAGATTCTGTCCATGAAAGTAATGAACAGAGTCGGTGACAAAGGGCAGCAGCCTTGGCGGAGTCCAACTCTCACCGGAAACGAGCCCGACTTACTGCCGGCAATGCGGACCAGACTCTGACACCGGTCATACAGGGACCTGACAGCCCGTATCAAAGGGCCCGGTACCCCAGACTCCCGGAGAACCACCACAAGGCCCCCCGAGGGACACGGTCGAACGCCTTCTCCAAGTCCACAAAACACATGTAGACTGGTTGGGCGAACTCCCAGGACCCTCCAGGACCTGCTGAGGGTGTAGAGCTGGTCCAGTGTTCCAGAACCAGAACCAGAACCAGAACCACACTGCTCTTCCTGAATCCGAGGTTCGACTATCCGACGGACCCTCCTCTCCAGGACCCCTGAATAGACCAGGGAGGCTTAAGAGTGTGACCCCTCTGTAATTGGAGCTCACCCTCCGGTCCCCCTTTTTAAATAGGGGGACCACCATATTGCAGAGTCGCCTGAGCCAACACAACCCTACAACATCCAGAGCCTTGAGGAACTCCGGGCGGATCTCATCCACCCCCGGGGCCCTGAGGCCACCGAAGAGCTTCTTGACCCCTCGGTGACCTCGTCCCCAGAGATTGGAGAGCCCAACCCAGGGTCCACAGGCTCAGCTTCCTCAACAGAAGGCATGTTGGTGGGATTGAGGAGGTCTTCGAAGTATTCCGCCCACCGACCCACAACATCCCGAGTCGAGGTCAGCAGCCACCATCCCCACTATAAACAGTGTTGGTGCTGCACTGCTTCCCCCTCCTGAGACGCCGGATGGTGGACCAGAATCGCCTCGAAGCCGTACGGAAGTCTTTCTCCATGGCCTCTCCAAACTCCTCCCACGCCCGAGTTTTGGCCTCAGTGACCCGAGCCGCATGCTGCTTCTCCCGCCGGTACCATCAGCTGTTCTGGAGACCCACAGGCCAAAAAGACCCCATAGGACCTTCAGCTGGACAGCATCCCTCACCGAAGGTGTCCACCAACGGGTTCGGGGGTTGCCGCCGCGACAGGCACCAACGACCTTGCGGCCACAGCTCCGATAAGCCGCTTCGGCGATGGAGGCACGGAACATGGTCCACTCAGACTCAATGTCCCCCACCTCCCCCGGAACGTGTTTGAAGTTCTGCCGGAGGTGGGAGTTGAAGCTCCGTCTCACAGGGGACTCAGCCAGACATTCCCAGCAGACCCTCACTACACGTTTGGGTTGCCAGGTCTGACCGGCTTCCTCCCCCACCACCGGAGCCAACTCACCACCAGGTAGTGGTCAGTGGACAGCTCCGCCCCTCTCTTCACCCGAGTGTCCAAGACATACGGCCGCAGATCCGATGAAACGACGACAAAATCGATCATCGAACTGCCGCCTAGGATGTCCTGGTGCCAAGTCCACGTATGGACACCCTGATGCTTGAACATGGTGTTCGTGATGGACAGACCGTGACGAGCACAGAAGTCCAACAACAGAACACGACTCGAGTTACTACTATTAGTTACTGAGTAACTAATCAAATTATAACAAAGTATAAATTTAAGAGCAAATGTTGGTATTTTTAGGACAAAAATTGTAATAATTCTTATAACAAAAAATAACAAAATCAGACAAAAGAAAATGTCTCCAAGTCCAAGACTTTCTTCTTTTTTATCAATAAAATCTTCTGAGAGTTTAACAGATACAAGACACTACAGCTACGTCAAAATAAAATTACTCAAGTAAAAGTAAAAAGTACATCGTAATAAAAATACCTCAAAAAGTTTAGTTATATTGTTATTATTATTATTTTACATTTACTTAAATAAATGTCGATGGTTATTACCCAACTCTGGAGTTAAGCAGGAAGTTCTGTTGGGTCAGCGGTCCCGTCTGTTGTACGTCTAATCTGCTGCTTTCTACATCTCCCAGAATGCACCGCGGTAGTGGGCAGACGCTTATGGCCGCTCCTTAGCGCGGCCATCTTGGAGAGGTCGACCGCCCCACTCAGTCTTACATATCAGCGCATTTAATCGACCATCAATACTAAACAGATTTTCACGATGTTTTTGCTGTGATCCTCATTCAAACATTTACAAGGACATTATTTTTAACGTAGTTTTGAAATGACTGATGGTTTAACATATTTAAATATTCTTAGTGGTGCAACAAAATAGTATCCGAATATAATATTTTAATATTGATGTATGAGGAGCATTTTACAAAGCACACAACCAGTCATAAGTTAACTTATGACTTAACTTATAAGTTAAGTCATAAGTTGACTAATATCATTTAGTAATATCAATACATATCTATATAAATACACAAACACAAAACAATACAATCATAGAGAAACAAATATAATAAAATAATGATTAATACTGAATAATATGTACTAAACTACACATATTTACATGCCTATATACATAATGTATATTTAGGTTTTATTCATGTTTTCCAGCCGAGGAGCTGAGATTCATCCGTCTCTCGTCACATCATATCTTTATGAAACCTTCACCACTAAAACGGGAGCCATCTTACTTTAGACAGACTGAAAGACTGACATATAAACAACAGTCTTTGCCACATAATCTAAATCAATGTCAGGGAATAAATAAAACTTTTGAAGATTTACAAAATCTTCAGTTAGCCTTCATAGAGGCTAACTGAAGATTTGATCTATGGTAAAGTATATATCTATTATTGGCCTATAAATAAAAATTGTATTGTTTGTCTGGATTCCTGTTCATGTAGGAAGGAAATGACGAAGTAGATATATTAGCTAAACAGGCCCTGAAATTAGATGAAATTAACTTAAATGTTCCTCTGAGGAAAAATGAGGGGAAATCTATTAAGGTAAGGTAATTTTTTTTATATAGCACATTTTCAGCAACAAGGAATTCAAAGTGCTTTACATGAGTTAAAAGGAAATACAAACAAAATAAACCAAAGGAAAAGAGGAAAGAAAGCTAATCTAATGTTGTTCTAAAGTATGTAAACTAAGTTATCCTGTTCAGGGTTGCCAAGTATCTAATTCCATTTCTAAATGGTGAAACTCTACAGTTTCTGATAAAATAAGCTAAAGAGTGACTGATTTAATTCCTTTTCTGGGTTAAAAATCATATAATCTAAGCAGAGGCTGTTCCTGTTGCGTATTTCTGGATTCTAACTTCATAGTTATTCTAATTCTGATGTGATTCCCTTTCTGGGCTGTATAATGTTGATCTAAATAGTGTGACTCCACAATTTCTGATATTACTAATAAACTAAAATAATCCTTTTCTGGGTTAACCCTTGGGAGTCAGTTGACACGTCAACTGACTCCCAAGGGTTAAATAGTGAGTACTCCACTGTTTCTAAAACAAAAGATGAAAGGACACATTAGGGCAGGTGGCAACATTCAGACAAAACAAAGACATGAGTGAAAGTGGTGACGTCACAGGGCCATGAAACCAGGCGGCTCAGCCGAACCCAAAGTCCGATAGAGGTGTTGTTTATCCAGGAATGTCCTTGGGAGCGCTCAGCTCCACATCTCCATGGAAACAGGAGGGGTGAGGAGGGAAGAACGTTGAGTTTATATATCTTCATGGAGATTAGAGATGTGCAGCCCTTCCAAGGCCACACGGGGGAAGACAATTCAGAAACAGAATGTCTTCGGTTGGGAAGATTATAAATTTCAATCTTCCCTAAAGTCTCTCCGATGCGTCTCAGTTCCCAATCATCCAAATTAGTTTGGTCGTTCCACTGAGCCAAAACCAGCAACTTCTCCAAGATCGATTCCATCCCGTTAGTGAGTTTTAGAGTCCTGGTCTCTGTCCACACCAACAGTCTGAATGTTTGCTAGTTCGGCCAAGTCCGTCACAAATTTGTAGATAATCCAGGAATCCGAAGCTCCAAACAGCAGAAATCCTGGTATCATGAATAAATCCAGTCATCATGTCTCAGAACTGCTCATCCAGGCCTTAGAGCTCTTTTTTGGATGGAGAAACATGAAATGGGGACTTGTAGTTATTCAGCTGAAATCAGTGGAGAATGTTTTATTAGAATATAACAAATATTCAGAGGAACGTCAGCATTTAATGGCAAAATAAAACAACAAGAAGAAGCAAATAAACCCTCTAAGGGAAATGGGGATACAGGGAAAGAGATACTGTGCTGCTGCGCCTCATTCAGTTACACCTTTTTGATTGTTTCTATGTGTGAATGTAAGTTCATCAAGAAATACAGCTTAACAAAGATGATAACAGGGTAGATTTTGTAAATGATATCTAACGCCTTTACAGTTATATATACAGATGGTTCAAAAGATTTAGTTTTGGATAAAACATCATTTGCTTATGCTAATCCTGAATTAGATACATGACCATTTAGCTGTGTATACAGTGGAAATGTTTGCGGTAAAGGGTTCAGATTCATTATCATCAGTAATGTCCCTTTTAAATGTGTCATATGAAAATCGTATGGAGCTGATGTATTAGATTTATGAAATTATATTTAGAATGACACAAGCTCATATAAAGATTAGGTTTATGTGGACAAATGCTCCTAAAGATTCTGAGGGGAACAACATAGCAAATCATTTAGCTAAGATGTCTTTAAAACAAGGAAATAACATATTGTAAGTCTGAAAGAAAATCTATTATTATGAGCAAAGTTAACTATGAATGGCAATAATTGTGGGAGGAAGAAACTAAACCTTGTCATTTTTTTATATACAGAAGAAAGTAGGAAATATGGAAATAATTGGAGGAAATCAAAAGGAACAAGTAGAATATGGCAAGATTATGGCTTGGACACAGAATTAAATAAAACTTTACATTCGATAGAAAAACATCCATGTGGTATGGATATGGAGACAGTGCAGCATGTAATAATCCAGTGTGAAAAGCATCGGGTAAGTAGAGAAAAGATAAAACAATAAATAAAGAAATATGATGTGGATACATTAAGAATAAGAGAATTTAGGCTGGTCCACCTCCAGCACAGTAGGTGGCGATAATGCATCTTAACGGCAGATGTCACCCGCCATTAAAAATCTGAAGAAGAAGCAGCGCCTGTCCTTCTTGTCTCGCTGAACCAACATGGCGGCTCCTCTGGAGGTGGTGGTCAGCAGCGACTCGGGCTCGCAGCTCTGGAACTGCACCGTGTTCGACCTCCACAGCGGCTCCAGCCTGCTGTCCTACCGCGGCGGAAACTCCGCGGCCCGGAGCCTCGCCGTCCTGCGGGGGAGTTTCTGCTCAGCGCGCAGCTGGGGAAAAACTTCATCAATGTGTGGGAGATCCAGAGGAAGGTAAGGACCGGGCCGCCAGAACCGAACCGAGCCCAACAGCCCTGCTAGGCTTACCGAACCAGCACACCGAACACCGAGCCTCATGTAGCGCGAAAACTCCGAATCCCGACAGACACCGGAGAGTCCAACCCGGTACCGGATGGGCCGGATTTTAAAAATCCCGCTTGAAACCGAACCTGATGGTTCTTTGATCCAATAGGAACATGTGGATCTGATCGATACGCAGTGAAAAAGTAACTTAGATTACTGATTACATGATTTGGAAAGTAACTAAGTTACATTAAAAGTATTTTTTTATAGTTACTTTGAGCAGCTTCTGACGACATGAACAACAATATCAACAACAACAACATGAACAACAACGACATGAACGACATGAACAACAACAACAACATGAACAACGACATGAACAACAACAACATGAACAACAACGACATGAACAACAACAACATGAACATCCACAACATGAACAACAACAACATGAACAACAACAACATGAACATCAACAACAACATCAACAACAACATGAACAACAACAACATGAACAACAACAACATGAACAACAACAACATGAACAACAACAACATGAACAACAACATGAACATCAACAACATGAACATCAACAACATGAACATCAACAACATGAACATCAACAACATGAACATCAACAACATGAACAACAACAACATGAACAACATCAACAACAACATGAACAACAACATGAACATCAACAACATGAACATCAACAACATGAACAACAACGACATGAACAACAACAACAACATGAACAACAACAACAACATGAACAACGACATGATCATCAACAACATGAACAACAACAACATGAACAACAACAACATGAACATCAACAACATGAACAACAACAACATGAACAACAACAACAACATGAACATCAACAACATCAACAACAACATGAACAACAACAACATGAACAACAACAACAACATGAACAACAACAACAACATGAACAACGACATGATCATCAACAACATGAACAACAACAACATGAACAACAACAACATGAACAACAACAACATGAACATCAACAACATGAACAACAACAACATGAACACACAACAACATGAACATCAACAACATCAACAACAACATGAACAACAACAACATGAACAACAACAAACATGAACAACAACAACAACATGAACATCAACAACATGAACATCAACAACATGAACATCAACAACATGAACATCAACAACATGAACAACAACAACATGAACAACAACAACATGAACAACAACATGAACAACAACAACATGAATATCAACAACATGAACATCAACAACATGAACAACAACAACATGAACATCAACAACATGAACAACAACATGAACAACAACATGAACATCAACAACATGAACAACAACAACATGAACATCAACAACATGAAAAACAACATGAACATCAACATGAACAACAACAACATGAACATCAACAACATGAACAACAACAACATGAACATCAACAACATGAACAACAACATGAACATCAACAACATGAACAACAACAACATGAACATCAACAACGCTCCACCACCTACATTGAGCTTTGCCAGTTATTTTATAATAGTAACATGAACTATGTGTCTCCACTTATAAGGTTGAACTGATGCAAGAGGACAGAAACAACTTTAGTTATTTGTGTGTTTTTCTGTGTTCTAGTAGGAAACTATAAATATCATTCTAAAGCCCCCCTGCATGCCCCAGCCCCAGCCTCCAGGTTCTGCGTTACGGCCCTGCATATGGTGTCAGAGCTCAGCACACAGAGTATGGAGTGAAAATAGTCTCAAAATGTCTGTGCATGTGTAAAAGTATCTGTGTGTGTATAATACTAGATTTGTAAACCTTAAAAATAAAATACTAAAAATCCACAGAGCTAAAGTCGCATAGCTAACAGAAACATGTGAGGAGGACAGAGTATCAAAATACCAGACATATAAAACCTGAAATCATATATTTACTCCATGTCGCATTATAATCGGAGAGCAAAGCCTTCAGGTTTAGCTCCTATCAGAGGACAGACCACCAGGACGCGAACCATTGCGCCACCCAGTGGTCCTTTTTCAGACCACTTGGTCTCCTGTACCGCTCAGACATGCACAATCTGTCTAGAAATAATGTTAGGATATTATAAGGAAGTGCTGAGATCTACCGTTTTCCACCTAACTAACGTATTTGCCACTTCGGCACAGTGAGAAGAGGATAAAAACTCTAGACTCAGAGCAAAACTCAGATGTCCCAGCTTTTACTAGCATGTAAACGCATCATCTTCACACATCTGGGAGCTTCCTGAAGCTGAAATGAGTCTCAGAAATAGTTGTGACCTCGGAACCGGATCTGTGTGTGAATGCAGTTTTGTGTGTGTGTAGCAGGTGATTTGTGGACTTTATTAAGCATTTATAGGCGTAGGAGGTTTATTTTATTTTTAAGGTTTACAAATCCAGAATTAGACACACACAGATATTTTGAGACTATTTTCACTCCTCCTGTGGCTCCACAACTCGGATACCCTTCTGCACAGTTTTGTGACACTTACCTTGATATTAATAGTTATAATGGCGTTTAGTTGCACAACTTTATGGACTCGTTCGTTCATGGCTGTTTTATTGCGCTATTCATATTAATCTCCATCTTTGTGGTTTTCTGGAGCGCAACACGAAGCTCGACGTTCAG
Source organism: Poecilia picta (assembly GCA_033032245.1). NCBI lineage: Eukaryota > Metazoa > Chordata > Actinopteri > Cyprinodontiformes > Poeciliidae > Poecilia > Poecilia picta. The sequence goes on along the minus strand of CM065356.1, from coordinate 33,389,560 downwards.
AGCACATATAATAAGTTGACATTAACAAACACAGCGGGACGGACATGATGGACAGGGAGAGTCGAACTGGTCTAAGACATAAAACCCAGACAAATTCTGGGGTTTATTATGAGTCTCAGCTCATTTCCAAGCCCAAATGAGTAACTTCACCTTCAAAAACGAGCCCAAAAAGTGCAACCCACGACTCATTAAATCTGCAAGACTTTAGAAACTAAACAAGCCCAAAGCCGCTTATAATTACCGAACTTGGCGACCAAAACTAAAAATAGTTCCTGTTTTTCCAGCAACGAAATGCGCATCTTGTTCCATTGTAGAAACGGTGGTCACTCCCCAAAACGCGCAGAGGAAATGAAATTAGGAAAGATAATAGTAAAGCAAAGTGATTTCGACAACTGTAGTCTGACTACTGGATCTGACATGGCAACACGTGAGATTACTGGTTACTGAAAAAAAGTGGTCAGACGTCAGTGACGCGTTACTGACGTCACTGTCTATAAGGAACATGTGAATCTGGCCTATAAGGAATCTGGTCTATAAGGAACATGTGAATCTGGTCTATAAGGAACATGTGAATCTGGCCTATAAGGAATCTGATCTATAAGGAACATGTGAATCTGGTCTATAAGGAACATGTGAATCTGATCTATAAGTTACATGTGAATCTGATCTATAAGGAACATGTGAATCTGGTCTATAAGGAACATGTGAATCTGGTCTATAAGGAACATGTGAATCTGATCTATAAGGAACATGTGAATCTGATCTATAAGTTACATGTGAATCTGATCTATAAGGAACATGTGAATCTGATCTATAAGGAACATGTGAATCTGGTCTATAAGGAACATGTGAATCTGATCTATAAGGAACATGTGAATCTGGTCTATAAGGAACATGTGAACCTGGTCTATAAGGAACATGTGAATCTGGTCTATAAGGAACATGTGAACCTGGTCTATAAGGAACATGTGAATCTGATCTATAAGGAACATGTGAACCTGGTCTATAAGGAACATGTGAACCTGGTCTATAAGGAACATGTGAATCTGGTCTATAATGTCTTCCTGCTGTTGCTCCTCCCACACGTTGGACTGAACCATTGTTCCAATAACGGCGGGGGAACCTGGAAATTAATTCTTATTTTCAATTGTGTTCTTTGTTTCTATTGCCTTTTCATATTGATATTTAAATGCAAACGTTTCTTCTATTTTTTGGGGGGGACAATTGTAGACCCGCCCATGTTTGACAGTGAGGTTATTTTATTTTGATGATTGAGATTTCAAAATGCACCATAAATTAACTTGAAATATGACTGAGACATTTCTAACTATATTTAAATTATGATTGATTTAAATGATTTCTTATCTCAAAATGATTAGAAATCATTAAAATGCATAAATCAATGCCTGAATTTAATATTTATTTATGATACAAAGACAGTTGTTTTGTTTTGGATATAATAGTTAACGTGCGTTTCTGAATCAGATTAGAAGATGGACTTGAATTAATTTATTCTGAGTCAATTCTATTATGTTTTTGTTTTTTACTACAAATCATAAATATAAACCGTACCTGAAAGCACCGTCTCACCTGGTGCACAAGCAGAAATCTTGCAGCCTTCAGTCGACTTTGAGCCGATGTTGACCCTTGACCCCTCCTCTGGCCTGGACCTGTTTGTGGCGGACGGGTCTGATGACCCTGCTGTGTTTGCAGGACCAGCTGCAGCAGAAGATCGTCTGTCCAGGTGTGGTCACCTGTCTCACCGCCTCACCTGACGGGGCTTTCCTCGCCGCGGGAGTCGCCGAGGCGATCTACCTGTGGGAGGTGAGCCTACTGGTTTCCATGGTAGCAATAAGCTTCTGCTGACTGTGGGGTGTGTTTGGGGCTAGTGGCCTTTATTTGATAGTTGAATGACAGGAAGGTGGGCAATGGGGGAAGACATGCAGCCGAGGCCGGGAATCGAACCTGCGTTGAGGACGGAGGCCTCCATATGTGGGTTGTGCTTAACCCCACAGCCCACCCCAACTGTTGAGTGTGTTTATAAACTCTGTGCTCTGATTGGTCCAGGTGTGCACAGGTAAGCTGCTGGCGGTGCTCAGTCGACACTATCAGGACGTCACCTGTCTGAAGTTCACCGATGACAGCAGCCATTTTGTTTCTGCGGGCAAAGACAACCTGGCGCTGGTGTGGAACGTGTGCAGGTAACTCACCTGGTGGTTACCTCGGTAACAGCTGAACCACCTGCCTGTCTCACCTGTGTCTGTCCCTCAGTGTGGTCCAGATGGATTTAAGCCACGCCCCCGAACCGCGCCACGTCCTGTCCCGCCATTCTCTGCCAATCACAGACCTGCACTGTGGTCACATGGGAGTTCAGGCCAGAGTCGCCACGTCATCGCTCGACCAGACCGCCAAGGTGAGGCTGAGCGAAGCTTCGCCCACACCTGGATTTCATCTGGATTATGATGGTTTTGGGATTATATTCAGATTACACACTAAAATACAGGATTATTCTTGTGCATCTGTCCAGGTGTGGGAGCTCTCCTCAGGTGAGCTGTTGCTGTCCGTCCTCTTTGACGTGGAGATCATGTCGGTGACCTTTGACCCCTCAGAGTACTTCCTGTTCTGTGGAGGACGTGACGGGAACATCTTTCAGGTGTCTCTCTGCAGCCAGGTGAGTGGGAAGGGGGCGGAGTCAGGCGGGCTGGAGGAAACCACGGCAACGCCTCTCGTTAGCCAACAGGAAGTAACGTTCACCTGTAGATGGGACTGATGGTGCAGAGGTGAGGGAGGGGTCAACTAGGGGTCAGCCAGGCCTGATCAGGTAGAACCTTCCCTCGAACCGGTACCGTTCTGATGGGACTCACCGAGTGTCCGGCGTTTGGTTCTGGTGCCGGGTCCAACCGGCTAAAGTTGCTGGAAAAGCCCGTCCTGGATTATGAGGGGAACCGGTCCTTTGAAGCAAGAACGCGAGACGCATGGACGTTGCCATGACGACATATCCAACATGTCCGAGTCGGGACTAACTGTTCCCGGGCGATCTGGTTGGTTGGTCCACATTGGAACCAGTAGGTCCAGTTTGGTCTGGTCCAGTATAACTAGTTTGATCCCGTTTGGTCCGAGTCAGGCCGGGTTCTGTCTGACGGCGAGAATGGACCCGGCTGGTTCTGGAAGTTCGGCCGGGTCTCACTGCAGTTTCTGTCTGCAGAGTCTGAACCGGGAGAAGTCGTTCCAGTCGGACAGCGAAGGAAACCAGGTGTTCAAGGGCCACAGGTGAGTAGCCATGGTTACAGCAGAGCCACTACCGGTTCTGGCCTGTGGGATGTTCTGACCGGGTTCTCCTTAGGAGCCTGGTCACCTGCCTCTCCGTGTCCATGGACGGGACGCTGCTGCTGTCCGGGTCGCAGGACGAGACGGCCCGCCTCTGGGACGTCCAGAGCCGGCAGAGCGTCCGCTGCCTCGCACACAAAGGTTAGCCCCGCCCGCCTCTCTGACCTGGTTCTGGTTCTGGTTCTGACAGGATCAGAGCGGGTCGGATCTGGTCTGGGATTTTCTAATGAGCTCCCATAATTCCTGTGGGCGGGACGGACACAGCATTGCTCCCCGGCCCGGTTCTGCTGTGGGCGGTGAGGATGCCGCTAGAGACGCTCCGATCGGGTTTTCACCTGCCGGTTCCGGTACCGATCGTTTCTCTTTAGGTTTAAATGCTACTATGTGATCTGGCAGAACCACAAATTCACCTAATTTGGCAAAAACATGCAAAATACCTGCAGGCCCAAAGCAGCAGATACTCAGAGGCGACATAAAAAATCTGGACAGCACTTTATTTGAAGGGGTGAATAAGACTAATAAAATAATAACACTGTAATAAACTAATAAGACCTTAATAAACTAATAATACTGTAATAAACTAACACCGTAATAAACTAACACCGTGATAAACTAATAAGACTGTAATAAACTAATAACACTATAATAAACTAACACCGTAATAAACTAATAAGACTATAATAAACTAACACCGTAATAAACTAAGACTGTAATAAACTAACACCGTGATAAACTAATAAGACTGTAATAAACTAATAATACTGTAATAAACTAACACCGTAATAAACTAACACCGTAATAAACTAAGACTGTAATAAACTAACACCGTGATAAACTAATAAGACTGTAATAAACTAATAATACTGTAATAAACTAACACCGTAATAAACTAACACCGTAATAAACTAAGACTGTAATAAACTAACACCGTATAAACTCATAAGACTGTAATAAACTAATAATACTGTAATAAACTAACACCGTAATAAACTAACACCGTAATAACAATAAGACTGTAATAAACTAACACCGTAATAAACTCATAAGACTGTAATAAACTAATAATACTGTAATAAACTAATAACACCGTAATAAACTAACACCGTGATAAACTAATAAGACTGTAATAAACTAATAACACTATAATAAACTAACACCGTAATAAACTAATAAGACTGTAATAAACTAACACCGTAATAAACTCATAAACTGTGATAAACTAACACCATAATAAACTAATAACGTAATAAATTAACACAGTGATAAACTAACACCGTAATAAAATAATAACACTGTAATATAAACTAATAACACTATAATAAACTAACACCGTAATAAACTAATAAGACTGTAATAAACTAACACCGTAATAAACTCATAACACTGTGATAAACTAACACCATAATAAACTAATAACGTAATAAATTAACACAGTGATAAACTAACACCGTAATAAAATAATAACACTGTAATAAACTAATAACACTATAATAAACTAACACCGTAATAAACTAATAACACCGTAATAAACTAATAACAGTGTAATAAAATAATAACACTATAATAAACTAACACCGTAATAAACTAACAACACCGTCATAAACTAATAACACTGTAATAAAATAATAACACTATAATAAACACCGTAATAAACTAATGACACCGTCATAAACTAATAACAGTGTAATAAAATAATAACACTATAATAAACTAACACCGTAATAAACTAATAACACTAATAAACTAATAATACTGTAATAAACTAACACCGTAATAAACTAATAACACTGTAATAAAATAATAACACTGTAATAAAATAACACTGTAATAAACATGACAGTGTAATAAACATGGAGTCTTTATGAATGTTTGACTGTTGTCATGAAATGTCATTCTGTAATAATAACCCTAATAATGCAAAGTTACTCTAAAAGTACATTAAAAGTCCCAACTTTTAATGATTTTGTAAATAATGGGAATTTAATGCAAAGTTTGCATTTTTAATGGACTTTCAAATGCATTAAAAATGCATTTTCCATGTCGTCTCCATGGAAACGGACAATGAGATCAGCATGAAGATGAACTGGGCTCAAACCAGTCTCTCCAGTTCTGTTCATTCTGCTAATATGACCATCAAACTGATCAATAATCTGACAATCAGCAAATTGATTCATCAGCCAATCAGGATCAATCCACAGCCTGATAAACTGATCTTAATGAAGCGATTTCATCTCCTGGCTCCTGATTGGTTCACGCCTCTGGTCTCTCTGTAACGTCACATCCTGTTATGTGTTCAGGTCCTGTGACCAACGCCGTCATCATGGCCGTCTCAGCTAACATGTTCCTGCCGGACAGTCGGCCCGCCGTGCCGCTGCCGCGCTTCAGCCGACACCTGCAGGCCCCCGAGGGCCCCGACGCCGAGGGGGGCGGAGCCTGGGTCCGCCCCGCCCTCCATGCACAGGTGAGGGTCCACAGTTGAAATTTAATCCGTTCACCTTAATTCAGTGGACGAGAATGAATTCTGAGTTAAATTCAGTTTCATTTGAGTTCATCAACATTGGTTTTTATCATCATTATTAAATGTTCCACCGCTTTGCTCCCTCTGAGGCCTGGAGGGTACAGCTGAAAAACAAAACGCCACAACCAGCAAGTGAAAAATGGAGCGTTGCTAGGTAACCAGAGAGTTGGAGCGTTGCTAGGTAACCAGAGAGTTGGAGCGTTGCTAGGTAACCAGAGAGTTGGAGCGTTGCTAGGTAACCAGAGAGTTGGAGCGTTGCTAGGTAACCAGAGAGTTGGAGCGTTGCTAGGTAGCCAGAGAGTTTGAGCGTTGCTAGGTAGCCAGAGAGTTGGAGCGTTGCTAGGTAGCCAGAGAGTTGGAGCGTTGCTAGGTAGCCAGAGAGTTGGAGCGTTGCTAGGTAACCAGAGAGTTGGAGCGTTGCTAGGTAACCAGAGAGTTGGAGCGTTGCTAGGTAGCCAGAGAGTTGGAGCGTTGCTAGGTAGCCAGAGAGTTGGAGCGTTGCTAGGTAGCCAGAGAGTTGGAGCGTTGCTAGGTAGCCAGAGAATTGGAGCGTTGCTAGGTAGCCAGAGAGTTGGAGCGTTGCTAGGTAGCCAGAGAGTTGGAGCGTTGCTAGGTAGCCAGAGAGTTGGAGCGTTGCTAGGTAGCCAGAGAGTTGGAGCGTTGCTAGGTAGCCAGAGAATTGGAGCGTTGCTAGGTAGCCAGAGAATTGGAGCGTTGGTTGATGCCACCCAGCCTGTCTATGTGATATTGATTGACTGTCCAGTTCTACTTCTGCACCTTCAACCAATTTCAACAGATTAATTATCAAAACCTTCAGCTGCTTCTGGAGAATTGCACTTTGACTTTTGCTCATTTCTCTGATACGTTTTGAAGAAATGTAACTTTCACATGAACTGAAATGCATTTAACTTTGCTCTTTGACAGCTCACCACTTCTTCCTACATCAGCTAGAAACTCCAGTCAACTTTTCAACAACATCTGCAGATTTGATGCAGTTTTGCATCATTAATTTCTTTTATTTATTGAATTTTCCACTGTCCGACAGTAAAGGACACTTCTACTCTATTTATTCTAAGATTGAAATTCAAGTTTGATTTTCTGACCAACTCATTAAAAAATAAGACTTTTAGTTTTTGAAACCAATTTTCTTTTTTCTATTTTTTCAAAATATGATCTGAAATAAAATCAGCTACAACAAAATGAGGTTTTAATCATCATCAAGCCCAGATAGAAATATGATTATGATCAACCCATCCATCCAGTCTGTCGCAGGACAACACACAGACAGACAAGTCACACAACCACACACACACACACACACACACACACACACACACACCTACCTAGGGACAACTTGGAGAGGCTAATTAACCTGACAGTCATGTTTCTGGACTGTGGGAGGAAACCGGAGTACCCAGAGAAAACCCAGCATGCACAGGGAGAACATGGAGACTCCATGCAGAGAGAATCGAACCCAGAACCTTCTTGCTCCAAGGCAGCAGCTCTACCAACTGCTCCACTGTGCAGCTGTGCTCTTATGGTCAACCTTTAATCAGAATTCAACATTGAACTCTAGATGAATGTCTGATTTTTTTTTTTCCAGATGTCTTAATTTGAAAGACCAATGCCTGACAAGGTCTTTTATTCTGAAAATAAACGTGTCTGTTTCCTTTCCTTTGACATCTTATTTTGAAGTCCGGCCTGCTGCCATGGCTTTTGTGCTCTTATTTTGGCATGTTTCCTGTTTTCAGGAGGAGGACGAGTCGTACCTGCAGAAGGCCAACAGGTTGTACTCCCTGATGCACGCCGTGGGCGACAAGGTGAGAGGGCGGGGCTTCAGGTTCTGGGCCTGACCCGACGCACTTCAAGTCCCATTAATAGAACCATGGTGATGATGGTGACCTCTGACCCCTCCATTCCCAGGCGCTCTGCGGTGATGGCGAGAACTCGGCGCTGCGAGTCGCTGAGCTGGAGGAGGAAGTCCAGACGCTGAAGAAGGTCAACAAAGATCTGTTTGAGTTTTCATCTCAGCTGCTCACCAAGCCCACATGAGCACTTCCTGTCCTACAAAATAAAGGCCCTGTTTTGTATCTGCTTCCTGTGTCTTTCCTCCAGACCAACTTCCCTTTTTGCTTTTCTGAAGCTGAGAGGAAATGAAAGTTCCTTCTAGAATCTGTTTGTCTCTTTCTTTCTCCGAGGCTGTCAGTCAGGAGGGCGGGTTGAGGGGGAAAGGTCACCGGGTCGGCACGGTGACCTGTGGCGTTCCGCCCCCGTGCTGCGCCAAAGCCCCGCCCACTTTCTCTAATCAGCTTCTATGTGTCTTGATCTAGACCAGGGGTGGGCAGTCCTGCTCCTGGTATGGGATGCTTTAGGTCAGTCGGACGCTGTCCAACATCCGGACCCGACTTTGTTCCCCGACTTTGTTCCAACACACCTGCCTCAGGTGACTGACTGACCTCAGCAGTTCTGCTAACTAACCAAAGGGAACCAGTTCATCCCAGTTCATCTGCAGGCTGAGAGGTTTCCACTAGAGATAGTCGTCCTCACCTGGACACATGGCTCTGGTCCTGGAACCAGTTGAGACGGGCTGGACGTACTTCCACTCTGGAGTTGCCCAGGTGAGAGGCAGGAGTGAGCTACTTGTTGCCCCCCATCTTGGCGCCTGTGCGTTGGGGTTCACCCCGGTGAACAGAGGGTCGCCTCCCTCCGCCTACGGGGGGGGGGGACGGGTTCTGACTGGTGTCTGTGCTTATGGGCCGAACAACAGTTCAGACCTTCTTGGAGTCCTTAGAGGGGGGACTGGAGATGCCCCCCCTGGGGAATCCCTTGTTCTACTGGAGGACTTCAACGCTCACATGGGCAATGAGACCTGGAGGGGCCTGGTGGGGAGGAACGGCCCCCTGATCTGAACCTGAGTCGTGTTCTGTTGTTGGATTGTCCATCACGAACTCCATGTTCAGGCATAAGGGTGTCCATATGTCCACTTGGCACCAGGACACCCTAGGCTGCAGTTCGATGATCGACTTTCTCATTGAATCATCGGATCTGCGGCTGTTTGTCTTGGACACTCGGGTGAAGAGGTGTGAACTGTCCACTGACCACTACCTGGTGGTGAGTCGGCTCCGGTGGGGGAGGAAGCTGGTCAGACCTGGCAACCCAAACGTGTAGTGAGGGTCTGCTGGGAACGTCTGACGGAGACCCTGTGAGACGGAGCTTCAACTCCCACCTCCGGCAGAACTTCGAATACGTTCCAGGGGATGTAGGGGACATTGAGTCTGAGTGGACCATGTTTCATACCTCCATTGCCGAGGCAGCTTAGGGTTAGCTGAGGCTCGGGCATCTGGTCAGGATGCCTCCTGGACGCCTCCCTGGTGAGGAGTTCAGGTCCCACCGGGAGGACAGGACACCTGGAGGGACGATGTCTCTCTGCTGGGGACGCCTTGGGGTTCCTGGAGGAGCTGGAAGTGGCTGGGGAGGGAAGTCTGGGCCTCCCTTCTGTAGCTGCTGCCCCCGCGACCCGGATAAGAGGAAGAAAATGGATGGATGGATAAAAGTAAAACAGTTCTGGCTTTTAAAAATACTTAAGTATTAAAAGTAAAAGTACTTGCTGAATAAAACCTAATCACTAATACAATATCATTAAGTAAACCGATCATATTTAATTGTAATACATTAGAAATGTGCCATTTTAATTAACAATGCCACAGATTAAACATATTTTTATTGTGTTTATTCTCTGTAACATAGTTTAGACTTAGATATGTGATTCTATACATCGTAATTTCAGGGATGGAAACATCTTGTCTCCTGTCCTAACATAGCATGAACTTCACTGTTTGCCACTAGTGGCTTTTATTTTGAAAGAAAGGAAAGAAGGTGGATGGGAGAGGACATGCAACCAAGGAGCCACGTAGCAGAGTTGTAGTCAAGACCACCAATCCAAGACCAAAAAAATTAACTTTTACCTATCAAAATTGTTTCTCAAATTGATCTGAAAGATCCACATTCCCATAAAAAAATAGATATTAAATACTTAGAGCTTAAATAAATTTAATCAGCAAAGATCCATCCAGAAGAATCGGATCGTTCCTGAACATCATATCACTATATTGCACTTTGGTCACAGCGTTGTCCCATACATGCAACACCTCAGTCAACACCTCCACACAATAATTCAGCGAATGAGTGACAACCTTTTTTCATCGCAGATGCAACATGTGTCTCTGTACAGCTTAGCTTAGTTTAGCTTAGCTTAGCTAGCATCCCGTCCACAGATCTAACCTTCTTTAATCTTTACTTCCAAGTGACGCTAAAAGTTGGACTAAGTCCCACCGTCTGTGAAACGAAGCGCTGCTGATTTTACATGTCGCCATATCTTATGATTTATGCAGCTATTATATTACTGACGATTAGTCCAGTGTTTTTCAACCTTTTTTGAGCCAAGGTTCATTGTTTTAACTGAAAAATCTCAAGGCACCACCAACCAGAAATATAACCAAAGATACTCTGTAGCCGCCTGTATTACATATAGAGTCATTCTTATCAAAGTGTCTGAATAGGAATCAAATAAACACAAAAGAGTATTTTTATCATATTTTACATTTCTTATTTCAAATTGCTCTCAACATTTCCACTTCAAACATACACCTGAACAGAGAAACACTGTCACTAGTTCTCTTGTTTTAATGTAAAATGCTCTGTACCTGCTGCCATCTAGTGGTAATAAAATTACATGATTACGCTGAAAGTCACTACAGCAGAGACACTCAAAGATGGCATCATTTGCATATAATTAATTCGTTTTCAAAAAATCTTTTAAGACCAATTACCATATTTTCCGGACTATGAGCGCACCATACTATAAACTGTACTGTTGGGTAAATTGTATTATTATCAACTATTTGTTGTGCCTTTATTTTCTTAGTTTAGGTACTCTTATGTACTCTTATTAGCTTAGTTATATATTTTAAGAACATGTTTCTGTATTGTTAATCTTTCTGGTTTCCTTTCTCAGAGCCTCTGAAGAAGAGCAGAGACAGCAGCTCTTGACAGTCGCCCTGTTTTGACCTCTTAGATTGTGATTGTTAGTGATAATCTGTGGCGCTGTAACTGTGTGAAAGTGTCTTTTTCCTCCCTTTAGAGTTACAGGCTCTCTGTGATTAGGGATCCTAAACACAATAAAAAGAGAGGAGCAGGTAGATGTGCTTTCAGAGCAGCAGGAGATTGTAACTGAAAGCTCATCTCTGTCTGTTCTCCTCGCCAGTATTCAGAATCTAACTCTCTTGTCTTTCCTGTGTTATTTGCTGTATTTAATAGGTGTCAACTCTGACATAATTTGGTCCTTCGAGCCGGATGTCAACATACCGGAAGGATTCCGGCAGGTGAGGCGGATGCCAGTAGAGACCGTCCACGACTAAACTTCCTGCTGGAAGCTTTTCAGAACCTGTTCAAGGGCTGGTTCTCTGCCTGCCTGCTGGACCTGAAGGTTGATGACACTCCAAGGAAAGACAACAGGGGTGAGTGATTCTTGGTTAAAAGTGGCGACTGACTGAGGGTCTTTGCACCTAAAACCCTGTGAATTCTAGACTCTAACAGGTAAAATTTCGCAAGGTAGAAGACCTTGCCCTGTCCCGGCAGCGAGGGCCTGGTATCCTCTGGTAAAATGGACGGCGGAGTCCGGCGACGACAGGCGCTTAAGTTCCGTAACAAAAGTGTGAGTGATTGGAGGTTTAAATACCACTCGGTATTTTACCTCATATAAAACAGTTGGGTTGTAAGCAGCAAACCTCTTGTGGATGCAAAGGCAAGATTCTCCCACTCGAAAGAGTTGAAGCGGGAAAACCACAACAAGGTATTTTAATTGCTGGCCTGCTGAAAAGAATCTCCAGTTCATAGGACTCCCTAGGAGTCAACGAACCTGGACCAAATTTAAGCAAAAATGGGGAAAGGGATGAGCAAAAATAAACTGACCGACAGCTTAAAAACAAATGACTGGAAATATGTCGAAAACATGGATCCGCGCAAAATTAAACATTTGGATAAATGGATAACTTTTTACAACTTTGACGGCCGTCTAAATTCACAAAAGATTAACGTTACTACAGGATAAAATAAAGCAGAAAACAAAGTCAAACCCAAAGAAAAGGTGCGAAGAAGGGTATGATGACATAGAATTTTGGTTAGAAGAAGCTTTAAAAAGAGAAGAAGGGACAAAACAATCTAGAAAAAATGCAAAACAAAGTGCAGAAGAGACCTTGATGTTTCATAGAAAAGAAGACGATGAAACAGGGCCAGGGAGACATCAGACAGTGCAGCAGCAGGAGGCGGTGGGGCAGCAGCAGTAGACAAAATAGATGAGAGTAAAAGCAACAACACAGTGGAGGAAAGGCAAACTGAAAGATTATACCTTAAGTTGCCTTCACCCCCAAAAAATTAGGAAAGTAGTAGTGAAGGACCTACTACTAGATCAGAAAGGAGAGAAGTATGAGTGGTTGAAAACATGGGGAGATGGCCTAGTGCAGGGAACCGCGGCTCTTACTGGGCCTCCTCCCCCCAACTCATTTTGTCCTTCAACAGGGAGAGATAGTCAGCAGTGTACAACTGATTTGTATCCCATGATACACGTAGCAAATCCTAAGACAGATGGGATAAGATCATGGGTAGCTAAATATTACATAGGATTGGGGACTGGGATTTTAGACGAGTATATAAGTTATGCTATTCATGGAAAAAGATCACAAGGAGTTTCTGGAGATTAGTACCTTTAGATTTTTTATCCCCTCTCTGGAAACGTAGCGGCTGCAGGCCGCTGGTGTCTCTGCTGCTCTCGGTTTCCCATCAGGCCCCAGCAGAGGCAGCAGAGCTGCGTCCTGATAACTGCTGGACATATTAAGGACGCAGTTCTCCGTCTCCAGATCCGGTTTAGTTCACACCGAGTTTACCTGCAGCGGCTCTATTTCCCTCCTGTTCTGCCAGATCGATTCTCCTCAACCTAGAAGCTGCATCATACGAGTTTGAAAACATTTCTCCGTCGTGCCTGGTGCTAGCATGGCTGCTAGCATGTGCTTGTTCTAAATGTAAATTAGTGCGTTCTTCTTTGATTTCCAATTTTGACTTCCCATGATTCACTTCCTGCTAAAGAGCCCCCCCTGGTGGTTGAAGAAAAATCCACGGAAAAGTCGCATGTTCAAAGTGTAGGAAAGAAGAAGCAACTCATAGTCCTGAAAATACGGTAGGTGGAATTGGATAATTTCCACGGCCCACCTTACGATAACTCACGGTCCACTAGTGTGCCGCGGCCCAGTGGTTGAAAAACACTGGATTAGACAGACATCTTCTCCCGCTCAGAGGAAACCACTGCGCATGTCTGCAGCTCCGCGTGTGAGTAAAGGTGGAGGCGATGAGTGACAACAGACACTAAGTCACGTTATTGAATGGATTTTACGGCGCCACCTTAAGACCCTGAACTTCACATTTTAACGGACAAAAAGCTCAACGCGACTTGGATGTAACAGTAACGCGAGACTTTAGTAGAAATGTAGTGAAGTAGAAAGTACAGATACTTACTGTAAAATGTAGTGGAGTAAAAGTAGAAAGTATCCATTATTAAATCTAAGTACAGTTACTTCCCACCACTGGACCTCAGAAAACACAGTGGACCAACACCAGCAGATGACATGGCAGTAAACCAACACTGACTGTGCAAACTTTGACTAGACCTCAAGCAGCATGGATTCTGTTGCTCTGCTCTTCCTCTATAGCAGCGGATCTTAACCTGGGTTTGATGAACCCCAGGGGTTCGGCGGAGCCTCTGGAGGTAAAGACTCACTTGTGTAAAGTCGTGATGATGCGCCGCTTTGCCATCACTACTGCAGAGGATCAGTTACATTGCTCAGCCAATCAGAGCTGCGGAGGAGCTCTGATTGGAGGAGCTCTGATTGGAGGAGCTCTGATTGGAGGAGCTCTGATTGGAGGAGCTCTGATTGGAGGAGCTCTGATTGGAGGAGCTCTGATTGGAGGAGCTCCACTCTCAGCAGGGATTTGAACTTCTGTCTTTAATTACTTCAGCAAAGCTCATTGTTTTTACCATATTCTATAATCTAAATCTGCTCCTTAGTCGCATCTTTTCCGACCTGCTACTGCCTCTAGTGGCGTGGAGGTGGTAACACAGCCAATATAATTACATTACTAATTCAGAATACGGCCCAGTATGTTGTGTGTCGGGGGAGTTGGAATAAGAAGATTTCAGTGAATGCGCATATGAAGCTGGGGGTTTGGTACCTCAAATAGGTTAAGAACCTCTGAGTTGGACTGAAAGGAAATGAAGACTTTACTTTAATCAGAGCAGCAGTCCATCCTGCTTGTGTCCATCCTGCTTGTGTCCATCCTGCTTGTGTCCATCCTGCTTGTGTCCATCCTGCTTGTGTCCATCCTGCTTGTGTTCAGTCCAGGTGAGACGTTTGGGTCTGGTTCAGGTCTGACATGAGGAAGGCGACACCTGCAAAAGGTGCAGCTGGGTGTTGCTGTGTCGGGCGGCTTCCAGCTGGTCCTCACCTGCTGACCCGCTTCCTCCCGGGTCAGGCTGTGTCTCCACCCTGGGTCATTAAGCTACCTGCTATTTCACTTTTGATTTCTCTTATCTGGATCCACCGTTGATGGGTTTTCTGTTTCAGGCACTTGATTGTGTTTTGGACGCTCTGCTGTCTTGTCTTTGTTTGGGCCACTCTCAACTAAACCTGTTGCTGATTGGTCAGGCTGTGTGGGCGGGGCATTTCTCCTCTGGGCCCATCGAAGGCGACCGGAACCGATTTGTTCCACTGTTTGAAGTGTTTTATTTGTTTGTTTATTGAAGTTACTAATTTGTTTTCTTTTGGTTTGATTTACTTATTTCATTTCTATTTATATTTATATTTCTATTTAAGAATAATTGAACTTGTCCTTTTTCCTTATGGGTCCCTTTTTGTTCCAGGGACCGAGTTTCAGGCCTGAAGCCTCGTTTTTAAAAGAGAAATGTTTTAAGGAAAGGGTTAATAAAATATTGTGCACTGCTCAGTCTGTGTTCGGTTCATCTTGTGACTTTTAAAAAGATCTCCACCTGCTGGTCACACCCTGAATTAATAATCTGATTAGTGTGGAGCATCAGGGGTCTCAATACTAAATCGTTCCACAATATTCTAATTTTCTTAGATACGTAATTTGTTGTCAATAAACATTGAAGAAAAAACATTTGAAATATCTCTGTCTGTGTGTAGTGAATGATAATATACACATTTTACTTTGAGAATAATTTATATCAACTTTTCATGATATTCTAATTTTATGACCAGCACCGGTAAGTGAACCTTAGATCAGTGGAATCGTCCTGGTTCCCCTGCATGTTTCAGTCTCTCCCTGGTTTAACGCACCTGGATCCAATGATGGATCCTTGGAGGCCTGAGCAGAACATTGACCTGCTGAGACGGAACCAGGACCCACTTTGGACCCCTGACCAAGTGAATCGGTTCATCTGAAGCCGATTCCGCCTCAGAAATCGGATTCGTCGTTCTGGATCTCTGTTTGCTGCCAGATGTTCAAACCGTCCAGATGTGATCTATAAATAAACACGGCGACACATTACAAATATTAAAAACAGGATTAAAACAAATCATTTCATCTCAGAGCTGCAGCATCAGTGAGACAGGAAGCAGAATCGCCTCACTTCCTGTGAACCAGGAGCATCTGCTTCAGTCAGAAACACACAGCTTTACGCTGCAAGTTGGAGCTGCACTGCTGATCTAAATGTGTTGCAGTTTAATATTCAGATCACAGCAGCTGGTCACATGACCAGATCATTGATCATCGATCAGTTCGGATCAGGAAGGATCCAGTGATTCTGGCGGTTCGGGTCTAGTTGGGTTTCTGTCCTAATGGCGGTTCTGTTGCATATTCTCCAAACTGAGGTGGAACCAGAACCAGAATTGGGTCAGAACCTGTAACCAGGTAACCAGGTGATCAGTTAGTCTGTGTCCTAGAGGAGAGCTTTGATCTCTGACAGCAGCTCAGCCTTCATCCTCCTCCTCCTCTTCCTCCTCCTCTTCCTCCTCCTCTTCCTCTTCCTCCTCCTCTTCCTCCTCCTCTTCCTCTTCCTCTTCATCCTCCTCTTCCTCTTCCTCCTCCTCTTCCTCCTCCTCTTCCTCCTCCTCTTCCTCTTCCTCCTCCTCCTCTTCCTCTCTCTCCTAGTTTCAGGATCCCCCGGTAACCCCCCCCCCCCCCCGTCTCCCCTCAGTCTGTTTCTGTTTTCCGCTGTAGCGGCAGCAGGAGCGGCAGAGCGATGCTGACGGCGCGGCAGGATGTCTCTCACCTCTACGTTGTCCTGGTTCCGGACTTTCCGAACTCTCCGAACCTTCCTGGTCGTGCAGCTTCTCTTGGGTCCGGGGTGCCACCTCCACCCGCAGCCCTGCCGCCTCCTGGCGCAGATCGGACACGCAGTGCGCGTCGGTGCGCTCCTGCCGGCGCAACGGGAGGCTCGTCTCCAGGTCCAGGCGGCGCTGAGCCGCACGGCTGCCGCTCTAAGCCGGGACCGGAACCGGGACCAGGATCCGGACCCCGAGCGGGTGAACTTCCTGCCCTACAACCTGAGCGTGGAGCTGGTGTCCCGGCAGCTGGCCGCCGCGGACCCGGAGTCCCTCGTCCGGTGCGCGTGCCAGCGCGTGCTGGAGCGCGGGGTTTCCGCCGCGCTCGCGTTCCCGCAGAGCCGCGAGGAGCTGCTGCAGCTGGATCTGCTGGCCGCCGCGCTGCGCGTGCCCGTCATCAGCCTCATCGAGCACGCGGAGCCTTTGCGCACGCAGGTAAGCCGCGCGTGTTTACCTGGGCGCGTGCACGCCCACATGTTCCGTCCCTCCTCCGGTCGAGGTTCGGCTCTTCCGCTGTGACCTTGACCTGGTTCCGAATGAGGGACGCGGGCTGCCGCGCGCACGCGCGTGTTCTCCGTCTGTTGATTAAAGATTCTGAACCGAACCGAACTTTGAAGCTTCATTTTCAGCCTGAAAGAGTTTGAACATTTTGATCTGTTCTGTGATCGGATGGGTTCAAAGGTCGCTTTGACGTCTCCATCAGGTCTCAATGTTTAATTCACTGTTTTACTGTTTTCACTGTCAGTGACTTTCTTGCTACATTTAGCAACATTTCAGACAAAGAAATTGGTGTCAGTCAAAATCAGAGTTGGTAGGTCCAGTTTTTTAAATGTAACCCCTCTGGGTTCCCAGAAACATAACAAATGTAAGGTAATCCAAATGCATTTATTAAAAGAATTCATTTATTAAAAAAGGATATAATTATTGGTTCTTGGGTTAAAAGAGTGAAGAAAATAAAGAGTTGATTTAAAAAGACAATAGTTGAAGTAAAATGTGTTAAGATGTGTTCTGTCACTTTAAGAAAGAACCATACTGTGTAGTTTGTCTGTGAAGACAGTTCAGCACGAGAGTGTGAGAGACTTTTCTACGTTGTTCTGCCCAAGATCGATTTTTATTGGGTGATTGCACTTTTTCTGAATTCGGATTGACTGAGGGGCGGGACTAGCGGGAGTGCCGCGAAAACGAGAGGGGAAGAAGAACTCGGCGGAGTTAGCTGGACGCTTTGGTGTGAGCTGTTCGGTGGACAGAACTGCTGGAAAGGTGCCACAGCCAAGGTTTGCACTTGGACCAGAGGGTTGCTGGAGGAGCGAGCGGTGAGCTGGACGCTGGAGGTTTGAACTGGAGCGGTGGAGAGGGACAGACCCGCTACACCTGCACTGGGCCCCTGTTTGCCGCTAGCTGCGCTTTTCCCGCCTGTGAGAAAGGCACGGAGCAACAAGCTGCTAGAGGAGGTTTGACTTATCCAGACCTTTGCTAAACCTTGGTTGGTGCATCGAGGACCTTGGTGAGTCGTCAGTATCAGGCCTGCAACGGGGTGATGTGACTATAATGCCGGCTTTTCATTTTGTTAAATTTTGTGGGCCCACTTACTAAAACTTGTATTTTCTTTTGTGTTTTTTTTTGGGAAGTCTAATGAACTTTAATATGTTTGTGGTAGACTAAAATAATTTCAGTAAAGGAATGGTTAAAAGTTTGAACATACGGGGAAGGTCCCTATTCATAACCAGGTGTCTGAGCCTGTGATTTTTATTTGTATTCCTGCTCTTCAAAGTTTGAAGTATCCAATAAATGGTTTAAGTTCATTAAGTTTCATTATTGGAGGGTCTAGTGGGAAGTAGTCGAACCCAGAGCGCTATATCTAGCATAGATATAAGAGAGCGCTACATAAATGGAGGCACCGCTGGGATTAAAACATCAAAACTAAAACATAAATGAGTGAGTAATACATTTGACTTGCGTATGTGAAAGCTAGACCCCCAAGAGTTATTCGGTTTATGTTTTCCCATGTTAATATCTGATTCACGTTACTATGTTATTTTAGGTAAATCTGCATTTTGAAAAAGGTAAAAGTAAAATATCGTTAAGACTTTCCCATCAGAAAAAAGTACATCCTTAGCTACATAATGTCATTGTTGGAGAACTGGTGTAAGGGGGAGGGCTTAGATGCATCCCATGCACTTGTAGTGAAACAGGTCCCCGTAGAGGCCACAGTTGGGCACATTGAAGAAACTTTGATGACTATTAAAGCCCTAGGACGAGTTAGGGTGAGAGGACGCATGTTTAACCCTCAATCACAGTCCGTGATGGTGTTATGTGAGTGTAGGGAGAGGGTAAACACAAAACTATACCTCTTGATGTGCTACCTACTGAAGGAGGTGAACTGTGGACTTTGCATGGGTCAGCAGATGAAGAAGATGCCCCCACTGGAACAAGACAGACAGACCCTCTTCCCCAAAGTGGTTCTACAGCTACTGAAGAAGCAACTGCTCCAGAAATACCACCATGTGATCCTATGCCAGGAAACTCTGCAGAGTCGATCATAAGAGCAGTCGGTGATCTGCTGGCAGCGACAATGAGGCCTGCCCAAGAAAGTAATGTCTACAGGCGTCTACGTACCTATTCAGGCATAATCCCCACGCCTCCAGGAGAGGAAAGTTTGGATACCTGGATGGAGCAAGCCCAAGTAATGGTGGACGAGAGCGACTGTTCTGTTCGGGAGAAACGGAAAAGGATCGTAGAAAGCTTGAAGGGACCTGCTCTGGAAATTGCACAAGCCGTGAGAGCTAATGATCCTGATGCATCCCCTGAGGACTACATTGAAGCTCTAGAAAGAGCATTTGGATCACCAGAGAGTCCTGAGGATCTCTACTTCTCCTTCAGAGGCCTTCGCCAAAGTACAGGCGAAAGACTTTCAGATTTTTTACGGAGAGTGGAGCGGAAGCTAACGAAAGTGGTTCAGCGAGGGGGAATAACTCCCAGCCGGAGAGACGGTGCTCGTGTGGACCAGCTCCTCCGTGGATCCACAGAGTCTGAACTACTGCTATTACAGTTGCGCCTAAAAGAGAGAAAGAATAATCCTCCTCCCTTCCTGACGCTGTTAAATGAAATCCGGGAAGAAGAATTTCAACAATCAGTGAGAAAGAGAAACATTGCTCCTTCAGCTAGACCAATGGCCAGACAGGTGAGGGTGGAGGATGAAAATAAGTCTGAATCTGAAGTTCAAGAGCTGCAAAATCAAGTCAAAATGCTGCAGTCTCAACTGTCTGAACTCACAGCTGGACAGTTAAAAGATACCTCAAAATCTCAGAAAACATTCCAGATGAATGAGATGAAACCCAGTCAAACTGATGAAGTTCAAGCCATAAGAAAACAAGTTGAGGAAGTGCAACATCAACTCCATATGATGACAGTGATGCACCTAAATCCTCCTCAGACTAAAAGTGCAAGATGGAGACCAGAAAACAAAGATTATAAAGTGGCTAAAGCTTCTCCTCAAGGTCGCAGCCAAAGAACAACCCACACTGACCAGGATGAAGAGGATTTCTTCTGTTATAGGTGTGGGGAAGGCGGACATGTGTCTACTCATTGTACAGCTCCTGAAGACAATGGCAAAGTCATTCAGAAACTGATTCGTTTGCTAAGAAGACAAAAACGAAATAAGGAGACAAACAAACAGGACAACGAGACCTCGAGCACAAACTGCTCTGTCAAACGGAATGCAGTGGATGCCAGACAAACTACAGAAATCCCAAAGGGTCTAGTCGGAGAGGCTTCCCTCAGCAAAGTAATCATTGAAGGTCAACTGGTAAATGCCCTGATGGACAGTGGTTCTAGTGTTACAATAATATTTGAAAGGTGGTACATTGATCATTTGTCCCACTTACCTCTCCATCCCATTTCCAGCTTGGCTCTTTGGGGACTCAGTGAATCCTGCTATCCATACAAAGGCTATATAGCTATGAATGTTGAGTTCTTGGAGGATGGCCTTCACACTGAGCCAAAGACAGTGTTAGCCCTGGTCTGCCCTGACTCCAAGGGCCCAGATCAGGCCCCAGTAATCCTGGGAACTAACGCCTGTCATTTTCATCATCATCCCAAGACTCAAGATGAAGCTGAAAGCCGTGGACTTGCTCAGTCATGGCGAGTTTCTGTTAGCACACCAAAGACAATTAAACATAAACGCCCCTCACGCCAGCTGGATGAAAATGTAGGACACATAAAATGGATGGGTCCTGGGCCTCTTAAGGTCCCTCCTGGTGGTTCAACCCTGGCTGCCTGTAAAGTCATTGCAAAAGAGTCCTGGGAGCAGGATATGCTGGTGGTTGAGCCTCCGGAGCGACCTTCTCTCCCAGATGGAGTAATGGTGCCAACCTGTGTCTTATTACCAGCTGACATGGATGTAAACAACTTCTCACTGGTGTTAAAAAATGAGTCAATAAAACCAAAAAACATCCCTAAAGGCACCATTGTGGCATGCATTCAAAAAGCCAATGTTGTGACAGAGGTGCACAAAACCAAAGAGTCAGGCCAAACAATAGATCCTGGATGGTTTGATTTTGGCGACTCCCCAATCCCAAGTGCTTGGAAGGAGAGGCTAGCTTGTAAGCTATCAGAGAAAGCTGGTGTGTTCTCCCTTGAAGAATGGGATGTGGGGCTGGCCAGAGGAGTCAATCATACCATCCGCCTCAGTGACTCACGGCCTTTTCGAGAAAGATCAAGACGTCTAGCCCCTGCAGATATCGACGACGTGCGAAGCCATTTGCAAAAGCTGCTGGCAGCGGGAATAATAAAGGAGTCCCGTAGTCCGTATGCTTCGCCCATCGTAGTGGCAAGGAAAAAGAATGGCTCCATCAGGATGTGTATTGATTACCGCACCCTGAATGCACGTACCATCCCCGATCAATACACAGTTCCTAGGATTGATGAAGCCTTGGATTGTATGACAGGAAGCCGCTGGTTTTCTGTACTGGATCTAAGAAATGGGTATTACCAGATTGGTATGGCTGACCAAGATAAGGAAAAAACAGCGTTTATCTGTCCCCTGGGGTTCTACCAGTTTGAGCGAATGCCCCAAGGCATCACTGGAGCGCCTGCTACCTTTCAACGGTTAATGGAGAAGGCTATTGGAGATATGAACCTCCTGCAGTGCTTAGTATACCTGGATGACCTAATAGTGTTCGGTCGAACACTAGAGGAACATGAGGAACGTCTCCTCAAAGTCTTAGACCGGCTACAAGAATATGGCCTGAAAGTGTCTATCAATAAGTGCCAGTTCTGCCAACCTCAGGTCAAGTATGTCGGCCATATTGTGTCTGCTTCAGGCATAGCTACTGACCCCGAAAAAATCAAAGCAGTTCTTAACTGGCCGCCGCCCACAGAGCTCAGGAGCCTCCAGTCATTTTTGGGGTTCTGTGGCTACTACAGAAGGTTCATTGCCAACTACTCATCCATTGTGAGACCTCTGACCGACTTAACCAAAGGCTACCCTCCTGTTAAAAAAGGACACAAGGCAGTTAACTCCAACTCTGCCTATCTTAAAAAATCTGAGCCTTTTGGAGACAGGTGGACATTGGACTGCACCACTGCTTTTAAGAAAATAATACAGTGTCTGACACAGGCGCCAGTCCTGGCGTTTGCAGATCCAACTAAACCCTACATATTGCATGTAGATGCCAGTTTTGATGGGCTAGGTGCTGTGCTTAACCAGGAACATCCAGAAGGCTTACGTCCTGTAGCCTTCGCTAGTCGAAAGCTGAGAAGCTCTGAGAGAAATTATCCGGTCCATCAACTTGAGTTCCTCGCCCTCAAGTGGGCTGTGGTCGACAAGTTTCACGATTACTTGTACGGAGCCAAGTTCACAGTGAGAACCGACAACAACCCACTGACCTATGTCCTTACCACTGCCAAACTTAGTGCTACAGGTCACAGGTGGCTGGCTGCATTGTCCACCTATGATTTTGGCATACAGTACAGGCCAGGCAGGGAGAATATTGATGCCGACCTGCTTTCTAGGAAGGCAAACTCTGAAGAGCAGGGGTGGATACCCCCGTCTGGGGTGAAAGCCCTATGCAAAACTGTGAGTGTCACTGGGCACTCTGAGAACAAGAGGTGTGTGGATCAGTTGGGTGTATCACCAGCTGCCATTCCTGATCTATATGTGTACCCCATCTCTCTTGGTGAGAACCCAGTGCAACAGTTCAGCATGACAGACCTACTAGATGAACAAGACTCAGATGAAGCTATTGGAAAGATTAAACAGGAGATCAAGTCTGGACATTGGCCCTGTAGTTTCCAGAGCGACCATCAGGAAACCATTCTGCTACAACGAGAAAGGGAAAAGTTGCAGATAAAGAAGGGACTGATGTACAGGAGGACGTTAAGGGCAACAGGAAAAGAGGTGTTCCAGTTGGTTCTTCCTCCCAAACATCGGCTTCAAGTGTTGAAACAGTTGCATGACGACTTTGGGCACCTAGGTATTGACAAAACCACAGAGTTGGTGCGAGATCGGTTCTATTGGCCGAAAATGGCTCATGACATTGAATATTATGTCAAGACCTGTGGGGTATGCGTGGCTCACAAGACCTTGCCTCGCAAGACAAGTCCCCTGCATCAAATCACAAGTCGAGGCCCATTAGACTTGGTCTGTATCGACTTCTTGTCGATCGAGCCAGATTCTCGTGGGGTGGCCAATGTTCTCATCATTACTGACCATTTTACTCGGTATGCTCAGGCTATACCCACCTGCAACCAAAGAGCTACCACAGTTGCTAAAGTTTTGCTGGAAAAGTTCTTTGTACATTATGGCCTGCCCTGTCGTATCCACTCAGACCAAGGTCGTGATTTTGAGAGTTCACTGATAAAAGAGCTTCTAAATATGCTAGGAATAAAGAAATCCCGAACTACACCCTATCACCCCCAAGGGGATCCTCAGCCAGAGCGCTTTAATCGTACTCTCTTGTCAATGTTGGGCACTCTCGATCCCAAGGACAAACAGAAATGGAGTCAGCATGTAGCCTCTATGGTTCATGCTTATAACTGTACTCGTAATGAGGCAACAGGATATTCACCATACTACCTGATGTTCGGGCGAGAGGCTCGCCTGCCGGTGGATGTGTGTTTTGGTCTGTCTCAAGCTGAAGAAGTCACAACTCATCATCAGTATGTGAACAAACTGAGAAACGAGTTACGTCAAGCTTACCAGCTTGCCACTGAGGCTTCCAACAGGAATCATCAGAAAAACAAGCGAGGCTATGATAGTAGGGTACGAGCCCAGAACTTGCAGGAAGGAGATCGTGTTCTTATCAGAGCTTTGGGCATCCCTGGAAAACACAAGTTAAAGGAGAAGTGGAATCTGCAACCTTATGTGGTTGCTGGAAAGCTCCCTAACTTACCTGTTTATCGGGTGAAACCAGAAAGTGGACGAGGAGTAGTTAAGACTCTTCACAGAGATCATCTGCTACCAATAGGGTTCCTGGTGAGGATTCCAGAAATCCAAGAAAGAAACTGCCTCCCTCAGAAACCTTCCACCAGATCGACTGATGTGTCCAGAGCCCGACATCTGGAACAACATTCAACAGAGGAAGGGAGAGCTGAGGATTTGGAAGATGAAGAGACCTCTCGGTATTACTGCCGAGAAGTTGGCCAGGATTCCTGGTTGGCGTGTCCTCCAACTATCCAGTGGTTGTCCGCTGCTACCAACAGACCAGAGGCCATCCCTGAAAGAGATCCCGGGGAACCAACTCTGTCATGCCATGAGGAGGAATTGCTTGACCCCAACGCAGCTGTAGAGGAGGACACCAGTGGTGTTATACTTTTGTCAGAGGACCCTGTGGCGGACACAGAGCTGGAAGTGAGAGACGTCCCAACAACCTGTGTATCTGAAGATAAAGCCGACTCTACTGATGTTTCTTCTACAAAACGACAGGTCAAGCCTGTCATCCGATTGAGCTATGACGAGCCTGGAAAGCCCACTGACAAGCCATTGGTCATCGTCCACAGGGGAGTGAGGATATACATAACCAGAGAGACAGAGGAAGATCCTGGTATTGTCTGTAGTCCGTCCCGCAATGTCCCAGTTCAAAAAGCAGCAAGATGTAGCTGTGGGTGTTAGTAATATACAGAACTGTCCGATGGGGACATCTAGACATTTAGGACGGGGAGGGTGTAACCCTTTAGGTTCCCAGTTAGGAGAGTTTGTCAGCTCTTTTACCAAATAGAAAGTTGTCTGATGGGGACATCCAGACATTTAGGACGGGGAGGGTGTAACCCCTCTGGGTTCCCAGAAACATAACAAATGTAAGGTAATCCAAATGCATTTATTAAAAGAATTCATTTATTAAAAAAGGATATAATTATTGGTTCTTGGGTTAAAAGAGTGAAGAAAATAAAGAGTTGATTTAAAAAGACAATAGTTGAAGTAAAATGTGTTAAGATGTGTTCTGTCACTTTAAGAAAGAACCATACTGTGTAGTTTGTCTGTGAAGACAGTTCAGCACGAGAGTGTGAGAGACTTTTCTACGTTGTTCTGCCCAAGATCGATTTTTATTGGGTGATTGCACTTTTTCTGAATTCGGATTGACTGAGGGGCGGGACTAGCGGGAGTGCCGCGAAAACGAGAGGGGAAGAAGAACTCGGCGGAGTTAGCTGGACGCTTTGGTGTGAGCTGTTCGGTGGACAGAACTGCTGGAAAGGTGCCACAGCCAAGGTTTGCACTTGGACCAGAGGGTTGCTGGAGGAGCGAGCGGTGAGCTGGACGCTGGAGGTTTGAACTGGAGCGGTGGAGAGGGACAGACCCGCTACACCTGCACTGGGCCCCTGTTTGCCGCTAGCTGCGCTTTTCCCGCCTGTGAGAAAGGCACGGAGCAACAAGCTGCTAGAGGAGGTTTGACTTATCCAGACCTTTGCTAAACCTTGGTTGGTGCATCGAGGACCTTGGTGAGTCGTCAGTATCAGGCCTGCAACGGGGTGATGTGACTATAATGCCGGCTTTTCATTTTGTTAAATTTTGTGGGCCCACTTACTAAAACTTGTATTTTCTTTTGTGTTTTTTTTTGGGAAGTCTAATGAACTTTAATATGTTTGTGGTAGACTAAAATAATTTCAGTAAAGGAATGGTTAAAAGTTTGAACATACGGGGAAGGTCCCTATTCATAACCAGGTGTCTGAGCCTGTGATTTTTATTTGTATTCCTGCTCTTCAAAGTTTGAAGTATCCAATAAATGGTTTAAGTTCATTAAGTTTCATTATTGGAGGGTCTAGTGGGAAGTAGTCGAACCCAGAGCGCTATATCTAGCATAGATATAAGAGAGCGCTACATAAAGATCTGTGCAGCCCGACACAGATTGAGGACATTCTTTGATTAAATTAATTTAGGTGTAATTACAATAGTTAAAATGTAATTTACACCAGGTGAGTCTTTCTCATCTGAGAATGTGGACCGGTACCGGCACCGGTCCACATTCTCAGAAATTAATGTCATGATCATGTTTCTGTGTTTTTAGTGTTTAGTTTCCTTCCTGTGTGTCTGTCACCCGTAGATTGTTCCCAGCTGGGTCTCGTTCTGTGGTCAGTGTTTCGTCCCACCTGTTGTCTATCTTGTCTGTCCCCAGTGATTATTGTCTGTCTCTGCTCTCCAGTTGAACTGGTTAGTCCAGGTTACCATTAGCTCTCAGTTCTAGTCCTGTAATCAGTTGAACCGGCATTTAGCTGTGCGCTAGTCTCTGCCATGCTGCCTTTCCTGGACTGTTTGAGCCACTTATCAATAAACCATCATCATCATCTTACCTGGGTCTCAGCGACTCTCCTCACCTACAGGAAAGACATTATCTAACATCGAGAAGTTTAAATTATTATTATCAAATTTGATCAAACATGCCGTTTTGAAGCCAAAATAATCTCAGAAACATTTTGGACCAACCAGGAGAATCGACTCATTTAAAGATAAAACTCAGTTTCACACAAACAAGAATATTGTAGCTTAAATGTTTGGCTGCTGAACTGAACCATTCATGTCGCTACCAAGCAACGTTTCTATTAGCAGCTTCACAAATCTTTGATCAACATCACCAACACTTTAAACTAGGGTGTAACTGCTTGTCTGTAGGTCCAGTATGTTAATGGGGCCCATCCGTCCTTCAGGAAGTTACGCCTGTGCATTAAAAAAAACTTTTTATTCTTCCTGTTCTCTCTTCCTGAAGTGTTTTGTGACATTTTGATAACTTTTCTTCCACCGGAGCTTTGGAGGTTTCTGTGCTCAGCAACTCGTATGACCAACCGTGGCCACCAGGGGGACCCAAAGAGCAACTTATTTTAATGTTTTACTTTATATAACAAATACTTCTACATACATTATCAAATATATTATTGTAAAACAAAAACTCTGCACTTTATAATGAAGTTGTGTGTTTTTCTTAATATTATCACATGGAAATCATTACGACCTAGAACTAGTCCAGGCCTAGAACCAATCCACCCTGGTACCAGTCCAAACCTGGTACCAGTCCAGACCTAGAACTAGTCCAAACCTAGTACCAGTCCAGACCTGGAACCAGTCCAGACCTAGAACCAATCCACCCTGGTACCAGTCCAGACCTGGTACCAGTCCAGACCTAGAACTAGTCCAAACCTAGTACCAGTCCAGACCTGGAACCAGTCCAGACCTAGAACCAATCCACCCTGGTACCAGTCCAGACCTGGTACCAGTCCAGACCTAGAACTAGTCCAGACCTGGTACCAGTCCAGACCTAGAACTAGTCCAGACCTGGTACCAGTCCAGACCTGGTACTAGGTCTGGACTGGTACCATCAGTCCATAACTGATGGTTTGCAGAACCATCAGTTATGGACCCGGATCTCGGCTGGGTTCTGGAGGTGATGGAAACCCAACACCAGGGTGGGAAAATGAACATAAATCAGTTTTACGAGTGGCCTAGTCAAAGTCTTGATTTAAATCCTACTGAGATGTTATAGCCTGACCTCCACCAGGTTGTTCTCCCAGTTCAGAGGGTCAAAGGTCATCACCTGAGCTCAAGGTGTGAATACTTTTCCACATGGAACCAGTTAAATGATGGGGGTGAATCATTCCTGTGTTTTTTCAGAATAAAAGCCTGAGTGTGGTGATGGGATTAACTCTGTAGGGATTTTCATTTCCACTCCGGAACAATCTCATTAAATCCCTGCAGGGTTCCTCAGACATTCCTCCATCAGCCACAGCAGAACCAGAACTGGGTCACAACCTGGAACCGGGTCGGACCCGGCAGACGACACACATTAATAATAATAATAGTTTACAAGAGAAGGCCGGCAACGTAGAGACAAACACTCAGATCGAGTCAATAAATAAACTCAGGGGCACAGGATGACGATTCCAGGGCCCTGGCCAGCAGGGGACCCTCCACAATTAGTTAATTTATTGTTCATAGAAATAAAAAAAATTAAAAAATGGGGCCCTGTCAAATACAAAATCAATCATATTGTGCTTTCTAAAATTGTTTATAGCAATAAAAATCAAATGTTGCCCCTCCCAGACCAAAAAACACACATTCGCCCTGAACCCCCTGGATCTGCATGAAATGGTTCGGTCCTGCCTGGCGGCGACGTTTTCAGCAGCAGTCAGTACAAGACAAGAACGACTGTGGCTGTTACTATGCTGCCTGGAAAAATGATAAAGTTTGGTTTTCAAGAAATAGACAGAGAGAGAAAAAGGCAAGAGTGTTAATTTATAACCCAGTTTTCCTCCAAGAGGTGAGTCGACTGATTATCAACCAGTTAGCATAGTTAGCTTAGCTACAGACGACTGTTGGCCTCCACTTCACTAGCATTTAATGAATTCAGGAAACAAATTACCATCATATTCATATATTTAACTTGTTCCTTTAACAACAGAGGAGTCGGTCAGGATGTTGTGACAGTAGGAATGAGAGATAATCTGAAAAATCTGTTTCCTCTGTTTTCTCCCATGGTTCTCTAGAAACAACCAGTCAGACAGGAGAGTTTTAGTGCTGTCAATCACCATATCATGTGGTGCTGCTCATCCTTCCTCCCCTTGATAAGTTGTTTCTGCACCATCAGCACATTTAGCAGTGAGTGAATGAGGATGATTGATAGCGCTAAGACCCTCCTCCTGGTTCTGATTGGTTGTTTGGGTCAGACGGTGCATCACTTTAACCAGTAATAGTGATTCAGGACCAGATGGATTATCTGTCTCATAACAAACTGCTACATGGTGAAGCTTTAACAAACAGGGAGGAAACAGTTTTATTAAAGTTAAACTTGAATAAAATGCAGCTACATGGTATTTTAGAAGTCTGGATTGTTTCATGTGTATTTTGCACGTTGTGGCTGTTGCTCATGGAGACATTTCAGTATCTAAAACTAATGGAACAAATGTAACCAACATACTACATACTAGATGTTGGATGTAAAATACATGAGCAGTAAATATTGTGGTGGTTATCAGTATTGATTGATATTGATATTGATTGAGATCAAGGCAGATGAAGCCTTTAAAATTGTGACGCTTTTTATGGGTCAAATAGACTCAACTCGGGGGGGAAAGGGGGGCGATTCCTGCGGCGCCCCTGAATAAACTCAACGATACATTCGTAGTCCTGCGACTGGATCCTGACCGGATCTTCAGTTCTGAATGGAACCTCTGACTGCTGGAGGACAGAGGACAGCGTCTTCCTGCTTCCTGTCCTGGCAGGAAACACTTCCGCTCGGTTTGACCTCACCTGAGAGGGTCCAGATCGGTCGGTACTGGTCGGTACCGTGTTCTCTGGTCTGTTTGGCCTCTGTCAGAGTAGAGCTCAGTGGGTCAGAACCAGAACTCTGGTACCGAACTATCCAGAGAAACTGGATACTGAAACCAGAACTCTGACCCAGACGGAACCGGCCCAAATCTCATTAGCAGCCTTAATGAGTTCATGACGAGCCGAGGTTCAACTGAAAACACAGCAGATCAAACTGATCCCAGACCAGCTGGAGACAGATTAGTGAACACACTCACACACACACACACACACACACACACACTCACACACACACACACACACACACACACTCACACACACACACTCACACACACACACACACACACACACACACACACACACACACACACACACACACACACTCACACACAGTCAGTCAGACTCCATGCAGTGATGATACAGTTTGTATTAAATTCAGTCCCATTCTGCGTCATTTGGAGATTACAGCTCACAGTGAGCGGTGCGGTGCGGTGCGGTGCGGTGCGGTGCGGTGCGCGCGGTGCGGTGCGGCGCGGTGCGGTGCGGTGCGGTGCGCGCGGTGCGGTGCGGCGCGGTGCGGTGCGGCGCGGCGCGGTGCGGTGCGGTGCGGCGCGGTGCGGTGCGGTGCGCGCGGTGCGGTGCGGTGCGGCGCGGTGCGGTGCGGTGCGCGCGGTGCGGTGCGGTGCGGTGCGGTGCGCGCGGTGCGGCGTGGTGCGCGCGGTGCGACGCGGTGCCGCCGCCTGCAGCTCAGACGTCAGCAGCAGATGAAACGTGTGAAGCTTCAGAGTTTCACCGAAGCGAAGCTGCAGAAAGTCTGAATAACAAAACGAGTTTCATCTTCAGGTCCGTTTGCTCCTGATTTCACCTGAACTCACCCGGTCCATGAAGACTCCTGTTACCATAGTTACTGTTGCTGTAACACCGTAACGGTCACCATCATGGAGCTGCAGCAGGAAAAGCAGCTGGTTCTCCGGTTGTCTGAGGAACCGAACCGTCTCTGATGCAACAGGACGAAAGTTCCTGAAGTCCATCAGGTTGATGTCTATCGACTGTTTTACCAACTCTTACCTGCAGGTCCGGTCCAGAGTCTGTCTTTGACGCTTCTGTGGACTTCTGTGTTGTTTTTATTCAGGTCAGAGGAGGAGGTCCAGTTTGACATCCATCTGTCAGAACACTGTCACAGTGATGGAAGATCTGTCCTACGTTACCATGGCAACAGAGACAGGCAGAGTGTGATGTTTCTGTGTTACATGATGGGTCAGAACCGGTCCTGCTGGAGTTCAGGTCGGGCTTCAGTTAGAATGTGCAGCTGTTGAACCAGGTTCTGTCAGAACCACGAGCCTTTAAAGGTTCCTGTGATCAGAACCAGGTTCTGTCAGAACATATTACTATTATTTGGCTGGATCCATGAAACAGAACCAAACCAAGTATTGTCCTGTATAGGCTTTCATTCTTTCTAAGCCGAAGCTCTGTGCTGTTCTTCTGGGTTTGGTTCTGGTGAAGCGCTATGGAGTGAGTATTGTGGGTCCAACATATGATAATATGATCCCTCAACACATTAAGGCCAATGAAGGCCGTGGAGATCTGGGCTCTGGTTCCATCAGGATCATAAACTTCGTGTCGGCCGTTCTTGAAATATTTCAGAACCAAACGAGTCCGAGAGTCCCAGGTTCTGATGGTCCTACTCTGAATGGAGAACAATTTTGGTGTATTTAGGTGAATTATGTGCTTTGTAGTTTGTTACTGTCGACAGAAAAACTTGTTCACAGCTGGTAGAAAGTTTGCATATAACTTTCATGGTATAAACATATAAAACATGACACTGCGCTCAAATCTCCACCAACATCCAGTGGAGGCCGACGGCGCCTCGTCTCCAGACACGTTACTTCAACAGTCTGGGTCAAGTGGAGGATCAGGGTCCCTCCAAGTTCTGCTGAAGTTTCACTAGGACATTACTTGGTCCAGTGTTTCGGTGTGAGAGCGGACAGCATCAGACCAGCCTGATCCCTGGCTGCTGGTTTATTCTCCATGTCAATCACCATGTTTGGGGTCAGGAAAGGTCAGATCCTAGACCTGTGCTGAGGTTCCTCCATCTCCAGACTCACTCGGTTGGTGCATGGCGAAGAACCAGGGAACCTGTTGGTACTGCTGGTTCTGCTTGTTGAAGAAGACCCACCTGCAGCTTAGGGGTGGAGTCAACGGGAACCAGGTGACGCAATGACATCAAGGTGCTGCCATCTTTATTAGTTGGTGGAACTTTGAATGGTTGTGGTTCCTCTGTGTTCTGATTAATCAGCCCAGTTTGGATCTCAGTGTCCAGGATTGGTCCAGATCTGAACAGAACATCTAAAACAGTTTTGTGGATATTACTGACCCATTTGACTCATTTCCAATGAGGCCCATCAAGTTCTAACTTTGCTCTCCTGCTGCTTCTGGTCTCCACAGAACCGATTCCACCTGCAGATGGTGACAGGGGTTCCAGAATCTGTTCTGTCTGATCTGTTGCTGGCGGTTCTGCAGCGGTCCGGTTGGAGGGAGGGGACGGTGGTTCTGTGCCGAGGCTGGGAGGAGGCGGGTGGCCTCCTGCGGTTCCTGGACTCGCAGGCCTCTGGTCCTTGGGACGGACCGGGCGCCTGGCACCTGCAGGCGCTGCTGAACCTGACCCAGTCGGCCCATGACGACACTCAGATCCACGACTTCCTGTCCCAACACTTCAGACGGAACCAGCGCCCGCCTGCGGCGGTGCTGCTGTTCGGAGCAGACCCGGAGTGCGCGGCAGCAGTGCTGCGCAGCGCCCAGGACCTCGGGCTGACCCTGCCGCTGGTCCACTGGGTTCTGGGCCAGCCGCTCCGCCCCGACGCGCTGCACAGCTTCGGCCTGCCGCTCGGCCTGCTGGCCTACGGCGAGGTGGACCGGAAGCCGCTCGACTTCTACATCAGAGACGCCCTGCAGCTGATCACCAGAGCTGTCGCCGCGGCGACCGTGGTGAGACCAGACCTGGCTCTGGTCCAGAACTCGGTGAGCTGCTACGACACACCAGAGGCACCAACAGCTGGGCGGTACCTGTCCAGGTGAGACACCATCCGTCAGGGGTCAGAGGTCAGGGTTAGTGCAGATGGACCCGGCTGGGTTTCCTAACAGGTCCAGCTTATCTCTAAATACATCATCCAAACTGTTTCATTTTTTCATCTATCGATTACTTTTTTTGTTTTCCTTAAAAACAATACATTTTCACAAAAAACTTTCTTATATCCCATAAAATGCAAACAAGAGTTTTTACTCATAAAAATGTGAAATTTAAATCGTTTATAGAAAATGTCGCTTCCAGCTGACAGCGTTTGAGCTTCTGGAGCCGAGGCAGAACCTCCAGGACGTCTGGAGGACATTTACTTATTATTATCGTTTCATAATAATCCAAAAAGCTGGAATTATATTGTTCACCGATGAGTTGATTACGTCATTAGGTCCATTCTGTACTGGAATGTTTGACTGGTGTCATTTTAGATAATGCCGTTAATAAAAATTTAAAAAATTGAGACGAATCTGGATAATTTCCCACATGAAAGAAAGAAGAGGCAGTGGAGAGGAGTGGAGCACAACAAGGACCTGATCTGGACCTGGACATTTCTCCACAACACTTTGAGCCATTGATACCAGCAGAACCAACGAAGCTAACAGGTGATGCTAGCTTAACGAGCTAAAAATAAATGCAGTGCTGCCAATGAGAGCTGGACGCTCAATACTGACATCACCAATCCGACCGGATCCGTGGAGGTCCGGGTCGGTGGTGTGGCTGTTAGCACCGCACCGAACTGTAAGCAGCACAGCTGAAGCTGAACCGGACAATCCAGGAGCTGAACAGAGAATACAAAAATGGGTGTTTATTGGAAAGTACACAATCTTAGTCAGACAGGCCAGGGTCAGAACCAGGGAATCCAAGTCGGGGTCAGACAGACGGGGGGTCAGAGCCAGTGGGTCCAAATCCAGTGGGGAGGGTCAGGATCGGGGACAGGAGAGGCAACTGGGCAGAAGGAAGAGACAGACAGGTTAGTACTGGGCAGTTAGCTCGAGTCTTAGCAACAGGCCTGAACGTGTTACCGCTGAGGGCTAAACAACAGTCTGACGCCGTGCAGGAAGATCCGTCCTTATATGGCAGCGGCTGGAGATCAGGGTGATGATGTTCAGGTGTGAGTGGTCACAGCTCAGCAGCAGCTGTGACAGATCCGGACAGAAAAAGACAAGCAGCGCTAACAGCTACAGCTATTACTGCTGGAGATGCTAACAGAGCTATTGAGCTATTACTGCTGGAGATGCTAACAGAGCTATTGAGCTATTACTGCTGGAGATGCTAACAGAGCTATTGAGCTATTACTGCTGGAGATGCTAACAGAGCTATTGAGCTATTACTGCTGGAGATGCTAACAGAGCTATTGAGCTATTACTGCTGGAGATGCTAACAGAGCTATTGAGCTATTACTGCTGGAGATGCTAACAGAGCTATTGAGCTATTACTGCTGGAGATGCTAACAGAGCTATTGAGCTATTACTGCTGGAGATGCTAACAGAGCTATTGAGCTATTACTGCTGGAGATGCTAACAGAGCTGGATCACTGGTACTAAATGTGAAATCAGCACCAGTAACAGATGTTGCCGAACCAGACAGAGCCACGGAGCTTTAGGCTATAAAATATGTGGGAACACCAGCAATCAAAGCTTAAATGTGACAATATCGATTTACTGCAACCTACAGCTACTGCGGGGAAGGATGGCGACTTGCTCTAGCATATGTAGCTACCCGCACTAGCATGTAGCTACTTCACTGACTCAGTTGCTTCAGGTGCAACTTATCTTGAATTTGCTGCAGCCACAAACTAAATGTGGTCTGATTATTAGAGAACAGCACAACAGTTACCGGAGCTCCACATCTTAGACACTTTCCAGTGTTGCTCTCAATAACAAGTTAATGTGATTCGGTTCCGTCCAGTGGGAGATTCAGCTGTTGCGCAAGATCTGAAGCGCAGCAGCTGCTTATTTCTCTGCTGATTTGCAGCCATAGACATTAATTTTATTATTATTTTATTAATGTCTATGATTTGCAGCGACACTCAGCAACGGGAGTAATGCTACTTCCGCTAGCCACCAGAAAAGTAGCACCTATAATCGTTTCCTCAGTAGAACCCCAGGAATAAGGTCAAAAGCTCTTCCTGGATCCCGCAGTCCGACCAGAGCTGAGGGTCCATATGAAGGAAGCAGCAGCTCCTGGACAACTCTTCCTCTTCCTCTTCCTCTTCCTCTTCCTCTTCCTGTTTGCTCCTCTTCATCTTCTGATTTCCGGTTCAAATCAAAATGGCTGAATAACTCATCACTGTTTTGGCTGGAGGAGTTGGACGTTACACATCATTTACCCAGAATGCATTGCAGCGGGACCATGAAAATGTTTTATTAACGTTTATAAAAACTAAATAACCTACAGTATTAGTATTATTACTGGGAGATTTTTACATCTAAAATAAATATTTCCCAAATGAGGACCATGTCTATAACTAGTCGTGGATCCTTTAATGTGGAGCTTCATCACCAAATGAAAGACCTTCAGATGCTGAGCTGCTCTGTTGGGGCCCACCGTTAGGCTAACGCCGTGTTAGCTTGAAGCTAACAGAAAATGGTTGGGCTGTTGATGGATTTGTTCCATCAACAAAAGCTAGTAATTTTTATTTCTTTATCTTTTTTGGTGTCGTTTTCTGTAAGTGTAGAATGTGGAATGAACAACATGAATTTGAAAGTGAAATCTTCTTGGTGAAGAAATCTTTATTTCTATTCTCTTTGAATGTAAAATTCTTTCGCAAAGCATTGTTTTCTTGGTCTGTTCTTATTAATATATGAGATTTTGGTTTGGGATGTTTTATTCTGAAGTGAAAAGTCATCAATGGAGCCTGATTCCAATTCGCCATGGCAACCACTGAAATATGGATGCAAGGTTTTAAAGAAAAATCAGACTCAGCTGATAAAACCTGACTTGGTTTCCTAGCACTGAGTGGTGGACCGATTCAAATGTTTTGTTCATATAGTTTGAAACCAGAAGTGAAGACTTGGCTTACTTCCTGTTTGCTCTGTTGGTACTGAGCCCAGTTCTGGTTCTGGTTCTGCTGGAGGCTCCTTCCTGCTAAAGTGGAGTTTTTCCTTACCACTGTTGCCCCCTGCTGGTCAGGAGGAGTGATTAATGTGAATAATGATCGGAGCTTGATGATCAGTTTGTTTTTAAAGTTCTATCAAGTTGCTGTGAATTCATCAACAATTGAAACTCATGAAAATGTAAACAGATTATTATTATTTCTGCAGAGGTATTTTACATGCTTCACTCTGGAGAGTCTCATATCCTCAGTGACTGTTAATGCCAACAAAATGTCAGAAGTGGAGTTCAGAGTGTTCTCAGAGAGAGTCACCCTGAGGCGTTCAGCAGCATTAATAATATAATTAATAACATATCCTGATATGCTAACAAACTGCTTTAATCTGCTTTTTGAAGGAATTTGGATCTTTTCCTGCTGTTGGTCTGAGTTTGTAAGATTTCTCAGCTGTTTTTCTTTTCCTGCAGGTTCCTGGCCAACACCTCCTTCTCTGGACTAACGGGTCCAGTTGGCGTTGACCAGAACCGCTCTCTGGTTCTGACTTCGCAGCGGTTCCACATCTGGAGCCTGCGGCGGGATGCGCTGGGCCAGCCGGCCTGGGTGACGGTGGGCAGCTGGGAGGGCGGCCAGCTACAGGTGGAGGACCAGGAGGTCTGGCAGGGGCCCAAACCCCGGCGCCAGGCTGAGGGGTCGGGCGGACGGAGTGGGGGTCGCTGGAGGCCCGGGAAGCCAGTGGAGGGGACGCGGGTCCGGGTGGTGACCCTGGTGGAGCATCCCTTTGTGTTCACGCGGGACGTGGACGATGGTAGCAGCTGCCCCGCTGGCCAGTTCTGCCTGGACGCCAGCACCAACAGCTCAGAGACTCTGGAGCGCTACTTCCGGGAGGTGGCAGCTGGGAACGGCAGCTCGCTGCCTCTGGAGTACAGGAAGTGTTGCTATGGTTACTGCATCGACCTGCTGGAGAAGCTGGCTGAAGACCTGGACTTCCACTTTGACCTCTACATCGTCGGAGACGGAAAGTACGGAGCGTGGAAGAGCGGCCGTTGGACGGGGCTGGTGGGCGACCTGCTGAGCGGCCTGGCCGACATGGCCGTCACTTCCTTCAGCATCAACTCCGCCCGCAGTCGTGTCATCGATTTCACCTCGCCCTTCTTCTCCACAAGCCTGGGCATCCTGGTGCGGAGCAAGGACACGGCGGCCCCCATCGGAGCCTTCATGTGGCCCCTGCACTGGTCCATGTGGGTGGGCATCTTCCTGGCGCTCCACATCACAGCGCTCTTCCTCACCCTGTACGAGTGGAAGAGTCCGTTTGGGATGACGCCTCATGGTCGCAACAGGGTCAGAGTGTTCTCCTACTCCTCGGCTCTGAATCTGTGCTACGCCATCCTGTTTGGGCGAACGGTGTCGTCCAAGACGCCAAAGTGCTGGACTGGCCGCTTCCTGATGAACCTGTGGGCCATCTTCTGCCTACTGGTGCTGTCCAGCTACACAGCCAACCTGGCAGCCGTCATGGTGGGGGAGAAGACCTTTGAGGAGGTCTCTGGGATCCACGATGCCAAGGTGAGAGAGCAGCTTCATGCTACTGTGAGCCTGGACCAGAGGAAAGGTGCAGGGCAGAATCAGAACCAGCTGAGGAGACAGGAGTGGCCTGATTACCACTCAGTGTTTGATCAGGAAGCTGATCTGATCATTTCAATCGTATCTGCAGACTTGTTATCTGTTCGGTGGAAGAACAGCAGATTTAGTTTGCTCTGTGGATCACCTGCTCTGCTCTAATTACTTTTTAATTCAGCAGCTGACTGAAGCATGAAACACACTGCTGGGTGTTTGTGCAGCCGGCGCTGCTGGGAGCTCAAAGGGCTTTAATTGGACGTCCATCTGTGTGAGATGAGCTTTTATCTTTTAATGTACAGAGCCTGAAGTTCTGCAGCTCAACATTTTCCGTCTCCTCAAACCTTCCCTAGCGGGTCGAGGGCTGCGCCATAGTGCTTGGTTTTCAGCCTTTTGAAAGGGACTCCGATCAACTTTTGGGCAATTTCTGTCTTCATCAGACTTCGGTAGAAACAGACCTGAGAGAGGCAACAGAAACTAGTTCACAGTGACTCTTAGAGAAGTAGTGACTCATGATGGGAACACTGCGTTCCTTAGGAATAATGTCACAATTAGAAACCTCCTGTCCAGGAGTGATGATCCATGCATTTATTGCTTCAGGTCTTGACTACTGCACCTCTTTACTATCAGGAACGTCACAGTTAACAGCTAAAAGCCTTCAGCTCCACTAGAGACCTGATGGGTCCAGATGTTCCCAACAGAACCCTTCGGTACCAGGCTGCTGGTCCTAGCAGTAGAATGGGAGGAAGACCCTGTAGACATCAGGCTCCTTCCTCTGCAGTCAGTAGCTAAGAGAAGTTATGAATGAAACTGTATTGTAATTAAATTACCTAGAAGGGGGGGTGGGGGGGGGGGCGACCTGAGAATGTCGAACCTGCAGGATTGCTGCAGGTCAATGACACAACGGTAGTCATTGTCTGCTGTCGCCCCCTTCTGGTCCTTTAGGAGTGAATGCTGCACGTCTACGACTCAGTTCTCTGCTGGGTTTACTTTGACAGAAAGCTTTGAAACTCATTTAAATCATTATCTAAATTTGATGCGTTGATTTATAACTCGGATCAACTGGAATAGCTGAAATCCGTCTGGATGACAGATCTAGAAACATCAGATTAGATGTTTGTAGATCTGATGGCTTAGGAATAAAAGTTTCTGGGTGAGGTTGTAGATTCTCAGTCATCCATGATATCACAATCTCAAGAGGTCAAGTACCTTAGAAAGCAACTGAACTAGAGAAGAGAATAAGTTATGTCAGCCTCTCATCCAAAAGGTGAAATACCTTCAGGAAACAAGAGGGAACGTCCAGCTAACTGCTTTGAAGCTAGCACATGTTGCCTACCAGGAAGAAGGTCTTGGCTTAGAATCAGCGCTTCGGTCCGTCTGCATGTTCTCCCGGGTTGTATGGGTTCTCTCCAGGTACTCTGGTTCTGGTTGTTTGTGAATGTTTTTCCTTCCCCTGGTATGTTGGGTTACTCAAAATTCCCAAAGGTCAATTCAAAGTCAGCAGACATTAAACAGCATATTTCTTCTAATTTCTTCTTCGTTGGTGTGTTCAGCTGCACCATCCATCAAAGGGCTTCCGCTTTGGGACGGTGAGAGAGAGCAGCGCTGAAGACTACATGAAGAAGAGTTTCCCAGAAATGCACGAGTACATGCGGCGCTTCAACGAACCGACGACACCTGAAGGAGTCGCAACCCTAAAGTAAGAGTGCAGACTCGGTTCTGACAGATCTGAGGTTCTGTTGCACATGAGATGGAACCTCCTCTGTCTGCTTCTGGTGCTCAAACCAACTTCTAATGATCAGTCTCCATGGTAACATGGACTAACCATGTCCCTCTGTCCTGAAGGACAGATCCTCCTCAGCTCGATGCCTTCATCATGGACAAGGCCCTGCTGGACTACGAAGTTTCCATCGATGCTGACTGTAAACTGGCAACGGTTGGGAAACCCTTTGCCATCGAAGGTCAGTGTCTCAGTTTCCTGATCCTGTCTCTGTGGGAGACAATCCTGCGTCTTCTAGGTGTGTCCCTTGTCCATAATGCCTCAGTGAAATTACTGAATGTCCTCAGTGTCCAGGCAGGTTCTCCTGCTGATGGACAGACGTTTGTCTGCAGAGGCACAGCACACTGGAGGACTGGACCTGCCACATGTGGTCCAGAACTCATGTCCACCACGTTCTTTTTCCATTTATTTTATGGAATTTCATCTTTGTCAAGTTGCTGTCATCACATTCATTTTCAATCTCAACTGAACCAATAAAACGAACTGAAGAATCGGTTCATTCAACTCATGATCTACTGTAGAATCAGTTCATTAAAAGTCTCAGAATAACCATGTAAACAAACATTTCCGTCTGTCTCCAACAGGTTACGGCATCGGACTCCCCCAGAACTCTCCGCTGAGCTCCAACCTGTCTGAGTTCATCAGCAGGTACAAATCCGACGGCTACATGGACCTGCTGCACGACAAGTGGTACAAGGTGGTTCCCTGTGGGAACCGAGTGTTCGCCGTGACCGAGGTCAGTCTGAGCAGAACCCAGCAGAACCCAGTGTCTGGATGACATGTCCGTTGTTGAAGAAAATTTTAGGTTATAATATATTTTAAGAAAATCTCTGGCTTAATCTTCCTCTCACGGATCCCAGGTTGACGTCACAGAATTACAGAGTTTAATCCAATAGAAGACAACGTATGAAATTAGAACAGAAACTGCAGAACAACAGAGACGTATATTCATTTACCTGAGGCAAATGGAAAAGAAGAAGAAGGAAAGAAAAACAAAGACGTCTGGAGAATTGCACGAGCAAATCTGATTTGTTACTCCTGTGTATAAACTTTTATAGTAAAGGCGTATTCTTGTCTCTAATTTATTCAAATAAGGCATATCAGCAGCTGTCTGTGACCCTCTTAAAGTTAGAAACTCCCTGGAATTTGTTTCTACGATCAAACACCCCGTTGTCCCAATTATCTAAACAAAGTGGAAGCAGAGCATCTCCTGAACTCAGGATGTTTTAAGGCTTTTCACAGAGCAGTGTGAAGCTGGAGCTTCTGATTGTTTCCCACACAGACAAAGGGCAAATCAAAAGATCTGCAGGCAACATAAAGGTCAATAGGGCAGAATAAGTTATTAATCTGAAAACTAGAATTAGGCTATTTCAATCAAGACATGTTAAGTTTTAAAGCTAGCATATCCTAAATTTATTTTCTTAACACTGTTTATGGTTTTTGTTTTAGGCCTAAATGATTATTTATAATGTGGATTTAAGGAAGAGTAGCCATTGTCATGGGGATCAAATAAACACATTTTTGTTTACCTGTGTGGGGTCAACAGACATGTTGACCCCACTGCGTGGTGAAGGGTTAGGGGTTATCGACTTGACGCCGCCCCCTGCAGACTGATTGGAGAACTGCTGTCTGTGTCAGACTCTGCAGATGGGCATCAGTCACTTCTCTGGACTCTTCGTGTTGCTGTGCGTTGGGGTGGGCGGAGCTCTGCTGACCCTCGCAGGTGAACACGGGTTTTACCGACTCGTCCTGCCACACATCCGCCGCCGGCAGAACCTGAAGTACTGGCTGCACACGTCCCAGGTGAGTCATGATGTCACCTCAGAGAAGAACTTCATGTTCCTGAACCGAGTTCCTGATTTCTTTCCTGCAGAAGATCCACCGAGCGCTGAATCTGACGTACGACGATGTGAAGAGGCAGCGGGCCGAGAGGGAGAAAAGGTGGGCCCGGTTCTGATGGGACCCAGAATAAAACCATAATAAACATTTTTAAATATTTTATAATTTCTCTGCATATGTTTAAGCCTGCTTAAGAAAATAAATACACATTTATGGAACTGATAATAATATATTGTCCTTTTGTACTAATAACTGACTTTATCTTTTTGACTGTCATTTGGTTGAAATTTATATTTAGTTTTATGGGTTTTTTACTTTATCTCCATGTTTTTGTGTCAGTTTTAATCTTAACTGAGCAGAAAATGCTATAAATCAATAAATGAAGAGAATAAAATCTGCCTGTTATGTTCAGCAGTAACCTGGAGAAGACCCAGGCAGACCAGGGGCCCCCGGGTCCCTGGGGGCCCCCGGGTCCCTCAGGACCCGCTGCCGCTGCCAGGTGGAACAACGAGTCCAAGAAGGAAACTCCAGCTGCTGCAGATGCTCAAGACTTCAAGCGAGTTCACTTCAGTCTGGAG
The DNA here is from genome assembly GCA_033032245.1 of Poecilia picta. Taxonomy (NCBI): domain Eukaryota; kingdom Metazoa; phylum Chordata; class Actinopteri; order Cyprinodontiformes; family Poeciliidae; genus Poecilia; species Poecilia picta. Next base: position 33,348,640 of record CM065356.1, on the reverse strand, counting down.
ACCCTGAACACACGGCGCCTGCTGGCGCGCCTGGCGGGGGGCGGGGTCAGGGGTGACAGGGCGGAGCCTGTGAAACCAAGGGCGGGGCCAAGCAGCCGGCTGTGTGAGAATGGAGGACCGGGAGCTTCACTGGCCAGTCTTGTGCTCTCACTGCCCTCCTCTTCCTCTGCGAGGCCCAAAGCCCCGCCCCTTCCGGGTGTGACTCCTCCCATTTCAGTAAAGACCCAACCCCTTCCTGAAACACCTCTTCCTGATGCAGCCCCGCCCCTTCCGGTTGTGGCCCCGCCCCTTCCCGCTGAACTGGCGGCGCTGCAGCAGCAGATCGATCGGATGCGGGACAACCTGAGGTCTGCGTTGGCTCGCCGGGCGGAGATCCAGAGCTCACTAGCCAAGCCTGTTTCTATGGCAACCACCAGCCCACCTCCAGTTCCGGTGACTTCTACAGTGATCCCGTCCCCCAGCTTACCTGCCATCACCATGGCAACAAGCCTTTCTCCAAACAGGAAGAGCGTGACGACCATGACAGCCCCCCCTCACAGGGTGCTGTCCAAAGTCCCGCCCCTCCGCAGCAGGCTGTCCAATCAGCCGAGGTGACGCCTTCACGTAACTTCCTGTGGACTGTCTGGACTGAGAGAGACAGATTTTATTTTTACAAGCAGATCAAATGTCCATCCTGTCGTTGCTCAGTGGTGCCCTCTGGTGGTCCACTGCAGCTGCTGATTGTCACTTTGTTCAGACCTGAAGCTGTTGCTGTAGGAACCTGTGTGTAAATGAGGACCAACCATTTCAGGCAGAATGAACTGGAAGAGTTTAGGCATCAGCCCTGAAGAACTCCGCATTGAAATTCTCTTTAGATTTGGTTGGTAAATGTTTAAATATGCAAACATTTGTTACTGCAGGTCAGATTTTTATTGTTCTATCTTTTAGTTCCAATAAAATCTACATTTGAATCTGGTGGCGTTTATCTTCCAGTGATTGTTCCCAAACATCAGGAGAAGACTGCCATCAAACATTAAGTCTGGGAAAAAGGAACAAGGGCAGAAACATGAAACAAACATTTAGGGAACCTGCACAACAAGCTATTGTTAGGAATCAGGCATTGCACCAATATTTGGCTTGTGTGATTATTAATAATAAGGATCAATACTTTCTTGTCAATAAAATTATTAATGAGTTAGTTTCTTTAAATTTAACTGAGGCACCAATCTGCCGGTCTCTAATGGACTGAAGTCAATGCTATTGAAAAGCTAACGCTGACTTAGCAGGAGTGACTCACTCAGCCAATCAAACCTGAATGTTTATTAAAGCTACAGCACAACTTTACAGTCCAACATAAATCAGTAGTGCTATGCTACCATCTACTGCAGCATTTTACTCTTCCTGTATTCAGCTCTGGGTCACAGTCAGTCAGTCAGTCAAACAGGAATCAGGGTCTGTAAATAATAAAGCAGTGAGAGCCTCAGAGTCTAAAACCAGGATTGTGGGTAAACAAACATAAACTGCTGTTAGCTTAGCTAATAGCTTAGCTAAAGCTAATCTACCACAGTGGTCACTTATTAACCGCATCCTGCTGCAACAGACTGGATGTTTTGTTCTTTATGTGGGAAATAATGGAGTGTTTTGTTTTTTGGGGATGAATCCTGAACATAAAGTGTTTCAGTTGCTATGGCAGCGAGTTTGCATGAGCGAAACAGAGCGAAAAAGACGTGGTTTGGAGTTGAGCTTCGGTTTTCCTCTTCGCTTTGGATCATAGCACTAAATTATACCCACATTCAGGGCCTGCCCAAGGCATAAGAAAATTAAACAGCCGTTTAGGGTCCCAAGGCCACTAAGGGGAGCTGAGCTGATTTATATGTTTATATATATATATATATATATATATATATATATATATATATATATATATATATATATATATATATATATATATATATATATCGGGGCCCTCGGGGCAGTCACCCCCAAACTGGAGCAGTGGCTAAAACAGATCCCAGGAACAACATCAGACATCTCAGTCCAGAAATGTGCAGTACTAGGCACAGCTAAGATACTGCGCTGAGATATAGCTGACTGAATAGCTCAATGGGTAAGTCACCAGTCTACCACCCGGGAGACCAGGGTTCGAATCCAGGCTGGGGCTGAAGTTACAACAGTCAAATTGAGCTGTCAGTGTGGGTCCTTAGACCCTTGGAGCTATATAGCCGACCTCATAACATGAGAGACACTGATAAGCACGACATGCCGGCTCAGACGTCGCCCGGCCAAACAAGGTCTGCGTCAGGTGCTGGGGAACCAGAGCACCTAGATGAACAATGGGCTACTGGAACAAGACGGAAATGGGCGAGAGGTGAAAACATGGATCTGTTGGAATGCTACTACTCAAGTAACCCTAGTCAGAGGGGCTACATGCGAAGACTGTGGGAGGAATGGTTACTTCGACATCCCCAGTCAACACTGACTGCTAAGCAACTAGTGGCTCAGTGTTCCAACATCCGCAAACGGCAACTGCTCTCACAACTTGAGATTGACGAGGTACAACACAAATGCTATGGCAAAGGGGAGGAGCCAGAACGCCAGGTCAGCGGGGAGTTAACCACCCACCCAGAGACTGGGTATGTAGCCCCAGTAATGAACGAACCATCAGAGCTGAACGAGGCAGCAACTGACCTGAGAGAGAGAATCGTGGCCGTAATGAACACCAGACAACCCCGACGCCAATTACAACGGCTGAGTGAAGCACCACCAGAAAGTCTAATTGAAGATGTGAATGCGGCATTGAGAACGATCCCTACCAACACCACAACAGAAACCAATGAGCTCATATACAACTCAGCATCAGTGATCCTTGAGATGCTTGGCTATAAGAGCAATCATGAGACCCAATACCCACCATGGAAAAGACGGTTAGAGGCTAAGATCAAGATAACAAGGAGGGAAGTGAGCCAACTGTCAGAGCTCCAAAGGGGTGCAATGAAAAGATCAGTACACAAGAAGTACAGCCAGATGTCCATACCTGAAGCACTCGAAACTGCCAAACAAAGGCTCCAAGCCTTGGCCAGCCGCCTGAAGAGATACACAAGAGAGAATGAAGCCAGGAGGATTAACCGGCTCTTCCACACCCAACCAGCTAAAGTGTCTCAATGGCAGGGCACTAACAACAGAGCAGACCCACCAAGGCTGGAGACTGAACAATACTGGAAAGGCATATGGGAAAGGGAGGCGACCCAACAGCAATGCAAAGTGGCTGACCTCTCTACGAGAGGAACACAGCAACCTCCCTGAACAAGCCCCAGTAACCATCACTGTGGCAGATGTCCAAGAAAGAGTCTAGGGTATGAAAAACTGGACAGCACCAGGACCTGACATGATCCATGCCTACTGGCTAAAGAAACTCACTGCCCTCCATGAGCGACTGGCAGCTCAAATGAACCAGCTGCTACAAAATGGGACTCACCCTGAATGGTTAACTGAAGGTCGCACAATCCTGATACAGAAGGATCCCTCAAAGGGTTCAATCCCATCCAACTATCGGCCAATAACCTGTCTCTCTACAACATGGAAGCTCATATCAGGCATCATAGCGGCTAAGATAAGTGGTCACATGAATAAATACATGAGTACGGCACAGAAGGGCATCGGCTTAAATAGCAGAGGAGCCAAACACCAACTCCTTGTAGACCACACAGTCGCCCGAGACTGCAAAACCCGACACACCAACCTGTGCACCGCTTGGATAGACTACAAGAAAGCCTATGACTCAATGCCACATACTTGGATCATTGAATGCTTAGAGATGTACAACATCAACAGGACTCTAAGAGCCTTCATTGCAAACTCGATGGGGCTGTGGAAAACCACCCTTGAAGCCAACTGCAAACCACTTGCACAAGTGTCCATCAAATGTGGCATATACAAGGAGATGCTCTGTCCCCACTGCTGTTCTGCATAGGCCTGAACCCCCTCAGCCAAATCATCAACAAGACTGGCTACGGATACCGACTGAAGAATGGGGCCACAATCAGTCACCTCCTCTACATGGATGACATCAAGCTGTACGCTAAGAGTGAGCGAGACATCGACTCACTGATCCACACCACCAGGATATACAGCACTGACATTGGGATGTCATTCGGACTAGAGAAGTTTGGTCGGATGGTTACAAAGAGAGGGAAGGTTGTCCGCACAGAAGGGGTCTCACTCCCAGAAGGAACAATAGCAGACATAGAGCACAGTTACAAGTACCTGGGAATACCACAAACAAATGGCAACCTGGATGAGGTCACAAGGAAGGGAGCCACAGCCAAATACCTCCAACGAATAAGGCAAGTCCTGAGAAGCCAGCTCAATGGCAAGAACAAGATCCGTGCAATAAACAGCTATGCATTACCAGTAATCAGATACCCTGCCGGAATAATCAGCTGGCCAATGGAAGAGATAAAGGCCACGGATGTTAAGACTCGGAAGTTACTAACCATGCATGGAGGTTCCACCCAAAATCCAGCACCCTGAGACTGTACACAAACCGTAAGGAAGGAGGCAGAGGACTAGTGAGTGTGAGAGCCACTGTCCAGGATGAAACATCCAAGATCCATAAATACATCAAGGACAAAGCCTCAACGGATGATATGCTCAGCGAATGTCTCAGGCAATGGGGAACAGAGGATGAGGGGCTAGAGGTTCCATCATGGGAGAACAAGCCCCTACATGGGATGTACCACCGACAAATAACTGAAGTGGCTGATATCAGGAAATCCTACCAATGGCTGGACAAAGCTGGACTCAAGGACAGCACAGAGGCTCATCCTGGCTGCACAGGAACAGGCCCTAAACACCAGAGCAATAGAGGCTCAGATCTACCACACCAGACAAGACCCAAGGTGTAGGTTGTGCAAGGAGGCCCCTGAGACAGTCCAGCACATAACAGCAGGGTGCAAGATGCTGGCAGGGAAAGCGTACATGGAACGACATAACCAGGTGGCGGGCATAGTGTACAGGAACATCTGTGCAGAATATGGACTGGAAGCCCCGAGATCGAAGTGGGAAACACCCCCAAAGGTGGTGGAGAATGACCGAGCTAAGATCCTGTGGGACTTCCAGATCCAGACAGACAAGATGGTAATGGCGAACCAACCGGACATTGTGGTGGTGGATAAAGAACAGAGGAAAGCCGTTGTGGTGGATGTAGCTATACCAAGTGGCTACAACATCAGGAAAAAGGAGCATGAGAAACTGGAGAAATACCAGGGCCTCAGGGAGGAACTGGAAAAGAACTGGAAGGTGAAGACCACAGTGGTGCCTGTGGTCATCGGGGCCCTCGGGGCAGTCACCCCCAAACTGGAGCAGTGGCTAAAACAGATCCCAGGAACAACATCAGACATCTCAGTCCAGAAATGTGCAGTACTAGGCACAGCCAAGATACTGCGCAGAACCCTCAAGCTCCCAGGCCTCTGGTAGAGGTCAGAGGATGAAAGAGAGAGAGAGAGACCACCCGCAGAGGGTGAGAAGGGAATTTTATTATAACACCCTGCTGTTATGTGCTGGACTGTCTCAGGGGCCTCCTGGCACAACCTACACCTGCTCTGGTGTTTAGGGCCTGTTCCTGTGCAGCCAGGATGAGCCTCTGCTGTCCTTGAGTCCAGCTTTGTCCAGCCATTGGTAGGATTTCCTGATATCAGCCACTTCAGTTATTTGTCGGTGGTACATCCCATGTAGGGGCTTGTTCTCCCATGATGGAACCTCTAGCCCCTCATCCTGTGTTCCCCATTGCCGGAGACATTCCCTGAGCATATCGTCCGTTGAGGCTTTGTCCTTGATGTATTTATGAATCTTGGATGTTTCATCCTGGACAGTGGCTCTCACACTCGCTAGTCCTCTGCCTCCTTCCTTACGGCTCGTGTTCAGTCTCAGGGTGCTGGATTTGGGGTGGAACCTCCATGCATGGTTAGTAACTTCCGAGTCTTAACATCTGTGGCCTTTATCTCTTCCATTGGCCAGCTGATTATTCCGGCAGGGTATCTGATTACTGGTAAGGCATAGCTGTTTATTGCACGGATCTTGTTCTTGCCATTGAGCTGCTTCTCAGGACTTGCCTTATTCGTTGGAGGTATTTGGCTGTGGCTCCTTTCCTTGTGACCTCATCCAGGTTGCCATTTGCTTGTGGTATTCCCAGGTACTTGTAACTGTGCTCTATGTCTGCTATTGTTCCTTCTGGGAGTGAGACCCCTTCTGTGCGGACGACCTTCCCTCTCTTTGTAACCATCCGACCACACTTCTCTAGTCCGAATGACATCCCAATGTCAGTGCTGTATATCCTGGTGGTGTGGATCAGTGAGTCGATGTCTCGCTCACTCTTAGCGTACAGCTTGATGTCATCCATGTAGAGGAGGTGACTGATTGTGGCCCCATTCTTCAGTCGGTATCCGTAGCCAGTCTTGTTGATGATTTGGCTGAGGGGGTTCAGGCCTATGCAGAACAGCAGTGGGGACAGAGCATCTCCTTGGTATATGCCACATTTGATGGACACTTGTACAAGTGGTTTGCAGTTGGCTTCAAGGGTGGTTTTCCACAGCCCCATCGAGTTTGCAATGAAGGCTCTTAGAGTCCTATTGATGTTGTACATCTCTAAGCATTCATTGATCCAAGTGTGTGGCATTGAGTCATAGGCTTTCTTGTAATCTATCCAAGCGGTGCACAGGTTGGTGTGTCGGGTTTTGCAGTCTCGGGCGACTGTGTGGTCTACAAGGAGTTGGTGTTTGGCTCCTCTGCTATTTAAGCCGATGCCCTTCTGTGCCGTACTGATGTATTTATTCATGTGACCACTTATCTTAGCCGCTACGATGCCTGATATGAGCTTCCATGTTGTAGAGAGACAGGTTATTGGCCGATAGTTGGATGGGATCGAACCCTTTGAGGGATCCTTCTGTATCAGGATTGTGCGACCTTCAGTTAACCATTCAGGGTGAATCCCATTTTGTAGCAGCTGGTTCATTTGAGCTGCCAGTCGCTCATGGAGGGCAGTGAGTTTCTTCAGCCAGTAGGCATGGATCATGTCAGGTCCTGGTGCTGTCCAGTTTTTCATACCCGAGACTCTTTCTTGGACATCTGCCACAGTGATGGTTACCGGGGCTTGTTCAGGGAGGTTGCTGTGTTCCTCTCGTAGAGAGGTCAGCCACTTTGCATTGCTGTTGTGGGTCGCCTCCCTTTCCCATATGCCTTTCCAGTATTGTTCAGTCTCCAGCCTTGGTGGGTCTGCTCTGTTGTTAGTACCCTGCCATTGAGACACTTTAGCTGGTTGGGTGTGGAAGAGCCGGTTAATCCTCCTGGCTTCATTCTCTCTTGTGTATCTCTTTAGGCGGCTGGCCAAGGCTTGGAGCCTTTGTTTGGCAGTTTCGAGTGCTTCAGGTATGGACATCTGGCTGTACTTCTTGTGTACTGATCTTTTCATTACACCCCTTTGGAGCTCTGACAGTTGGCTCACTTCCCTCCTTATTATCTTGATCTTAGCCTCTAACCGTCTTTTCCATGGTGGGTATTGGGTCTCATGATTGCTCTGAGCTTCCTGTCCTCTAAGCTTCCTGTCCCCTCTGAGCTTCCTGTCCCCTCTGAGCTTCCTGTCCTCTGAGCTTCCTGTCCTCTAAGCTTCCTGTCCCCTCTGAGCTTCCTGTCCCCTCTGAGCTTCCTGTCCTCTGAGCTTCCTGTCCTCAGAGCTTCCTGTCCTCTGAGCTTCCTGTCCTCTGAGCTTCCTGTCCCCTCTGAGCTTCCTGTCCCCTCTGAGCTTCCTGTCCCTCTGAGAGACCGATAAGGTTTGTAGGGGTGAAGAAGCTCAGAGGTCAGATGTCAGCCGGGGTAAGACTATGTAGTGATTTAAAAACAAACATAAAAATTTTGAAATTAACCCTAAAATATACAGGCAGCCTGTGCAGTGAGATCAGGTCAGAGGTCACATGTTCCTCTTTCCAGTTCCTGTTAGTGCAGCAGCTTCTGAACCAGCTGCAGACGTGAGAGCAGCGACTGACTGACTAAAGATAAAGGGAGTTACAGTAAAATCCAATCGAGTCGAGATAAAAGCCAAATTAATTAATTAGCGAAACGAATTAATTATATGCAAATGATGCCATCTTTGAGTGTCTCTGCTGTAGTGACTTTCAGCGTAATCATGTAATTTTATTACCACTAGATGGCAGCAGGTACAGAGCATTTTACATTAAAACAAGAGAACTAGTGACAGTGTTTCTCTGTTCAGGTGTATGTTTGAAGTGGAAATGTTGAGAGCAATTTGAAATAAGAAATGTAAAATATGATAAAAATACTCTTTTGTGTTTATTTGATTCCTATTCAGACACTTTGATAAGAATGACTCTATATGTAATACAGGCGGCTACAGAGTATCTTTGGTTATATTTCTGGTTGGTGGTGCCTTGAGATTTTTCAGTTAAAACAATGAACCTTGGCTCAAAAAAGGTTGAAAAACACTGGACTAGGTACATTCAGCCGTTTCAAACTGGAAAACGGTTCTGACCCGGTTACCAGGTGAGATACAGACCACAGGAAACCAGCTGGTTCCACAACTCTTTATTTTTGACCTTCGGCTGAGTTTGATCCGTCTGCAGGCCTCACCTGTTCCACTGGTCGCCCAGCAGGCCCCGCCCACCCAGGCCCGGTTCTGGTTCTGAACAGGTGAACTCATGCAGCCTGAATACATAAACGCAGGACACGCCCACAAAGAGGTGGAGCTTAATCAGCAGCTTCCTGTTCTACAAAATAAAAGCAGAATTAGAGTTTCATCTGGTTTCATTCCGGCAGAACGGGTCAGAACCAGAACCTGATGGGTCAGACGTCCCTCAGCAGAACCGGGTCAGAGCTGTGGGTGTCCAGACGGGTCAGAACTTCAGTTCACCTATTGGTCACCCTGCTGAGCGTCGGGTGGGGGCGGGGCTACCCTCAGATCAGCTCATTCATTGGTTAATTGATGGATCAGTTAATTAATTGATTAATTGGAGTAAAGTGCAGCTCAGTGATCAGCTGACGGTCCGTAGCCTCCAGGTGGCGCCGTGATGTCATCAGCTCACCTGGATGCTCACGACGTGCCGAGGGGGGCGGCGGCCTGTTGCCCAGGTGACTCACTGTCTGTACCTGAGCTCTGAGGGGCGGGGCAGTCCGTATGAGGGGCGGGGCTTTCAGAAGGCTCCGCCCCCTGGCGCCTGCCATCACCAGGCGAGGCTTCAGCTCCGCCCCCTGAAGCTTTATCCTCCAATGAGCCTTCAGGAGCTCCACCTGCTGCCCCACCCATCCAGAACTCCACACTGATCTCCGCCGACCCCTGACCTCCTCCCGAGTCGACGGAGGAGCCGAGCGCCTCTGTGATGACGGCGGCGGTCTGAGCGACCCAGTTAAGCTCCGCCCGGACCTCGCTGGCTCCGCCCACCGCCACAGAGGATGATGGGAGCGGCCCGGCCGGCGGCTCGGTGGTACCGTCTGCCGACTGGCCCGGCCCAGCGGGTTCCGGCCCGGCGGCGGCGGCGCCGGCGTTGTTGTTGTTGAGGTTGTCCTGCAGAGCCGTCTGGTTCTGACCCGCCTGTTGGTTCTGCAGAAGCATCTCCTGGATCCGGATCTGCTGCAGGATGGCAGGAAGCTCATAGTGGTGGAAGAAGTAGATCATCGAGTGCTGCAGGAGGACAGAGAACCGGCCAATCAGAGGCAACCTGGGTAGGAAGGGGCGGAGCCTCACGGCTGACAGGAAGAGGAGGGGCCTCACCTGGATGAAGAGCCAGGAAGTGACCAGAGCCAGGCTGCTGTACTGACCGTTGAAGCGGTAGTGGTAGGCGTAGAAGGCGAAGTGGTACAGGTAGAAGAACCTGGACCCAACAGAACCAACAGAACCATCAGGACCAAACGGACCATCAGAATGAACCCGACCCAACACAACATCAGAACTTTCTCATACATCTGGCCTGACTCAAAACTTGTTTCTATGGTTACCAGGTGAGCTACAGAGGCCACACCTGGAGGCTAACCTGACCAACCAGAACTGGGTCCCATCACACCCAGTGGCTGATAGGGGTGTGTCTTAGTGGGAGCTGACCAATCAGAGCAGGCCGTTCCTGTTTCCTGCCGTTTCCTCTTTTTTCATGCTGTTTCCTATTTCTTCCGCTTCCTGCCACTTCCTGTTTCCTCATGCCGTTTCCTGTCGCTTCCTGCCTGCGACTCACCGCAGCCAGTGGCGTTTGCTGGTGTTGGTGTGGCAGCAGATGGCGTCGTATTGGTCGGCCAGCCAGACGATCAGGATGATGTAGAAAGCCGTGGTCGTGTCGTTGAAAAACTCGGACATTATGGCCTCCATGCCTGTGAACAGGAAGTGACATCACAGATACAGAACAACCAGAACGGTTTGTAAATTCAGACCGGATCAGGAGAACCGATGCAGAACTCACCAACCAGGGCCAGGATGACGGTGAGCAGAGGGGCTGCTGGGAAAGCGATGGTCATGTTCATCTCCAGCATCTGCAGCAGATCCACTGAAACACAGAGCAGGTTAGAACCGGACCGGACCGGACCGGACCGGAGTCTGAATGGACCGAGCAGCGGAAACGAACCGATGAAGACGAAGATCTGGTGGTGGGAGTATCTGAGCAGCATCGACACAGACAGCGTCTGAAAGGCAGAACCGAGACCGGCTTTACTGTGAGCGGTTCTGATCCAACTAGTTCTGCTGATCTGGGTTCTAAAAGAACTTTTTAACCCGCCTGCAGCCGGTCCAGTTCCAGTTTTAGTTGATTTAAAGTGAATTTAGTCCAAAGCTTTTTAATCGTTTCCTTCTTCTCACAGAACATTTATTTACTGATCTGGGATGATAAACGTCTGAAGAGACGACAAATAAATTAACTTTTGTTTTTTATCTTTTTCTAAATTAGATTTTAAATAAAATTAGTTAAAATCATTAAGTCCAGCCTGAACTATAACGGTTCTTCTTCAATCTAGGGATTTAGTCCGAACATTTATTTCTTCCTGTCAGGAACAGGAAGTGGAAACATGCCTGACTTCCTGTGCATTCTGGGACGGTGCTGCAGCCTCACATTAAGTTTCCAGCTGAACCATCACAACCCAGCAGCAGGAAGTGGTCCGGTCCACTTCCTGCTGTGATCCCTGGTCTCATGATTCTCTGTGTTTAACCAGAGCATCACAGAGCAGCTGCTTTTATAGATCCACCTGATTCCAACAGGTGGATCATCAGACATCAGGACAACATGATCATCCAGAGACAAACTGAACGTCTGGACTGAAAGGAGCCCAATAAAATTACACGCCACACTTTGCAGTTTTTATTAGTTAACCCTCCTAAGACCGACCTGTCGGCGCCGACATTTCTAAATTTGCAGTACCGTAATTCCGCCACACGTAGCGCCATCTGAAAAATTCCAACGATTTCTGAAAGAGGAGATGTTGCCCTTTCCAGCAAGTATCGGGTTAATACGGAAATGCTGCAGCTGCAGATAGTGTAATTAATCGGGGGAAAGGGGGCACTCTGTTAATAGACGGTATATGTCGGAATTAACTTGCTGGATATTGAAAGTTCTGGTTGTTATGGATACATGGGTAAGTATATCATCTCACAGGACATTTAAAGAACTACGGACAATTAAAATAAAGAAGATTTATATAGGCAGACACTCAAAACTCGGGTGTAAGAGGGTTAAAGTTTAAAATATCCAATAAACTTTGTTCCATTTGTTGTTTATTCTTCTAAATAATAAAAGTTTTAGATCTTTATGTTTGAAGCCTGAAAAGCAGCAAAAGGTTAAAGTTCAAGGGGCCGAATACTTTGGAGCGGCTCTGTAGGAACGGACCGATAATTAGATTTCTTTTAGATTCACTGGAAAAGTGGCCAACATTTGATCCACGTTTCTGGTCATTTTACTTTTAGTCAGCTGCAGTTTGAATTCAGCGTTTCTGTTTTCTCCTCTTCCAGGTTCTTGTTGGTCAAAACGTCATTTCAGTGAAAGAGTCAACTTACAAATATGACCATGATGACGAAGGCAGCCAGATACGACGTTCTGGCCATCCACATGCTGACGAAGCGGTAATGTTCTCCAGACACCACGTTCCTCAGGAAGCCTGCGGACAACAGAGGAGCCAAACAGCTGGTCAGAGTGGGTGGAGCCACCGCGGAGTGGGCGGAGCCACCACAGCTGGTCAGAGTGGGCGGAGCCACCGCGGAGTGGGCGGAGCCACCACAGCTGGTCAGAGTGGGCGGAGCCACCGCGGAGTGGGCGGAGCCACCACAGCTGGTCAGAGTGGGCGGAGCCACGCGGAGTGGGCGGAGCCAGTACGCTGTTGTCGCCCTGCGGAGTTCGCAGCCAGCCGCCTTCACACCTCGACATCAGGATGTCGTCGTAGCCTAGGAACTCGTCCAGCAGGAAGCGACTGAATCCGTCTCCAAAGCACTCGTCCTTGGTGGGATCTGCACAGAGGTCAGCGGGGTCAGCGGGGTCAGAGAGGTCGGCGGGTCGCGTGACGTGGCGGCTGACCCGCTGACCCAGAGTGACGACCATGACGGGGATGTTGAGCCTCTGCCTGGTGCTCTGCGACAGCCGCAGGAAGCCGTACTCCAGGGAATACTCCACGATGTACTCGTCCTGCGGCCACACTGTAACCACGACAACGAGAGCAGCAGGTGTAAACAACAACAACCCGCAGTAAACAGTCAGCCGTAGGAAGACGGTCTCTCCATCAGGACTGGAAGGCGGAGGTGGGTTTACCTGCTCTGCTCATCATCTCCAGCTCAGACACTGAGTCCTGCAGCGGCTGCATACCTTTAGAGGCGGGGCTAAACGACACGTCCTGGCTGTCATTGGCTCCTGCTCCAGAGCCTCCACCAATCACAGACGGCTGGAGACGGGGCTCAATGTCCAGTTCAAACTGCAGACAGGTGAGGACAGACAGGTGAGGACAGACAGGTGAGGAGACAGACAGGTGAGGACAGACAGGTGAGGACAGTAACTTACCTGCACTGAGGTGTTTTCAAACACCGTCATCTCGTCGTCCTCGTCCTCGTCCTCTCCCACTGCTGCTCCTGGTCCGGCCTGCAGCTCCCCCTGGAGGCCGGCGGAGTCGTAGTGCTGCAGGAAGACGGCGGCGCGGCTGGAGTTCCTCTGGATCTCCACCCGCAGGATGCCGTCGCGCGGCCAGCGGTCCCGCACCGCCTCCAGGCAGTTGATGGGGGAGCGGGAGAAAGCGATGTGGATGTAGGCGAGGATGAAGAGGACGAACAGCGCCTGATGCAGAGGGAGGGGACAAGAGGTCAGCCAATCAGGAGCTGCCTGTGGGGAAACCTCCACCTGTTCCGACAACAGTAGGGACTGTAGGGACTCTTCCTCCCACAATGCACTGCACACCGACTTCCAGCGTCGGCAGAAAGTCCAGGATCTAGTGATGAAACTGAGTTGTGGCAGGAAGTGGCTTTGTACCCCTGCCCACACGGTTCACCATTCCTCCAGCCCCGTCTTGGAGACGACTGGGAGACGTCTGGGAGACGACTGGGAGACATCTGGGAGACGTCTTGGAGACGACTGGAAGACGTCTGGGAGACGTCTTGGAAACGACTGGAAGACGACTAGGAGACGACTGGGAGACGTCTGGGAGACGACTGGGAGACGTCTTGGAGACGTCTTGGAAACGACTGGGAGACGACTGGGAGACGTCTGGGAGACGACTGGGAGACGTCTGGGAGACGACTGGGAGACGTCTGGGAGACGTCTTGGAGACGACTGGAAGACGACTAGGAGACGACTGGGAGACGTCTGGGAGACGACTGGGAGACGTCTTGGAGACGTCTTGGAAACGACTGGGAGACGACTGGGAGACGTCTGGGAGACGTCTTGGAGACGACTGGGAGACGACTGGGAGACGACTGGAAGACGACTGGGAGACGTCTGGGAGACGTCTTGGAGACGACTGGGAGACGACTGGGAGACGTCTGGGAGACGACTGGGAGACGTCTTGGATACGACTGGGAGACGACTGGGAGACGACTGGGAGACGACTGGGAGACGTCTGGGAGACGTCTGGGAGACGACTGGAAGACGACTGGGAGACGTCTGGGAGACGTCTTGGAGACGACTGGGAGACGACTGGGAGACGTCTGGGAGACGTCTGGGAGACGACTGGGAGACGTCTTGGAGACATCTGGGAGACGTCTTGGAGACGACTGGGAGACGTCTTGGAGACGACTGGGAGACGTCTTGGAGACGACTGGGAGACGACTGGGAGACGTCTGGGAGACGTCTGGGAGACGACTGGGAGACGACTAGGAGACGACTGGGAGACGTCTGGGAGACGTCTGGGAGACGACTGGAAGACGACTGGGAAACGACTGGGAGACGACTGGGAGACGTCTGGGAGACGTCTTGGAGACGTCTGGGAGACGTCTTGGAGACGTCTTGGAAACGACTGGGAGACGACTGGGAGACGACTGGGAGACGTCTGGGAGACGTCTGGGAGACGACTGGAAGACGACTGGGAGACGACTGGAAGACGACTGGGAGACGTCTGGGAGACGTCTGGGAGACGTCTTGGAGACGACTGGGAGACGTCTGGGAGACGTCTGGGAGACGTCTTGGAGACGACTGGGAGACGACTGGGAGACGTCTGGGAGACGTCTGGGAGACGACTGGAAGACGACTGGGAGACGACTGGAAGACGCTGGGACGTTGGGAGACGTCTGGGAAGACGTCTTGGAGACGACTGGGGAGATGGAACGACTGGGAGACGTCTTGGAGACTGACTGGGAGACGACTGGGAGACGTCTGGGAGACGTCTGGAGACGACTGGGAGACGACTGGGAGACGTCTGGGAGACGTCTGGGAGACGACTGGGAGACGCTGGGAGACGTCTGGGAGACGTCTGGGAGACGACTGGGAGACGACTGGGAGACGACTGGGAGACGTCTGGGAGACGTCTGGGAGACGACTGGGAGACGACTGGGAGACGACTGGAAGACGCTGGGAGACGACTGGGAGACGTCTGGGAGACGTCTGGAGACGACTGGGAGCGGGAGACGCTGGGAGACGTCTGGAGACGCTGGGAGACGACTGGGAGACGTCTGGGAGACGATCTGGGAGACGATCTGGGAGACGTACTGGGAGACGTCTGGAGACGACTGGGAGACGACTGGAGAAGACGACTGGGAGACGACTGGGAGACGTCTGGAGACGACTGGAGAGCTGGAGACGACTGGGAGACGTCTGGGAGACGTCTGGAGACGACTGGGAGACGACTGGGAGACGTCTGGGAGACGTCTGGGAGACGACTGGGAGACGACTGGGAGACGTCTGGGAGACGACTGGGAGACGTCTGGGAGACGTCTGGAGACGACTGGGAGACGCTGGAGACGTCTGGGAGACGACTGGGAGACGTCTGGGAGACGTCTGGGAGACGTCTGGAGACGCTGGGAGACGACTGGGAGACGTCTGGGAGACCGTGGAGACGACTGGAGACGTCTGGAGACGTCTGGAGACGCTGGGAGCTGGGAGACGACTGGGAGACGCTGGGAGACGACTGGGAGACGTCTGGAGACGACTGGGAGACGTCTGGAGACGACTGGGAGACGACTGGGAGCGTCTGGGAGACGACTGGAAGACGACTAGGAGACGACTGGGAGACGTCTGGGAGACGACTGGGAGACGACTGGGAGACGTCTGGGAGACGACGGGAGACGATCTGGGAGACGTCTGGGAGACGTCTGGAGACGACTGGGAGACGTCTGGGAGACGACTGGGAGACAGGAATGGAACGACCGGGAGACAACTGGGAACACTGGGAGACGTCTGGAGAACGGAGTGACGTCTGGGACGCGAGACGACTGGGAGACTCTTGAGAGATGGACACGGAGACGTCTAGGAGACGACTGGAGAGTTCCAGAATGGAATTTGGGTACACTGGAACTCTTGGATCGCTGGGATTAAGATTCTTTTTTTAACTTTCATCTGAACTTATTTCTTTATCTGCTTTAACTTTGCACAAGAAAAAGGCAAATTTAGGTCACTGGGCCCTCAAAGCCCCTACTAATACCGGACTAAAGCATAAAGTCCAAAAAGAACCTACTAAAGAACCTACCTAAAGAAGTGAGACCAGGCCAACCGGTCTCACCAGGCCCAAATCACCACAAAAAACCAAAGGCTAACCAAAGCTACTGCTTGGCTGCGCGCCTATCGGCAGGACGCCCCCCAGTGGTGGGAAAGGGGAAGAGAGAGATCAGAACCAGCAGGAACCTCCCAACCCGGTCCAGGCCAGGTGGGACGTCTCACCTTCAGCAGGACGAAGAACTCAAAGACTCTCCTGAAGGACGGCGGGAAGAGCCGGGCGTAGGTGACGGCCATCTTGAAGAAGAGGGCGTGGAAGAGGCGGTCGCGCACATTGATGAGTGGGTTCTGGTTGATGTTGGGGTTCCGGATCCGGTTGGGCCCCATGTTGTTGTTCAGAGGAACGTTGTTGTTGTTGGCCTGGTTCTCCGACATGGCGGCGGCCGCAGCAGGACTCTAGTGCTCCCAAACCCGTTCCTAGGTCAGCATGGTTCTGGTCCGTTTCATGAAGGTGACTCAGATCCAGTCCCAGCAAGACCGACCCGGAAGCCGGATCCACCTGGAAGGATCAAACACAGCGCAGTTATTTACCGACTGGCCCTCAGAGACAGAACCGGGTCAGGGTTCTGGTTAGCTTTGATGCTTTTATCACATTTTATATTTTCAGCTGGTGCAAAAGAATAAACCTGAACCGAAATCCAAACCCTGAACAGACCGACCCAGACTGGGTCCTCTCGCCGTCACCATGGCGACTCTCCACCTCACATTAATGTGTGCCTTGATGTCATTTTCTGGTTGCTATGGTGACCATGAAACAAGTGATGGGCCGGCTGTACCATATATGTGGGCGTGGCCTTGAGGCTGATTGTGGATGTTTAAGAACCAGAGCCCAGTTCTGGACAGGTTCGGATCGGGTTTGTTCCAGGGACACCCAGAACCGGTCGATAAACGCATCTGGATCAGAACCGCTGCTGGTTCTGGTGGGTTCGCCGTGGTTCTGCTGACCTGGTCAGGTGACAGTCGGTCTGTACAGGTGTTTAGAACCGGGACGTGGTTCCGTCAGGCTGCCGGGGGTCATAAACCCTCCGCCGGTCAGAAAGGCGACCTGTAGGCGCGTCAGACTCACCTGTCAGCGAAGTTTTCCTCGCGATGTTTTCATCGGCAGGAAGCTAGCCGTTAGCTCGATGCTAACTGGAACGACCGGTCCTGAAGCTCGACAAAGCCCCGCGTCAGCGTTCGGCCGGCGACTCGGGAACCGACAGAGGAGCGACTTCAGGCGGCCTCGGAGGGCAGGGTGGGCCGGGGAGCCGCTCAGGGAACCCGGGAGATGAGATCCGCTCCGAGCTGCAGCTAACGGCCGCTGGTTCTGCCGAACCACTGCCGGAAGTACGGGTCCTAGCAGCGGAAGCAGCGGCGATGCCCTGAGCGCTGCCTGACAGGCGGCTGGGAACGTTATTCAAGAAATTCATTAAGTTTTTAACGCAGTTATTGGGAGTAATTACCTATAAATAACAGAAAGAGGCTTAGTTTTCCCTGAGCGCTGTCTGACAGGTGGCTGGGAACGTTATTCATGAAATTCATTAAGTTTTTAACGCAGTTAATGGGAGTAATTACCTATAAATAACAGAAAGAGGCTTAGTTTTCCCTGAGCGCTGTCTGACAGGTGGCTGGGAACGTTATTCATGAAATTCATTAAGTTTTTAACGCAGTTAATGGGAGTAATTACCTATAAATAACAGAAAGAGGCTTAGTTTTCCCTGAGCGCTGTCTGACAGGTGGCTGGGAACGTTATTCATGAAATTCATTAAGTTTTTAACGCAGTTATTGGGAGTAATTACCTATAAATAATAACAGGCGGCTGGGAACGTTATTCATGAAATTCATTAAGTTTTTAACGCAATTATTGGGGGTAATTACCCATAAATAACAGAAAGAGGCTTAGTTAACCCTGCGCGCTGTCTGACAGGCTTGCAGAATGAGCTTTGAGCAGGTTACCATGGGTTACTGCTCACTGGAGGTCTGCTACTGTAGATCAGCTGTTCTAGATCTGTTTCTCTAGATCTTCTGATATAGACCAGCTGCAGTAATGAGGCGCCTTCAGGCTGGAAGAACGTTTTTATTGTGACTCTTCATCATGGAGAACAAAGCATGCAGCATCATCATCCTCACACACGGCTTTACAGATGGCAACAGGATGAGCTCACATGCAGCAGCAGGGACACCTGTCCACCTGTGTGTCCACCTGTCCTCAGGTAGGTGGACAGGCTGAGCCCCGTTCACAAAAGCAGCTTCACAAAAAATCACTAGAGAACGACAGTCACGTGACTCAGGCCGTCAGCCAATCGGCATCCGGCACCGAGCGCATTACCACAACCAGACGTTACCGTAGCGACCGAGCCGTCGCCCTGGCAACAAAGTTGTTACCATGGTGACATCATGATTTTTATGAATGTGTTTGAGTTTATGTGTGGAGTTGAAGAAAATTTCTCCCGGTGTCTGTCGCCATGGCAACAGACACGTCCAGGCAGGTGAGGGTCACAGCAGGAGCTTTAAAGCTGCAGCAGAACTTTTCCACACAGCAACACCGATGGTCCCACTGCCATCTGCAGAAATGCACAAACAGCCAATCACAGCCAGAGGGAGGGTCTTGGCACTGCCAATCATGCTCATGAACACGCTGCTCACACCCTCCCTTGTGCCAAACAGCCTAATGTCAAATAAACTTAACCTAAATTAATAGTATCGTGCTGGCTCTGCTAGCTGCTAACTAGCATTGATGCCCGGCTCTGTTGCAGTGCATACACAAGTGTGATTGACAGCGCTAACACCCACCTCCCGGCTCTGATTGGTAGTTTCTAAATGAGTTGTGAATTCTGTAGTTAGCTCTGGGAGCAGGCAGAGATTATCTGATGACAGTTTGAACAAAAACAACAACATTTTATTAAAGTTACAAACTGCAGCTTTAAGCTGCTCATCATTTGGATCCAGAGTTCTGGTTCTGGTTTGCTGCGCTTCCAGAGGAAATCGTTTAAATTTCTGGATGTGACCTTTGACCTCAGACATTGTTGATAGGCATTTCTGTGGGTGAAAAGTCCAATACCGTGTTCAGATGTCATACCGTCACCAAGGCGACCAGGCCAATAAAGCCACCAATTTGCCACTTTAACTGCAATAAAGCTAACAGATCCAACCTTGCTGACATCACTTCCTGTTTGGCACACTGACAGAAACAAAGCTGTTGTTGGTAGCAGAGAGGCTAACGCGACCCCACTGACCCTGAAGGTCAGCTGTGTTTGGTTCCAGTAACCCAGTGTTTCTCCCCCTGGTCCTCTGCCTCCTGCTCTCCATGTTCTAGATGAGCCTCTACTCCAGAACTGCTGATCCAAATGACTGAATGACCATCAGGAGCTGCAGACGCCAGTTAATCACCCAGAGATACAATCCAGGTGGCAGAAGGGAAACACCTGAAACATGGAGGACAGGAGGCAGAAGACCAGGGGGAGAAACACTGCACTAAACTTTTTGCTGCCAACATTAATAATTTATTCCCCTGCCGGCAAAAAAAACGTTGCTCAGTACAGCTGCTAATATAGCAACCATGCTAACGTTCAAACCAGTTTCATGCGAGGAAACGTTTCAGTAGAACAATAAAGCCACCGAGAGCAGCTGGTAGCTCATGTCTTTAAAATCTCATTACTGGACAAATGTTTTCATTAGATAAAAACTTAGCTGCATTTCTGCCACGTTATAAAGCCGTTAGCTTTACTGCTGCTAAAATGGCCCAAAACCAAGGCGTCTCTGTCCTCTGAGTGTCTCTGTCTCTGTCCATTTGTCTCTGTCCATCTGTCTCTGTCCATCTGTCTCTGTCCTGTCCCCCCCGGTCCAGGTGTCCCAGGTTACGGTTGGTCCTTGAACCTCCGTCCCTGTAAACTCTTGTAGTAGTTTTCCTGTTCGGTCTGGTTCCGGATTTCTCGATCCAGCAGAACCAGAGCCGTTTTGCGTCTCATGGCCATTTCCCTACGCTGAGCGTCCGCCGCCGTCTCCGCCTGCTGGTCGGCGGCGGCGGCGGGCGATGCGGCGCGGCGCGGCCGGAAGCTGCTGGCGCGGACCGTGGGGTCGGACCGGGTCAGCTTGTTGAGGCCGTAGGATTCTCGAGGGTCGTCTCCGTTGGATACGGCGGCGGCCCACTCCCAAGGGTTCCCGTCCAGGGGCGGGGCTGGTGGGGGGGTTGGAGTTTGCACTACAGGAAGATAGGGGGCGTGGGCGTCCACTGTGACGACGCCCGGCCCGTCTCGCTGGTGGCGGAGCGGGGAGTCCGTGTTGGAGGCGGCGGCGCCGGCGGAGGCGCTCTGGGAGGGGGGGGGGAGCAGACCCTGTTGCTGGGACAGGGCGATGACCTGCATGAGGCGCGGCTGGCCGCCGCCGCCGCCGCCGCCGCCGCCCGTCTTCTCCCGGATGGCGAGCCACTTGGCCCTGGTCACGGCGCTCTTCGGGGACACCGGTGGGGGTCCGGCTTCGGGGATCTGAGGCGGTCTGGGCGTCGCCACGGCTTTGGCCCCCCCCGGTGGAGGGGTGGGGGTGCGGCCGGAGCCCCTCATGCAGTGGACCGCAGGTTGGTGGATGGGCGCCTGAGAGCCGCCCTCGTCCGTCCCCACAGAGCCGTCCTCACTGTCCTCGGAGCCGTCCTCACCGGGCCCCGAGCCGCGCATCTCCAGGGACTTCTGCTTCCACTCTGAGACCAGCTGCTGGGACCTGATGGGGCCCACCGGGCCCTGCACCGCCTTCAGCCGCCGCTGCGCCGCCTGGGCCCCCGCGGCCTCGCCGCCACCCACAGGGCCGTTGACGTTCACGCTGGTTCTGGGCAGCGTGTTGCTGAAGGTCAGCATGGTCTCCTTCCCCATGGGGCTCCGGGGGGCCAGCAGCTCCACGTCCACGCTGGCCCTCTTCAGGCCCTCCATGGAGCCCGGCTCCCTCGGCGGCGGCCCCAGGCCCTCCAGCCGCTCCCGGGGGGCCGCCGCCGCGATCTCGTCGTTGCTCTCCGAGGCCGAGGCGGGGCCCTTGTTGTACACCGAACGGTGTCCGCGCTCCGTCAGCGCCCGCAGAGGGTCCTCCGCCGGCAGGGCGGGGGGCGGAGCCTGAGCGCACTCATCTGAAGACCTGAAGTTGGCGACGGCATGAAGCGCCTGGAGGACGGGGACAGGAGCGGCGCGTCAGGACAGGAAGCAGGCGGAGACGCTTCAGCTGTCTCACTCTGAGACAGCTGAAGTCCTGCACCGAGCCTCCGGGGGGCGCCGGGCTCACCAGATACGCAGCGACGAAGGCGCCGATCAGGAAGCCGACGTAGACGTCGACCGGGTGGCTGCGATGCTGCGTGACCTGGGTGAGGCCCGTCAGCGCCGCCGCCATGGCGAACGCAAAGACCAGGACCGGCTTCAGCAGCTTGGTGGAGTCGGAGATGGTGGAGTTAAAGTACATCTGGGGGGGGAGGGGGGGGACCAGTCAGCCTTTGGAGAGGGAACTGGGGGGACGGGGGGAGGGGGGGGGAATGGGGGGATCGGGGGGGACGGGGGGACTGGGGGGACGGGGGGAACGGGGGGAGGGGGGGGGGGAATGGGGGATCGGGGGGACGGTTCAGGCGGTTCAGGCGGTTCAGACCGTTGGTCGCTCACCGAGACGTAAACGGCGGCGAAGGCCGACAGAGTTGCATGCTGGGAAGGAAACGTCCTCCTGCCAGAGACACATCAACAATCAGCCTCTACCTGGACAAGACGAGACGGACAGGAGGACACGCCCACCTGGCCGCCATGATGGCGTGCTGGTCCTGGCCGGAGCAGATGTCTCTGGTGATGTAAGCGTTCTGGTCACACGACCCGCCGGCCAGAGTGTAGTTGGGCTTACAGACGGTGAGGAAGAACGGAGCCTGGAAACCGGTCGCCAGCTGGATGATGTCCGTCAGCAGCGCCGTCGCACAGAGGCCAAAGACATGGACACCTGGGACAGGTAGAGACAGACATGTAGAGACAGACAGGTAGGGACAGACAGTGGACAGACAGTAGAGACAGACAGGTAGAGACAGACAGTGGACAGACAGGTAGAGACAGACAGGTAGAGACAGACGTGGACAGACAGGTAGAGACAGACAGGTAGAGACAGACAGTGGACAGACAGGTAGAGACAGACAGGTGGACAGACAGTGGACAGACAGGTAGAGACAGACAGGTAGAGACAGACAGTAGAGACAGACAGGTAGAGACAGACAGGTAGAGACAGACAGGTGGACAGACAGGTAGAGACAGACGTAGAGACAGAGTGGACAGACAGGTAGAGACAGACAGGTAGAGACAGACGGTGGACAGACAGGTAGAGACAGACAGGTAGAGACAGACAGTGGACAGACAGGTAGAGACAGACAGGTAGAGACAGACGGTGGACAGACAGGTAGAGACAGACAGGTAGAGACAGACAGTGGACAGACAGGTAGAGACAGACAGGTAGAGACCAGGGACAGGACAGAGGTAGAGACAGACAGGTAGAGACAGACAGGTAGAGACAGACAGTGGACAGACAGGTAGAGACAGACAGGTAGAGACAGACGGTGGACAGACAGGTAGAGACAGACAGGTAGAGACAGACAGTGGACAGACAGGTAGAGACAGACAGGTAGAGACAGACAGTGGACAGACAGGTAGAGACAGACAGGTAGAGACAGACGGTGAGACAGACAGGTAGAGACAGACAGTGGACAGACAGGTAGAGACAGACAGGTAGAGACAGACAGTGGACAGACAGGTAGAGACAGACAGGTAGAGACAGACAGTGGACAGACAGGTAGAGACAGACAGGTAGAGACAGACAGTGGACAGACAGGTAGAGACAGACAGGTAGAGACAGACGGTGGACAGACAGGTAGAGACAGACAGTGGACAGACAGTGGACAGACAGGTAGAGACAGACGGTGGACAGACAGGTAGAGACAGACAGGTAGAGACAGACAGTGGACAGACAGGTAGAGACAGACAGGTAGAGACAGACGGTGGACAGACAGGTAGAGACAGACAGTGGACAGACAGTGGACAGACAGGTAGAGACAGACGGTGGACAGACAGGTAGAGACAGACAGGTAGAGACAGACGGTGGACAGACAGGTAGAGACAGACAGGTAGAGACAGACAGTGGACAGACAGTGGACAGACATGTCCTACCCACGAAGCGGACGGTTCTCCTCAGGAAGGAGTTGAAGCTGCAGCCGCCGGCGTTGATGCTTCCTTCGGCTCGGCGGAGCTTCAGGCGCGGCTGCAGGCCGTAAACCGCCGCCTCCACCAGCATGATCTGACAGAACAGACACAGCTCAGCGGACCGGTTAGAGGTCAGAGGTCGGCGGGTCGGGCTCCGGGCCCGAGGTCGGCGGGCCGGTACCGAGGCGGCCGGGCCGGCGAAGGCCAGGCTCAGCAGCATGAGCAGCGGGATCAGCTCGTCGCCCCCGTCGACGTACGGCATGCTGAGGCTCCGGTCGCCGCAGCGGAACCCGGCCTGGGCCGGCCGCACCGCGTCCGTCAGCTCCAGGAAGTACAGCGACGCCATGGAGGACGCCACGATGGGCAGCTGCAACCAGAACCAGTCAGAACCACACAGCAACGCTCGGGTCCAAAAGCAGGACAGCTCAACACGATCATGGTCAAACACCATCTGTCATCGATTGCTTCTGTCTGCACAGGTCATGTTGGCAGATATTCAACTGATGTTTTAATAATTTAGCTCTATCTTGGTCCCTGGGTGACCTCTGACCTCCACGAAGTAGAAACATGGCAGCAGAGTCAGGCTGTCCTTGGGAGCCTTAGACTTCATCTTCTCAGAGGACGAGGAGCTCAGCATCATCATGAACCTGGAGGACACACACACACACACACACACACCACAGAGACACACACACACACACACACACACACACAGAGACAACACACAGAACCACACACACAGAGACACACACACACACACACACAGAGACAACAAGAGACACACAACACACACACACCAGAACACACACAAGCACAACCACACACAAACCAGACACACACACACACACAAACACACACACACACACACACACAGAGACAACACAACAACACACACACACACACACACACACACACACACAGAGACCACACACACACACACACACAGAGACACACAGAGACACACACACACACACACACACGAGACACACAACACACACACACCACAAACACACACACACACCACACACACAACACACAAGACACAAAACACACACACACACACAGAGACACACACACACAACACACACACACACACCAACACACACAGAGACACACACACACACAAACACACAACACAGAGACACCACACACACAACACAAGAACACAGAGAACACACACACACACACACACAAGACACACACCACACACACACAGACACACACACACACACACACAGAACACACAAGACACAACACACACACAGACACAACACAAACACACACCAGAGACACACAACACACACACACACACACACACACACAGAGACACACACCAACACACAACACAGACACACACAACACACAGAACACACACACACACACACACAGACACACACACCACACACAGACACAACACAACAACACACAACACACAGACACCACACACACACACACACACAGAGACCACACACACACACACACAACACACAGAACACACACACACACACACAAACACCAACAGACCACACAACACAACACACACACACACACAACCACACACACACACACAACGAACACACACACACACACACACAACGAGACCACAACACACAACACACACACACACACACAGACACACACACAACACACCAAGAACACACACACACAGAACACCCCACACACACAACA
>CM065356.1:33308640-33318640 GCA_033032245.1 Poecilia picta | reverse complement strand
CTATGGAATCCAGTCTGATGGCTCAACTGGACCGGAACCAGCTGACCGGTTAACAGCAGAACTCTGAGTGGGAGGAGGAGATTCTGGTAATTGACCCCGTTGCTAGGTGGTCGACTCTGTTGCTAGGCGGCAAGTCCCATTGAAAGGTTTGGTTGACCTGTTGCTAGGTGTATAAGCCCGTTGCTAGGTGATAGACTCTGTTGCTAGGCAGCTAAGCACTTTTCTAGGTGGCCCAACCCCATTCTAGATGTAGTAGACCCTGCTGTTAGCTGCTAGCTGCTGCTAGCTGAGCACTGCTGTTAGCTGCTGCTAGCTGAGCACTGCTGTTAGCTGCTAGCTGCTGCTAGCTGAGCACTGCTGCTAGCTGCGCCCGCTGCGTTCCTAACCTTTACTGAGACGAAGGAGCTGAAGAAGTTTGATCGTTTTATTAGAAAACAGGTTTTATGTACAGAACACAGGGGGCGCTGCAGCCTCTCTGCAGGAGCTTCCTTCAGACATCATCTCCATGGCTACCTGGCCAGGTGTGTTCAGGTGAAGCTGGGCGCCATCCTCCTCCACAGACCTCCACACAGGCAGTTCTTGATCCAGCGCTGCTCCCACTGCTTCATGGCGTTTGTCTTGTTGGGGGAGCGAAGCATCGTCACGCAGCCACACCTGTAGGGGGCGGTGTGTCACAGGTTCAGGGGTACTGCAGTGACATCACTTCCTGTGGACTCACCTGGTGCAGGCCTTGCTGTCCTCGGTGGGGCTGACGCCCATGTGGATGCAGCGCAGGTTGTCCATCTTCTGAGCTCCAGGACTCCTGAACACAAACACAGGTGAGCTGAGCTGCAGCCGGAGCCCCGATGCCAGGTGAGCTTTACCTGGTGAACACGTCCAGGGGGGCGGAGCCTCCCGCCCCCTGCAGCGACGAGGCTTTTCCAAACCGCAGCCGCAGCGGCAGCTTCCCCTGCAGCCTGACGATGACGCCGTCGTTCACCGGCAGCCAGTCCAGACTGGGAACCAGCAGCTGACTGGGCAGCAGGCAGCACTCGTCTATCAGGCCGTCGTCAGGGTCCTGGGGGGGGCCGTCGTCCCGCGCTGCCAATCAGGGGACAGGAGGCGGGGCTTAGCGTCAGGCGGCCAATGAAACCGCAACGTCTGATTTATGTGAAACGACCAAAACGAAGCTTTGCTTTACACAACGACCCTGAATGCAACACCTGGTGAGCAGGAGGTGAGCAGGAGGACAGCAGGAGGTGAGCAGGAGGACAGCAGGAGGTGAGCAGGAGGACAGCAGGAGGTGAGCAGGAGTGAGCAGGAGGAGCAGAGGACAGCAGAGGTGAGCAGGAGGACAGCAGGAGGACAGCAGGAGGTGAGCAGAGGACAGCAGGAGGACAGCAGGAGGTGAGCAGGAGGACAGCAGGAGGACAGCAGGAGGTGAGCAGAGGACAGAAGGAGGTGAGCAGGAGGACAGCAGGAGGTGAGCAGGAGGACAGCAGAGGTGAGCAGAGGACAGCAGGAGGACAGCAGGAGGACAGCAGGAGGTGAGCAGGAGGACAGCAGGAGGACAGGAGGAGGACAGCAGGAGGACAGGAGGAGGACAGCAGGAGGACAGCAGGAGGTGAGCAGGAGGGAGCAGGAGGACAGCAGGAGGACAGCAGGAGGACAGCAGGAGGTGAGCAGGAGGACAGCAGGAGGAGCAGGAGGACAGGAGGTGAGCAGAGGGAGAGAAGCAGAGGACAGCAGGAGGACAGGAGGAGTGAGCAGGAGGTGAGCAGGAGGACAGCAGGAGGTGAGCAGGAGGACAGCAGGAGGTGAGCAGGAGGACAGCAGGAGGACAGCAGGAGGACAGCAGGAGGTAGCAGGAGGACAGCAGGAGGCAGCAGGAGGACAGCAGGAGGACAGCAGGAGGACAGCAGGAGGACAGGAGGAGGTGAGCAGGAGGTGAGCAGGAGGACAGCAGGAGGAAGCAGGAGGACAGCAGGAGGTGAGCAGGAGGACAGCAGGAGGAAGCAGGAGGTGAGCAGGAGGACAGCAGGAGGGAGCAGAGGACAGCAGGAGTGAGCAGGAGGACAGCAGGAGGACAGCAGGAGGACGAGAGGAGGACAGCAGGAGGACAGGAGGAGGTGAGCAGGAGGACAGCAGGAGGACAGCAGGAGACAGGAGGAGGTAGCAGGAGGACAGCAGGAGGTGAGCAGGAGGACAGCAGGAGGACAGGAGAGGACAGCAGGAGGTGAGCAGGAGGTGAGCAGGAGGACAGCAGGAGGACAGCAGGAGACAGCAGGAGGTGAGCGTGGTGCTCCTCACAGCAGAGCCACAGCCTGGTCAGCAGCCTGAACAGCAGCTGCAGGCTGTCCTGGGTGTCTGACATGGCGGTGAAGGTGGGGAGGCAGCCGGGCTTCAGCAGCCCCCAGATCCGGATCATCACCAGCGTCTCCCGCAGCATCCCGAGCGACGCGCCGTCCCTCATGAAGCCGAACCCGGGCCGCACCGCCGAGCCCTGGGGGGGGGGGGGGGGGGGGGGGGGGGGTCAGAGGTCGGCGGCCGCCGCCCGGCCCAGGCGGCGGCGGGTCACCCAGGTCACCCACCTGGTTGGGCAGGTTGGCCAGCAGGTAGAGGACAAAGTCTCCCACCCACTGGATGAGCTGCTGCAGGGACTGCAGGGGGGGGCCGTCCAGGACGAACTCCTCCGTCTTCAGGTTGAGCATCACCTTGTCGATGTCTGAGGACACGCCGCCGGGTCAGGGGTCGTCGGGTCATGGGTCGTCGGGTCAGGCGGCGCCGGGTCAGGCTGCGCCGGGTCAGGGGCCGCCGGGTCAGGGGCCGCCGGGTCAGGGGTCGTCGGGTCAGGGGTCGTCGGGTCAGGGGTCGCCGGGTCAGGGGTCGTCGGTCAGCGCCGGTCAGGGGCCGCCGGGTCAGGGGTCGTCGGGTCAGGGGTCGTCGGGTCAGGGGTCGCCGGTCAGGTCGTCGGGTCAGGGGTCGCCGGGTCAGGGGTCGTCGGCGCCGGGTCAGGGGTCGCCGGGTCAGGGGTCGTCGCGCCGGGTCAGGGGTCGCCGGGTCAGGGGTCGTCGGGTCAGGCGGCGCCGGGTCAGGGGTCGTCGGGTCAGGGGTCGTCGGGTCAGGGTCGCGGGTCAGCGCGCGGGTCAGCTGCCCGGGTCAGGGGCCGCCGGGTCAGGGTCGCGGGTCAGGGGTCGTCGGGTCAGGTCGGGTCGGGTCGTCGGTTACCTGTGTCGCTGTTCTTGGCGCAGATCTCCGTCAGCCGGTCTCCAGGACTCTTGTCCGGCGTGTTGAGGACATGCGGACGCAGCAGCGACTTCAGGGTGGAGCTGATGGCGATGAGCAGCAGCTTGGCGTGGAAGTCACAGGCCCGCGCCGCCGTCGCCGTGGACAGCTTGCAGAGCGACGCCTTGACGGCTACGATGCGCGTGGCCAGAACCTGCGGACAGCGGCGTTTAGCGGAGAGCCTGGCGGCGGCGCCGGGTCGGGGGTCGGAGCGCCGACCTGCTGCAGCGCCTGGTTCTGCCTCATGTACTCCTCGTGCAGCTTCTCCACCAGGTTGTGCACCATGCCGGGCTGCACGTGCAGCAGGACGTCCCACCAGTCGTAGCCCGTCACCATGCAGTACTCCAGCAGGAACAGCAGGTGGCGCAGCGACGTGTTCATGTCCAGCACTTGGCCCATGGAGGGCGACACGCGCAGCATGTGGAGCTGAGGACACACAGCGGGACAGTGTCTCCCCTGAGGACCTCCACCCTGGGAGACGGCGGCCTCACCTTGCCGTGGCCGTCCACCCCGGCCAGCGCCAGCGAGGTCCAGGAGAACTGCAGCGCCTTGAAGTGGAGGGCGGCGCCGGCGCCGCGCGGCCGCTTGGTGGCGGCGGCGTCGTCGCCGGGCCGCTGGGCGGCGCCGTAGAACACGCCCATGGTGTGGAGGGACAGGCGGTGCAGGATCTGGATGCTGCCGTCGTGGAAGGCCAGGGCCAGACCTGCAACCAGAACCAGAACCGGACCGGGTCACGGAGGGCGGGGGGGGGGGGGCGGGGTCCGCCGGGTCCGCCGGTCCTCACCCAAGCCGGGGCAGAACTTGGTGTCTGACGCCACCTTCAGGTCGGTGTTGGAAATGGAGATGGGCAGCTTGGGCAGCGCCACGGCGGAGACCCGGTCCAGGTCACCGGTGGTGGTCAGGATGCGCCACTTCAAGATGGTCGGCTGCTTCTCGCCCACTGCGCAGGGGTCAGAGGTCGGGAAGATAGAGGTCAGGGACCTCAGGGGTCAGAGGTCAGGGACCTCAGGGGTCGGGAGGTCAGGGGTCAGAGGTCGGGACGGGGGTCTTACCAACTGGAGAGCGGTGCTGGAAGATGTTGTTGACAGGAAGTCCCTCCTTCCTGAGGGACCAACACTCCACGATGCTGCCGCTCTGATTGGACGCGCACAGCAGCACCTGCCACCAGAGGAGCCGTCAGAGGGGCCGGTTCCGCCCCGCCCCGCCCCGGTGCCGCTCACCTGCTCCGAGTTCTCCCGGGTCAGGAACTTGAGGTGCGTGACGGCCGGATATTTGTCCCTCCTCAGCGGGTCGGTGGTGCAGCGCAGGAAGAGCGACGGCAGCAGCTCCGTGTCGATGCGGCATTTCTCACTCACCACGCTCACCACCACCTGCGCACACGCCGGGTCAGCGGGGGCCTCGCGTCACCGTGGCAACACGCCGGGTCAGCGGGGGCCTCGCGTCACCGTGGCAACACGCCGGGTCAGCGGGGGCCTCGCGTCACCTGCGCACACGCCGGGTCAGCGGGGGCCTCGCGTCACCGTGGCAACACGCCGGGTCAGCGGGGGCCTCGCGTCACCGTGGCAACACGCCGGGTCAGCGGGGGCCTCGCGTCACCGTGGCAACACGCCGGGTCAGCGGGGGCCTCGCGTCACCGTGGCAACACGCCGGGTCAGCGCGGGCCTCGCGTCACCGTGGCAACACGCCGGGTCAGCGGGGGCCTCGCGTCACCGTGGCAACACGCCGGGTCAGCGGGGGCCTCGCGTCACCGTGGCAACACGCCGGGTCAGCGGGGGCCTCGCGTCACCGTGGCAACACGCCGGGTCAGCGCGGGCCTCGCGTCACCGTGGCAACACGCCGGGTCAGCGGGGGTCTCGCGTCACCGTGGCAACACGCCGGGTCAGCGGGGGCCTCGCGTCACCGTGGCAACACGCCGGGTCAGCGCGGGCCTCGCGTCACCGTGGCAACACGCCGGGTCAGCGGGGGCCTCGCGTCACCGTGGCAACACGCCGGGTCAGCGGGGGCCTCGCGTCACCGTGGCAACACGCCGGGTCAGCGGGGGCCTCGCGTCACCGTGGCAACACGCCGGGTCAGCGGGGGCCCGCGTTACCGTCACCGTAGCAACACGCCGGGTCAGCGGGGGCCTCGCGTCACCGTGGCAACACGCCGGGTCAGCGGGGGCCTCGCGTCACCGTGGCAACACGGCGGGTCAGCGCGGGCCTCGCGTCACCGTGGCAACACGCCGGGTCAGCGGGGGCCTCGCGTCACCGTGGCAACACGCCGGGTCAGCGGGGGCCTCGCGTCACCGTGGCAACACGCCGCCTTCTCACCTTGTAGAACTGGACCGGCGAGGAGCTGCTGCCGTCCGTCGCCGCCACCACGATGTTCCCGCCGCCGGTGAAGGCGATGTCGGCCAGCGCCACGCGGCCGCGCAGGCGGCACAGGCTCTCGCTGGCCGTCAGCAGGGCGCCGCCCGGCTTCAGCAGCGAAACCGTCACCAGGCCGCTGACCGTCACCGCCAGCCAGCCCTCCATCGGCTTCCCGCCGAACAGCGTCAGCGACGGCGAGAACTTCACCCGCGAGAACTTTTCTCCAAAGTTGGTGGAGCCGGACTGCAGCGGGAGAACGAGTCAGGAAATGAGTTAAACGACGTTTGGCTCCAGAGACGGGAGACGATCCTGATTGGTCTGAGTCGGCATCAGTTCGATTTAGACTCAGGATTTAATCTATAACAAGTCCTGATCATTATATCTAATGATCATATGATCACTGAAACATGGCGGCATATAGAAGCAATGGAGCTAAAGCAGCCAATCAGATCGCAGCTGGAGGAGCGTCTGAACTCTCTCAAGGCGTCTTTGTATTTTTCTAAGGTAATAAATTTATTCCTGTGGTTTTGATTCTGTCTTTGTGGTTTCAGCTTCACACACCAACCTGGAGAGAGGAGAAAACATCTGGCTGACCCCGGCCTGCAGGAAGTGACCTGGGCCTGCAGGAAGTGACCTGGGCCTGCAGGAAGTGACCTGGGCCTGCAGGAAGTGACCTGGGCCTGCAGGAAGTGACCTGGGCCTGCAGGAAGTGACCTGGGCCTGCAGGAAGTGACCTGGGCCTCCAGGAAGTGACCTGGGCCTGCAGGAAGTGACCTGGGCCTGCAGGAAGTGACCTGGGCCTGCAGGAAGTGACCTGGGCCTGCAGGAAGTGACCTGGGCCTGCAGGAAGTGACCTGGGCCTCCAGGAAGTGACCTGGGCCTGCAGGAAGTGACCTGGGCCTCCAGGAAGTGACCTGGGCCTGCAGGAAGTGACCTGGGCCTGCAGGAAGTGACCTGGGCCTGCAGGAAGTGACCTGGGCCTGCAGGAAGTGACCTGGGCCTGCAGGAAGTGACCTGGGCCTGCAGGAAGTGACCTGGGCCTCCAGGAAGTGACCTGGGCCTGCAGGAAGTGACCTGGGCCTGCAGGAAGTGACCTGGGCCTGCAGGAAGTGACCTGGGCCTGCAGGAAGTGACCTGGGCCTGCAGGAAGTGACCTGGGCCTCCAGGAAGTGACCTGGGCCTGCAGGAAGTGACCTGGGCCTCCAGGAAGTGACCTGGGCCTGCAGGAAGTGACCTGGGCCTGCAGGAAGTGACCTGGGCCTGCAGGAAGTGACCTGGGCCTGCAGGAAGTGACCTGGGCCTGCAGGAAGTGACCTGGGCCTGCAGGAAGTGACCTCACCATCTCCACGTGCAGCGCCAGCTTGACGCCGTTGTGCAGCCAGCTCAGCGCCACGATGGGGTCTCCGTCCACCGCGCTGCTCAGGACGCTGTCCCAGCTGTTCACCAGGTGCTCCGACATCGACCAGCACCGGATCCGGCCGTCACCATCCGCCGACAGCAGGCGGGAGCCTGCAGAACCGGGTCAGAACCGGGTCGAAACGCAGCGACACACATCAGAAACCCGCATTTAAAACCCTGCAGATCTGGGTCAGAACCCGGACTACAGGTGACCTGGGTGGAGCTCACCTGATTGGTCCCACTCCAGACAGGAAATGACTTCACTGTGGCCGGAGTTGATGGAGAAAACGTCCCAGGGATGTTCTGTGTCGATGATGTGGATCATGTGACTGACATCTGGAAGATGAAGGGGTTCTGATGGTCAGAACCGGTTCTGACGGGTCGGAGCGGTTCTGACGGGTCGGAGCGGTTCTGATGGTCAGAACCGGGTCTGACGGGTCGGAGCGGGTCTGACGGGTCAGAACCGGTTCTGACGGGTCGGAGCGGTTCTGACGGGTCGGAGCGGTTCTGACGGGTCGGAGCGGGTCTGACGGGTCAGAACCGGTTCTGACGGGTCGGAGCGGTTCTGACGGGTCGGAGCGGTTCTGACGGGTCGGAAGCGGTTCTGACGGGTCAGAACCCGGTCTGACGGGTCGGAGCGGGTCAGAACCGGTTCTGACGGGTCGGAGCGGTTCCGACGGGTCGGAGCGGTTCCGACGGGTCGGAGCGGTTCCGACGGGTCGGAGCGGGTTCCGACGGGTCGGAGCGGGTTCCGACGGGTCGGAGCGGTTCCGACGGGTCGGAGCGGTTCCGACGGGTCGGAGCGGTTCCGACGGGTCAGAACTGGTTCTGACGGGTCGGAAGCGGTTCCGACGGGTCGGAGCGGTTCTGACGGGTCAGAACCGGTTCTGACGGGTCGGAAGCGGTTCCGACGGGTCGGAGCGGGTCCGACGGGTCGGAGCGGTTCCGACGGGTCGGAGCGGGTTCCGACGGGTCGGAGCGGTTCCGACGGGTCGGAGCGGTTCCGACGGGTCGGAGCGGTTCTGACGGGTCAGAACTGGTTCTGACGGGTCGGAAGCGGTTCTGACGGGTCGGAGCGGATCCGACGGGTCGGAGCGGTTCTGACGGGTCGGAGCGGTTCTGACGGGTCGGACCGGTTCTGACGGGTCGGAGCGGTTCCGACGGTTCCGACGGGTCGGAGCGGTTCCGACGGGTCGGAGCGGGTCTCCCCAGGCTCTGGTCCGCCTACCTTTGGTGTCGTCATCGTCGGTCTTCAGGTCGGTGGTGAAGGCCACCAGGTTCCTGCAGGACCAGGAACAGACCAGAGGGACAGACGGACAGTGGCTGATCTTCGGACGCGACTCCCAGTCGCACACATACGCCAGTTCCATGACTGAACCACAGAAGAAGAACAGGACAGGTGGAGCCTCACCTGAGACAAAACAAACATCCGGTGAGGCTTTGTGTTCCAGGTAGGTTCTGGTTCTGGTCTGGTTCTGGTCTGGTTCTGGTTCTGGTCTGGTTCTGGTCTGGGTCTGGTTCTGGTCTGGTTCTGGTCTGGTTCTGGTCTGGTTCTGGTTCTGGTCTGGTTGTGGTCTGGTTCTGGTTCTGGTCTGGTTGGTCTGGTTCTGGTCTGGTTCTGGTCTGGTTCTGGTTCTGGTTCTGGTTCTGGTTCTGGTCTGGTTCTGGTTCTGGTTCTGGTTCTGGTTCTGGTTCTGGTTCTGGTTCTGTTGTTCTGGTTGTCGGTCTGGTTCGGTTCTGGTCTGGTTCTGGTCTGGTTCTGGTTCTGGTCTGGTTCTGGTGTCTGGTCTGGTCTGTTCTGGTCTGGTTCTGGTTCTGGTCTGGTTTTCTGGTTCTGGTCTGGTTCTGGTTCTGGTTCTGTGTCTGGTTCTGGTCTGGTCTGTCTGGTTCTGTCTGGTTCTGGTCTGGTCTGGTCTGGTTCTGGTTCTGGTCTGGTCTGGTTCTGGTCTGGTTCTGTCTGGTCTGGTTCTGGTCTGTCGGTTTTCTGGTTCTGGTCTGGTTCTGGTTCTGGTCTTGGTTCTGGTTCTGTGGTTCTGGTTCTGGTTGCTGGTCTGGTCTGGTTCTGGTCTGGTTCTGGTCTGGTTCTGGTTCTGGTCTGGGTTCTGGTTCGGTCTGGTCTGTCTGGTTCTGGTTCTGGTCTGGTTCTGGCTGGTCTGGTCTGGTTTTCTGGTCTGGGTCTGGTCTGGTTCTGGCTGTCTGGTTCTGGTCTGTCTGGTTCTGGTTCTGGTTCTGGTTCTGGTCTGGTTCTGGTCTGGTTCTGGTCTGGTCTGGTTCTGGTCTGGTTCTGGTCTGGTCTGTTGGTTCTGGTCTGGTCTGGTCGGTCTGGTCTGCGGTCTGGTTCTGTCTGTTCTGGTCTGGTCTGGTCTGGTCTGGTCTGGTCTGGTCTGGTCTGGTCTGGTTCTGGTCTGGTTCTGGTTCTGGGTCTGGTTCTGGTCTGGTTCTGGGTCTGGTCTGGTTCTGTGGTCTGGTTCTGGTCTGGTTCTGGTCTGGTTCTGGTCTGGTTCTGGTCTGGTTCTGGTCTGTCTGGTCTCTGGTTCTGGTCTGGTCTGGTTCTGGTCTGGTTCTGGTCTGGTTCTGGTCTGGTTCTGGTTCTGGTTTCTGGTCTGGTTCTGGTCTGGTTCTGGTCTGGTTCTGTCGTCTGGTTCTGGTCGGTCTGGTTCTGGTGTCTGGTTCTGGTCTGGTTCTGGTCTGGTCGGGTGGTCGTGGTTCTGGTTCTGGTCTGGTTCTGGTCTGGTTCTGGTCTGGTTCTGGTCTGGTTTCTGTGTCTGGTTCTGGTTCTGTCTGGTTCTGGTCTGGTTCTGGTCTGGTTCTGGTCTGGTTCTGGGTCTGGTTCTGGTTCTGGTCTGGTCTGGTTCTGGTCTGCTGGTCTGGTTCTGGTCTGGTTCTGGTCTGGTTCTGGGTCTGGTCTGGTCTGGTTCTGGTTCTGGTTTGTCGGTTGTGGTCTGGTCTGGTCTGTCTGGTCTGGTTCT
Organism: Poecilia picta; assembly: GCA_033032245.1. Taxonomy (NCBI): domain Eukaryota; kingdom Metazoa; phylum Chordata; class Actinopteri; order Cyprinodontiformes; family Poeciliidae; genus Poecilia; species Poecilia picta. The sequence goes on along the minus strand of CM065356.1, from coordinate 33,308,661 downwards.
GGGTTCTGGCGGTCTGGTTCT
>CM065356.1:33296140-33303640 GCA_033032245.1 Poecilia picta | reverse complement strand
CATCATTGTAACCAATGACCCAACTTCTTCTTTGCATCTTCTTCTTCTAGCCATGGACTATGGTCTATGGCTGCCTCCGTAGACCCAGGAAACCAAAACCATTGGGTCAGAACCTCTTAAACAGACATCAATTGAGTACTAAACATTGTGGGTTCTACAGAAACTCTCAAATAGCTTTTCAGAATAAAGCTCACAGATTCCAGTCAAGGTAAAAGTACTGCTCTGTAATGGATTGGGCCAGGTTCTCCAGAGGTTCTGTGGATACTTTGAGTCTGTTGGTTATCCTATGTTCTAGCTGGGGTTGGTTCTGTAACTGGTGTAACTGGTTTCCATCCTGGACCTTTTCAGGGCCTGTAGTGCTTACCTCGTTGTTGATGTCATCAACCGGCTGGATTCCTGCGTACTGAAAGACACAAACATCTTCAGACAGGAAGTCCTATCTCTCATTCTGAGACTACCAAAATAAGAGCAAGAGCCTCACAGCGCTCTCTTCCAGCTTCAACTTGGCTCGGTGCTCCTCAAAGTCCATCAGCAGCATTTCCGTCAAACCTCGAGGAACCGTCCGGACCGCCAGTGGGGACGCCGATGAGGCCCAGGGCTTAGCGGTGACGAGGGAGGCTGAGGGCAGCCGGACGCTGAGATGAGGAGAGGACGAGGACAGACTGGCGGGTTTCTCTGAGTGACAGGAAGGAAGCACGCGTACATTAGCAGGCATGCTAACACACAACCCTGAGGGATACCTGAGACATCAACCACAAAGTGGCTGTGAGCAAATAGGATCTCCATGTTCTGGTTCTAGAGGAGTTCTAACGCCTCTTTAGGACCTTCTTCATGTCCATCAACAGTTAACCTGAAAGCATCTTTGTGACACTGCCCCCCACAGGCCACCCCAGGAAGGACAGCCCTGTTCTCCTTGAAGCTTAGGTGTGGTGTGGCCGTCTGACAGAGACTGGACTTTGAGTCAGAAACTGTTACTAATTGACTCAGTCTGCTGGACTCTGGCCTCATTAGGTTACTCATTGTGTCTACAGTGGGTTTGACCTGGAGCAGGCCCAGTCCTGGTCTAGTCTGGACCTCCTGGGAAACACCAACCCAGTATCAGAACATTGAAAAACTATGAAGCGGAGGCTTCCCATAAACATGGCCCAGGGTTTGTTAGAAATGCCAGACCTTAGCAGCAGCCCAAAGGAACCAGCAGCGAGAATCTTGATCCCAGGCGGTTCCTTTATGTGAACACCGAGCTGATGTTCCTCCACTAACTGACAGGAGGAACATCAGGATCCTCACAGCAGAATACTGATCCGGCGAAGGGAGCTAAAGTCAACCCGCCTCTGTCAGAGAGGTCAGCTGACTTCACGGCCAAGCGGGGGGGGCGCAGTGAACACCTTCTACTGTCACCCCACCGACCTGCTTCTTCTACATGGTGGTGTGGGACGAGCTGGATCAGGATGGGACAGCTTGGTGAAAATGGCCAAAGAGAATTTGACAGGACAGGCAGGAACTGCAGCAAACATCAGCATCATTTTCCAAAACCGCCTGGGGTTCAGTTCATCTCAGTGACAATAGATCCAACATGTACATATTTCTATTTCTCATTAAAACTGAAAGTTAAAAGCTGGTGAGATTAAACTTAGGAAAGGAATCTGGTACCTGTTTTAAGTGGTGGGTAGAACTGCCTCATGGCCGTCCTGGATGCCTGCTCCACCAGAGGAACCGGAGAGAAGATGGGTCTGTTGGTTTCCTTCATGGACTCCCTCAGCTCTCTCAGCTCCTGTTCTCTTTTCAGAGCTTCTTCAATCTCCTTCTCAATGAAGTCTGGAGCTCCTTGCCCTCTGGACTGCAGGCCTGTGGACTCCAGGTTCTTCCTCCAGCTCTGAGGGAGATCTAGTTCATCCAGAGAAGCAGGAGGGGAGGAAGCTGTTGGTTTTCTGCCCTCAGAGTCCTTTGGTGTGAATAAGGTGGTGGTTGGGTTCGTCTGGGAGAACCAGGACTCATCAGGATGTCGGTGAGGACAGCATGGAGAAAGGAACACTTCGTCTGTTCCAGAATCGGAACCAGGCTTTTCTCCTGAGTCTGGGTCAGCCTCTTCTTTCTTGTACCCCAGCTGTGGAGGAGCAGCTCTGCCATCTGGTTCCTGGATCTCTGGTTGCTGGGGGAATTCCTCCCTTTGGGTTTTTCTGTGGAGGGTGAAGCTCAGTGGATTCTTCTCGAAGGTTCTGTCAGGTGTCGAGGACAGCAGTGAACGTCTGGTTTTGATTCTGACCATTTCCGCTTGACCACTGCTGTGCTTCAGGCCTCGAGACTTCCGTAGCTCCGCCTCACGTTCCTGAGTTAGTCGGATCTCCCTCTCAATGGGGGTTTCAGGGAACACCTTGGGTTTCCTGCACTGATCCAGCAGGCTGTCATCACTGGCGTAGCCTCCAGCCACTTCTACTGACAGTTCCTCCTGGCCAGAGTCTTCAAAGACGCTACTGTCTCTACTCAGACTGCCATCGGATCGGAGCACTGTCTCTCTCCTCTGAAGATCCATCTCATCTCCGCCTGCTGGTCTGAATGGAGTTGTGTTACCTCCTGCTTCCAAGACATCGTAGACCTTCACTTTCCTCGACATATAAACACTAGGACCCAATTCTGGAGTCAAGTCCGGCGGGATTCTGGGGGACCGGACAGGACTGAGCATCTGTGATAGTCGGTCTTGCTCTATCTGTAGAAACTTCTGTCGGGCTGCACCAAAGTTGATCTGCTCCTTCACCACGGCCCCTGGCTCAGCGGTTTGAGGAGGTTCTGGTCTGGAGAGAACAGGACTGAAGCTCAAACTGAACCCCTCTGTCAGTCTATCTGTGGACAGGATGGGGTCCAGAACCTCCGCTTGGTTCTGTGGTTCTGGTTGACTCCTCCTAGGAGCCTGGCTGTGGATGATCATCTTACGAAGCTGCTTCTCCTCATCCTCATCTATCATTTTTATCCCATTGTTGGGATCCACTATATACTGAAGGTCTCCATTGCTCTCTGAGAACAGACTCTCTGGCTTCTTGTTGCTGCTGTAGGTCTGTAGTTTGAATCCTTTCTCTGCCTTCAGGACGGCCAGTTGCGCCTGGCGCTGTGGTGACACCATCCAGGCTTCGTTCAGCTCCGCCTCCGGACTCCTGGGATCCTCCACAAAGGAGTAGAAGCCGCTCTGAGAGCCGGAGCTGCTACCAGGACTGCTGGGCTGCCACTCGTCACCGCTAGAGTCCCCATCCTGCACCGTGACATGCCGGACTTTGACTAGGCCGTTCTGCGTTCCGTTGTTCTCCCAGGAGCCAGAGTCCCGGTCCGCCGGGCCAGGAGCAGACCCAGCGATGGTTCTCAGGTCTGAGGGCTGCAGCAGGGGGGACAGAGGCTTCAGCACCCACCTCCTGGGGGAGCTGTCCATGCCTGTAGGGGGCGTTGGAGAACCGTCTCTGGGTCTCTGAGAACTTTGTGGGGACAACAGGCCAACAGTCTTTGGTTGAGAGTCTCTGAAACAACAGCAAAGACGATTACTGAAGCCAAGGAGCAATGAACTGATCAGCAATACCCAGGGAGTCCTGGGGGGCGTTTGCAAAGGATTGTGGGACCTGTAGTCCCCATAGAGTCTGAGCTGGGCTGGGAGAAATGAAACTGAAGTCACAGAGGAAAGGAGATGAGTTTACAGCCCAGAGAGGAGCGGCTCGGCTCACCTGATGAGCAACCCGCCTCTTATCAGGTCCAGAGATAAACCTGCTGATACCAGCAGTTCTGATGGACCCGGTCCGGGTGTTGATGGCAGCTGTTCTTACAGGAACTGTGCGGATCTACACTGGTTTACACTTCAACAGTCCCAGTAAGCCAGTCTTAAACTGGAAATCATGCTGGTTCTGTTGGTGGTTGACCCACAGAACCGCCCTTACTGGGTTCGGCCCAGGTGTATTTAAAACCAGAACCCGACTAAGGTCACTGACATCTAAACTGGTTCGACTCATCCAGTTTGAAACTGGTTTCATACTGGATTCTACAGGGTTCTGGACTGGTTCTGTTTAACTTTGGTTTCAAACTGGGTTAGATCCATCTGGTTCTGGATCGTTTCCATTCAAACTGGTACCATACTGGTTTAACTGGTATGATTTTTCATTATTTTGTACAGGACTTGCTTCTTTGGAATAAACTGGGATTAAGGTTGGTTCTGGACTGGTGTCATAAATAGACTGGTGTCAAACTGGTTTTGTGCTCATTAATTTGTCATTTAACTGGTTTTGAATTGGTCTCAATTTGTGTCAGTCCTGGTTTTAGTCTGGTGTTGGACTGGTTTGGTACCAGTCCATTAATGTGGCGCCGTCTGCCGGGTTCTGGTTGGGTCCATATTAAAAGGATCAGAACTTCAGGTTCTCCCTCATCACTGATCCAGAACTTTCCGGACCGATCTATCACAGCCGGTTCTGGTCCGAATAGTTTACAATCAGCGGGTTGTCTGGGATGGTTCCAAGTTCTGGAGACGATCGGTTCATGTCAGGAGGACCAGTCTGGATCAGAACCATCTGATGAGACAGTGAGAACCCGAACCACCAGAACCGCAGGAGGAACATTCAGAGCCGCAGCTTCGCCTGCGACTGGCTGATAAGCTGCCGCTCCCGCAGCTGGCGGCCGATAGGCAACCACCCGCTGTGGGGCAACAGAACCGGGCCAGAACCTGTGTGTGTGTGTGTGTGTTCCTGTCTATGTGTGTGCTCCTCTGTGTGGGAGTTCCTGTGTTGCTTCTGGACCGAGCCGAACCGCAGCCCAGCACCCTAACGGACCCAAACATCTGGCCTCAAATCACCTGAACAACAGAATCTCTCTTACCTCGATCAGAGTCCAGCTGCAGCTGCAGGTCTGAAGAGCAGCTGCCTGAGGGGACGAAGGTCGCAGTGAGGCCCCGCCCACCCGCAGGCCCCGCCCACCCGCAGGCCCCGCCCACCCGCTCTCCCTCAGGTGGACTCTGGATCATCATCATGGAGACGGTCGGGTTTCCGTTTCCCAGCCCTGGGCCTCCAGCTCTCCGCAGCAGGTGACTTCAGTTGACAGGTGAACTGCAATCAGCTGAATCAGGGAAACGGCTCAAACATGCAGGGCAGCGTTGAGAATCAATTATTCTGTTTTTCCTTCCATCTCTTTCAGCTAGTTGCAAAGCTAAAGCTAAAGGACATAACATGTTAGGAAATGCACTCAAAGCCAGGGTTAAAGGGCACGACGCACTAGGGAACGCCCTTTTTAGGGCGTATCTTAGCTACAGGCTAACAAAAGGAATGGAAAACTTTTGTTCGATGGCATTTTTTCCTGCTAACTCCAAAAGGTGACATGAGAAATTAACCAGCTAAATTTTGGTATTAATAAATGGAAACCATGAATTCAACTCACTGACTCTTTGTCAACCTCATACATCAAGAACGTAGCAGGACAAGGATCATTTTCCACAGTGTGAGCCTGGAGGACCAGAGAACCACGGGAACGCTGCCCCTGCTGGGCCAGCGGCGGTACTGAGGCTCCGCTGAGGCTCTGCTGCCCCCTGCTGGGCCAGCGGCGGTACTGAGGCTCTGCTGCCCCCTGCTGGGCCAGCGGCGGTATTGCAGGTTGACAACCTCACCTTGTTCCAGGTTCAAACTGCCAGAACCTTCCACGCCGGAGTACTGGAACATTCTGCTGCTCCAACTGGACCTGACTTGTTGCTGGTGCTGGTTAAAGACAGAAAGAGTCCATAGAATCCGTTATGGTCAGTGGGGAATGTGGACGTTGATTGAGGAATTATGTATACAAGTTGCACATGTACCGGTACCACTGGGCTCCTGGTTCTGCTCAGATCCAGGATGATCTAAAGCTGATCGACCATCAGATCCATCTGATTGGTGATCAATCCTCCCTCTGGACCTCCAGATGTTCTCCATCCTCAGGTAGCGGCTCAGCTGGACCAGATGGACCTTCAGAACCGAACCTGGAGGATCCGTCTGCTGACCAGAACCAGAACCAGCCTAGTTTCTCTCCAGTCAGAATGAAATGAAATGAGCCTCAGAAGCTTCAGACCATCAGTTACATCTTCATGAGACAAACAGGAAGTTATTATTTAGTGAAGTTTGACCTTTGGTTTATTTATTAATTTTTCAGGTTATTGTCTCAGGATAAATGTGGTTCATTGTTAATCAATAAAAGATTCATGATAACCGTCTTGGACTGAATGAAGTCAGATTTCGTGTCTCGGTGCATTTAGTTGAGTTTTGATACCTTCTAGTTTGTTATTGTCCGTATTAAAAGTGTCTGTCGCACATTTTCACTGCTAACTGTATCTGCAGACAGTAATCATAATCAGACGCGTATCTACTGTTCTTCTTTATCTACTGAACAAACAGCCCAAACTGATCTGTCCCTGCTCAGATATTGAACATAGAAACAATATACCTGAATTTTATTCTGACATAATGGAAGCGTTATGCGGAGCCATGCAGGGCCCAATACGTGAACAGAAACTCATCTATGCTTCATTAGATGGAATGAGCAAAACATGAGGGTTGAATCCTTGGCAACAGAGCTTATAGGTAAAGACACTAAAGTCTTTTGGAAAGAGGTTACAGTAATAGTAAATCCTCTTGATGGAGCTTCTGGGGCCAATATGAGGGTAGATGTTTGGAAACACATTACTGCAGGTTATTTACCTGTGAATCTTCCAGGTTGACCAGGTCAGCACTACAGAAACTATCAAAACACACCAGGTCTATCAAGCAATTAAACATCTGTCTGTAAATAACTCTACCGGGTCTTATCTCAGCTGAACATCTCAGGTTTGCAGCTTCGAGCTTCACTGGATTTAATATGCCTGGTTTTATTCCTGAACCTTCATGGATGTTATTCCATCTCCTGTGATTCAAAACAAAGCTGGAAAAATGGGCAGCTCTGATAATTATAGATCTATTGCACTGTCCACAGTCTTTGAATGAATTCTTTGACAAAATTAGCTAAGACAGTAATTTCAATTTGGGTTCAAGTCCAAGTTTGGTTCTGATCTGTGTTAATATGGCCTGAAGGAATTACTGAATAATTATAATATTGCAGCCAGTCCACATTGGCAGCAGAACCAGAGGGCCCCAAAACCGCATTTGGCTCAGGGCCCCATGGAGGTTTGGGCCCCATAGAGGCTCTGGGCCTCATGGAGGCTCAGGGCCCCATAGAGGTTCTGGGCCCCATGGAGGTCTGGGCCCCATGGAGGTTTGGGCCCCATGGAGGTTTGGGCCTCATGGAGGTTTGGGCCCCATGGAGGTTTGGGCCCCATGGAGGTTTGGGCCCCATGGAGGTTTGGGCCTCATGGAGGCTCAGGGCCCCATGGAGGTTTGGGCCCCATGGAGGCTCAGGGCCCCATGGAGGTTTGGGCCCCATGGAGGTTTGGGCCCCATGGAGGTTTGGGCCCATGGAGGTTTGGGCCCATGGAGGTTTGGGCCCCATAGAGGCTCTGGGCCTCATGAAGGCTCAGGGCCCCAT
>CM065356.1:33278640-33288640 GCA_033032245.1 Poecilia picta | reverse complement strand
AGTGGTCAGAGAGGACAGGAAGTGGTCAGAGAGGACAAGAAGTGGAGGGCAGGAGGTGGAGGACAGGAAGTGGTCAGAGAGGACAGGAAGTGGTCAGAGAGGTCAAGAAGTGGTCAGAGAGGACAGGAAGTGGTCAGAGAGGACAAGAAGTGGAGGGGAGGAGGTGGAGGACAGGAAGTGGTCAGAGAGGACAGGAAGTGGTCAGAGAGGACAAGAAGTGGTCAGAGAGGACAGGAAGTGGTCAGAGAGGTCAAGAAGTGGAGGACAGGAAGTGGTCAGAGAGGACAGGAAGTGGTCAGAGAGGGGATGCAACAATGGTCAGGTAAGAGACAAAATGTCGAGAAGAAAGTAAGCACAGGTTAACAGGAGTACAGCGAAACAAGAGTTAGCACAGAAATAAAGAGCTGTTAGAGAAAGATGCTAACCATGAACTCATGATGACCTCTGACCTGCTGAACCACCTCACCTGGTAGTGTTTTCTAACCTGGAACTGAATTGACAGAAAGCTAATGGTGGCTAAGAACCAGCTAGCAGGTCCATAAGCTGTACGTGATGTTAATTCATCATGTTATAAACTATGGTCATCACAGCACAACACTAGTAGCAACACATGCTAATGTGTGGCCACCTGCTGGTGTTACAGGTTAACTACATCTTAACTGGTAGTTGACATGTCATAAACATGTAGTTGACATGTCAAACATGTAGTTGACATGTCATAAACATGTAGTTGACATGTCATAAACATGTAGTTGACATGTCACAAACATGTAGTTGACATGTCACAAACATGTAGTTGACATGTCACAAACATGTAGTTGACATGTCACAAACATGTAGTTGACATGTCACAAACATGTAGTTGACATGTCACAAACATGTAGTTGACATGTCACAAACATGTAGTTGACATGTCACAAACATGTAGTTACATGTCATAAACATGTAGTTGACATGTCAAACATGTAGTTGACATGTCAAACATGTAGTTGACATGTCATAAACATGTAGTTGACATGTCAAAACATGTAGTTGACATGTCACAAACATGTAGTTGACATGTCACAAACATGTAGTTGACATGTCACAAACATGTAGTTGACATGTCATAAACATGTAGTTGACATGTCATAAACATGTAGTTGACATGTCACAAACATGTAGTTGACATGTCAAACATGTAGTTGACATGTCACAAACATGTAGTTGACATGTCACAAACATGTAGTTGACATGTCAAACATGTAGTTGACATGTCACAAACATGTAGTTGACATGTCACAAACATGTAGTTGACATGTCACAAACATGTAGTTAACATGTCATAAACATGTAGTTAACATGTCAAACATCCAGTTGACATGTAATAAACATGTAGTGACATGTCAAACATGTAGTTGACATGTCAAACATGTAGTTGACGTGTCACAAACATGTAGTTGACATGTCACAAACATGTAGTTGACATGTCAAACATGTAGTTGACATGTCACAAACATGTAGTTGACATGTCACAAACATGTAGTTGACATGTCACAAACATGTAGTTAACATGTCAAAACATGTAGTTAACATGTCAAACATCCAGTTGACATGTAATAAACATGTAGTGACATGTCAAACATGTAGTTGACATGTCAAACATGTAGTTGACTGTCACAAACATGTAGTTGACATGTCAAACATGTAGTTGACATGTCACAAACATGTAGTTGACATGTCACAAACATGTAGTTGACATGTCACAAACATGTAGTTGACATGTCACAAACATGTAGTTAACATGTCATAAACATGTAAACATGTCAAACATCCAGTTGACATGTAATAAACATGTAGTTGACATGTCAAACATGTAGTTGACATGTCAAACATGTAGTTAACATGTCAAACATGTAGTTGACATGTCAAACATGTAGTTGACATGTCAAACATGTAGTTGACATGTCACAAACATGTAGTTGACATGTCACAAACATGTAGTTGACATGTCACAAACATGTAGTTAACATGTCAAACATGTAGTTGACATGTAATAAACTTGTAGTTAATGTGTTTCCAGGCTGTAGATCACCTGTTCAGGTGTAGTTGACCTGCAGATTACATGCTGGTCATCTGACTCACCTTTCTTCATCTCCCCCTGGGCTTCTCTTGATTTACTGACTTTAAGACCTTTGTGAACTTTGACCTCTGCAGGGTCTCATGGGACAAATGGGAAAGAGAGACAGAATGTGATGTCATCACTCTTTACTGCAATCTGATTACTGTGTCCTGATTGGTGTAACCGCTCCCACCTTGGACCACCTGACCTGACGGCTTAGCTCCGCCCAGCTCCATTCTGCTGTGACCTTTGACCTCAACAGCTGATAAGAGACAAAAGTTAGATGTAGAAGCAAAACAGCAAGAACCAGGAATAAGTAGTTACCTGTGTCAGGTGTTGACATCACCTGGAGACACAAACAGAGACAGGAAGTTACCTCCACAATCACACAGGAAACAGCTGAGACATTTCAAAATAAAACAATCCCAGTGAGATTGAGTGAGTGCAGTTACTCACAACAGAGTCTGATATGGTCTGAGAGACAAGTCCAGTTTCCAGACCAGAAACCTCCTGCTCCAACCTGCAGACAAAAAGCAAAAATAAACAGAAATAAACAAAAATAAACAGAAATTAAAATTATAAAGGACAAGGGTGTAAGAAAATGGATGGATGGATGAACAGAAATTAACAAAAATAAACAAAACAATCAATAAACTCACAAATTAACGGAGTATAATGAAGGACTAGTAAAGTCGCTGTGAAACCAGATCAGACCTCCTGATGGACTCTTCCAGGGTTCTGGTTCTGGCCTTGTCCTCCTCCAGCTGACTCTGGACCTGGTCCAGGTCCTGGTCCTGGTTCTGGTTCTGGTCCTGGTCCGGTCCAGCGGGTCCTTCCAGCAACCAGCGCTCCCTCAGAACCTTCGACTGAAGAGACAGACACAGCGACACCTTCAGGTGACAACAGACAAGATGGCTCTGTTGGTACCAACCGATTGGTACCAGCAGACGGTTGTTACCGTCTGTTGGCACCGTCTTACCCAGACTGACTTGGCAGCCATGTTTGTTTTGAACACCAGCTCCATTTAGGCCACGCCCACTCAGTCATCGCCACACTGATGTTTGAAAGGGTTAAGTCTCGCACTCAAACGGACTTTTTTACTCTAAGACAATTTGACCTTTGACCTTGGCCAATCAAAGCCTGCAGAGTCTGTTGAGTTGCCATGGTTACCAGCAGAACCCACCTTCAGGTGCTGCAGAGCTCTCCGCTCATCCTCCAGCTGGCGCCGCTTATTCTCCATCTCCGTCTGCCACTTCCTGTTTTCCTGAGATGTGATGGGAGACTGAGTCAGAACCAGAACCAGAACCACTGACAGCCTGCCAGCGGCCTGATGCCAGAGGTTCTGTGTATCTGAGGCCGTGTTTCTGGCTGCCAGTGCATTTGTCTCTGAGTGGTTCTGGATAAAGCTGGCCCGGTTTGAATGCAGAATCCTCCTGGACTGGATCCATACCGGATCAATACCAGCATCAATCGGACCCAACCTCTGGAGGCAGAGAACCAGCACATTTCTCCTGAGAACCCGGCCAGACCCGGTCCGGTTCTACAGAACCTCCGACCGGGTCTGAACCCACACAGAACGGGTCGGGTTCTGTCTCCGCAGGTACCCGACCCGTTCTGTCTGCTGGCATCGGTTCTGATCGAAGTGTGTTTGGTTGACGGGTCCGCAGTGAGGACCAGTTCTGATTCTTTTGGGTCTGTTCTGTTCAGAACTCACCGCCAGCTGCTGCAGATGGTTCTGATGAGCCTCCATGGCGCTGAAACACAGAGAGATTTGGGTCACACTTGGTTCTGATGGTAAACCCAGAGTTCTGGTTCAGGGTCTGAGTCCTCACAGCAACCAGAACCGGTCCGGTTCCACCCCACCCACCAGGAGACAGGAAGTCCCTTTCAAAATAAGAGTCAGATCAGCACCAGAGAGGTTCTGCTGGACTCCAGAACCTCATCTGACCCGTCTGAGGCTGCAGATCGGATCAGAACCTCTGCTGATGTTCCTGCACCAGACCTCACCGTGAACTTTGACCTCGAGGTAAGATGACGTCAGAGAGCCGCTGGGCCTGTGGAGGGGCTCCACCCCTCTCCCCCCCCCCCCCGCTTTTGTTTTGAAAGCCTCACCGGAAGTTGAGCTGCCTGCAAGTTTCCACCTTGACGCGTCACATTAACGTCAGTAAACTGATCAGTAGCTGATTCCAGCTGCAGCTCATTGATCCCTGATCGGATCGAAAAGTAGATCCTGGCCCGGAGGGACGGTCGGTTCCGGCCCGCCTCGAACCGGACCGGGATCGGTTCTGCCGCACAGTGACGTCACAGCTCATGCACGTGGAGACGCAGTTAATCCGAAATACAGAAAAACATTTAAAAACAGAAGAGATGAAGGTTGACTCACCACTGCAGCACCACCGGCCGAGACGACACAGGCCCCGCCCACCGGAAGGGGCGGGGCTTCAGGGTTCCGGCGTGACGGAGCGGTTCCGACTGGACCCAGAACCTCCACCAGGTTCTGTTCATCCTCCTGAAGGAGCAGCTCTGACTGTGGGGTCAAAGTTTAGAGGACCAGAACCAGGAGGTCAAAGGTTACCACCAGGGGCCTCAGAACAAATTAATAATTATAAATGCAAAAGTAACTGAAGCTGTTCGCCTTGCTGATTGGCTGCCTGTTCAACTGGGTTCGGACCAGAACCGAGCAGCAGCTGAAGAACCCAAACCAGAGGAACGTTCTGAGCGGATCAGAACCGGTTCTTCCATCCCTTTTGATAACTCTGGATGGTCTCAGAGACCCAGAACCCATCAGACTAGAACCAGGACCAATCTGGACCAGAACCGATACCGGAGTACTTCTGGGTTCTGGCTCTACTCACCTGGCCAGGTACCCGGCGCTCCATCTGGTTCTGCTGGGCTTCAGACGATCCGACGGAAATCAAACTTTCTAAAACGCCACTCTTTCAAAATAAAAGTCCACACAGATTCTGTTCAACAGCTACTTTTATTCTGAAAGGTCATCCTTAGTGTTCCAGGAAGCAGACAGGTGAGGACGCGGGGTCAAGGCACTCCGGAACCACATGAGCAGGTTCTGGTTCTGGGTCCATCAGGAGCATCAGAACCGTCTGCAGCGGCCCGGACGGACAGCGCCGCCCTAAGGACACTTTGTGACATTACAGTTAAATTAAATAAATAGGCGAATTCAGTCAGGAGAAACACTGACTACAGCTCCCAGGATGCACTGCTGCTGCAGCCGGAGGCAGCAGAACCGACCAGGAAACGGTTCAACCGCCTACCGGGTCAGAACCGCTAGCAGAACCTGAGACTTTCAGAACCGCAGCACAACCGTGATTCCTGGGTTCTGTTCAGAACCTGGTGAGTCAGAAGCAGATGAAGAACCAGGTTCCGGTCGACTGGGTCGGCCGGAACCAGAACCACAGCAGAACCAGCGTGGCTGTGGCATTGGAGCATGCAGAGCTAGCAGACCGAGCTCTTATTGGCTAACACTTTGTAAAAGGTTCTGCTCTTCACGATGCCGATTGGTCGCTAGCTTAGCATTAGCATTAGCTTTAGCATGGCTAACCAGTTGGGATTTCTTGATGTCACACTTTCCTATTTCCTTCCTACCCTTTTTTACAGTGTTTAATTTTAACGTGTCACTTTCTTTAGATGTTTTGGTGGATGATTCTTTATGATTCTTTGTTTTTATAATGTTTCATGTTTCACCTTTGCTCAATGTAGCGTTTGGTAGCTTAGTGGCGTTGCCGTGGAAATGACCGGGATCAAGATTTTAACATGATGCTGACACTGAGCGACGGGCTAATCGTAGCTTTTAATGCTAATCATAATCCAAACGGCTGATCCACAGGACGGGTTCTAGCTGCCGGTTCTGATCCAGAGTGCTGGGTGTGAGGGGGACAATGATGTCACACAGGTGAAGAAAGTCGGGAGCAGAGGTTTCTGAGCATGCTCAGTAGCGCCAGGTGGGCGGAGCCGGGCTCAGAACTCCACCTTGCAGGCGGGGAAGGTCTCGTCCTGCATGGCGACGGTGCTGTTGCTGCCCAGCACCGTCACCGCCAGCTGCTGCTGCCGCTCGTGGGTCTCCTGGTACCACTCGTGCATAGCCAGCGAGTCGAAGGTGGGGATGAGGGTCACCTGAAAGTCAGGGGGGACAGACCGATCAGAGGGGGGTCCGATCTGGAGGGGAGGACGTTCGGGTCGGCGCCACCCACCGGATCGTCGGGCCAGGCGCTCTTCCCCGCCAGCAGGGCCTCTAGGATCCTCCTCATCGCCGCCTCCTTGGCCGGGTCGTCGCCGCTGATGATGTAATACGAAGCACGCAGGCGTCTGAACAGGCTGTGGTCGATGGTGGAGGAGGCGGAGCCAGATGGCAGGTAAGCCAGGTCCACGTAAACCACAGGACCGGCAGAACCAGCAGAACCTGGCATGAACAGAACACAGAGGGTCAACAGAGACCAGCAGAGGAACCAAAGGATCTTCTAGACCATCAGATTCTACATTATTGATCCCAAAGCAGAAATTAGTCGACATCCAGATGGTTCAGTATTAGCAAATCCAAACATTCATCATGTGATTTCTGAGAACATGGAAGCTGAGGATAAATTCCTGTTTCCTGCAGGAACATAACCGAAAGAAGAAACAGGCTAAAGCCTCCAATCAGAACGTGACTGTTTGGTTCTGGTTGGTCCAGAGACCAGATCATCTAAAGACTCCCAGGACTTCATCTACCTGACGGTCTTGAAGGCGTGACTTTGGATCCGCCAGGCGAACTCCGTGACGACGGCTTGGAGTCGAGTCCGGTCCTCAGGGAGCCGGGGGAACCGGCTTTGGACCGGCCGCTGCCTGAAGCGGTTCTCTGCAGAGGCTTCTTCCTGGCGCCGGCCGCCTTCAGGGCGCGGTCCGCCTCGGGGTCGGCCATGCAGGCGCCACGCTGCAGCGGCAGAGGGGGCAGGTCCTTGACCGGTGCCGGTGGCGGGTCCAGGCCCGTCCGCCCCAGGAAGCGCTGACCGGGAGGATCGCCGGCCTGACGGAGGACAGAGTCTTCATCAGAGTCCAGCTCAGCGGCGCTGGGGGGCACGTCGGAGTCCGTGGCGGTCGGCAGAGAGTCGCTGACCGAAGTGGGTGGGGTCTCCTGGCTGCAGGCCGAGGTCAGAGGGAGGGGTCGTTGTCGGATGGGTCTGGTGAGGCACTGGAGGTCGGGTGGTGCTGGAACTCACAGGGGGACACCAGGCAGAGGTCAACGTCGTGGGGAACCTCGCAGGGGAGTCCCGACGCCCCGCGGACGCTCTGCCCGGAACCACAGCGTCCGTTCTGGACCGGCTCCCAGGAGGCCGAGAGGGAACCATCGACCTCGGTGGAGTGGGGGGAGCCGACCTCCGCCGGCAGGGACGGCATGGTCTGGGAGGAGGAGCGTTTATCCGGAGACGATGTGGAGTTCTCCACGCCTGGCAGGGAGCTGACCTCCGAGGTTCTGCAGGACCCGCCCCGGTTGTAGTCCTCAAAGCCCAGACTGCTGAGACCCGGCGTGAGTTCAGAGGACGGGTGGAAGGGAGTGTGTCCGGCACTGGTCGGAGCAGAGTCTGCAGGAGAAAACGGCTCCAGGATCTTCTCTACCTGGACTCTGGGGGGACCCTCTGCAACCTGGACCTTTGCTGGACTGAGGTCAAAGTTCACGCTGAGGCCACCTCTTGGTGTTCTGGTGATGCGTGAGGCGGCGCCAGCCGAATCGGTCTCAACAGAGCGGAACGTCTCTGGACTCTCCTTGGTCTGGTTCCCATTGAGGGAAGGGACCTCGGACGGCCCTGCAGTCTTTGGGCCCCGGTTCCCGTTGGCGTCCTCCAGGTCCTCCGCCGTTAAGGTCTTCTGGTTTTCCTGTTTCCCTCTCGGCTCCTTGTTGAAGGCATCTCTCTTTGGCGTCCCACCCTTCTTCACGCTGCCGGTTTTACCCGTAACTTTCCTTTGGTCTGCAGCTCCGGTTAAGGAAGTGGCTCCACTGGTTCTCTTTACTTCTTTAACTGGTAACTTTGCTGGTTTCTTCTCCTCGGTTCTACTGTCCTTCTTGTTGTCTTTCTTTGGTTCTGGTTTCGCTTCCTTCTTGGTCTTAAGTATTGTGGCTTCCTTCTTTGGAGCTTCCTTCTTCTTCTCCAAGGCCTCTTCCTTCTTCCCCGAAGCAGCAGACACCTTCTCGTCCTTCTTCTTCACATCCTTCCTGTCCTCCTTTGACTCATCCCTCTTTGAATTTGATTTCTCAGCAGCTCTTGTGGTCTTCGGTTTCACATCTGCGTCCTTTATCTGTGTTTTTTCTTCTGCATCCTTGGTCATGGCGTCCCCTCCTGCTTTGGTCTTAGTCTTCAGCTCAGGTTTCCGGACTTCGAACAGTCTATCTTTCTGTAAGGCACCGTTGGGTCTCGGGTCTTTGGACTGGGACTTGAGACTTTCGCGACTCCCTTGGCGGCTCAGTGTCTTCTGGGTTTTGGACGCTTCCAGCGCCTCCAGACTGACGGTCGGCTGTTTCAGGAAGTCCAGATGAGCGAGTTTGTCCAGAGCGTCCAGGATCTTGGCCTGTGGCGTGCAGCCGGGGAAGAGAACACGCACAATCCGGTCCTGGGTTCTGGATGGGTGCCAAACCAGCAGGGCGCAGATGGACACCCGGCAGGTCAGAGGAAGTTCTGCAGAACCCGAGTCCGCTCCGTTGGGCCACAGCTGCATCAGAGCCTCCAGGTCCTTGGACCCGCGGACCGGGTTCAAAACGTACAGCTCCAGCCGGCCCACCCCCATCTTCTGGAACAGGATCAGCGGCTCTATGACGGGCCCGCCGGGCCTGCTCAGAGGTTCTGGAGTCACTCCCAGCTTCTGGAGGGTCGACAGGGCGAGCGCCGCCTGGTCGCAGCCGCGCAGCCAGCCCGGTTCTGGACGGACGGACTTCAGTCTGCCGGGAGCGTTGAAGAAAACCACGCCGAGCTCCGGGGACACCAGGTTCCTGACCCGGTTGTCCCCGTCCTCCTGGTCCTGCTCGGCCGCCTTCCGTAGCAGCAGCGCGTTGAGGCCCGGCAGGTTGTCCTCGCCCATGTGGGTCAGCAGCACCGAGTCGACCCGGTCCAGGTGCCGGACCAGCTTCCAGAAGCAGGCGCGCGGGTCCGACCCGCCGTTCACCAGCACGTTGAAGCCGCTGACGGCGAAGAAGGCGGCGTCTCCGCGGCCGGCGGGGAAAACGTAGCAACATGGCCGCCACAGCTTCAGGAAGCCGGCGGTACCGGGCGGCTCCAGGAGGTCAAAGGGCGAGCCGGGCTCCAGCGACTCCGACAGGTACTCCGAGAACTCCTGCAGGCCCTCCATCTCCGGCAGAACCGGGCCCGGGTTGACCCGCACACAGACCGGGACCTGCAGGTTCTGCAGCTCCGTGTCGGTCCAGAGGCGATGGGCCGGGCAGCTGAGGGTGAGACAGGCCTTCAGAACCGGGTCAGCGGAACCCACCACCTGCAGCACCAGAGACACAACGGTTGCCAAACGGACCGGAACCAGCTGGCTCTAAACCATCAGAACAAGCTGGTTCTAATGATCAGAACCGCTCACCTCGTCACCGGCCAGGATCTGGGCCAGATCCCGGCTGGAGAATCCGCCCTGCTGCAGAACCAGCTCTCCGCTGCTCTCCACAAACTGACCCGCCAGAACCAGCAGCTTGTGGCGCGACGGGTCGCAGACGAGCCGCTGGACCTGAACAGAACCGACGGGTCCGTTAGAGTCCGTCAGAGGAGACGCAGATCCAATGAGAGTCTCACCTCTGAGCAGACCAAGCTCTGGGTCGGGTTCAGAACCACCTGGGTGTCCAGAACCTCTCCCCGGTGCTGCAGGGTCCGCTGACCTGCAGGACCAGCAGAACATCTGTTACACAGCAGGAAGAAT
>CM065356.1:33243640-33273640 GCA_033032245.1 Poecilia picta | reverse complement strand
GCCGCCCCGCTGCGCCGCCATCACACTCACTGCGTGCAGCCGACGTCATTCCGCACGTTGACGCCTGACGTGAATATGGGAGGAGTCCTGTGGAGGCGGGTGGACGGCTTCATTCCAGCCAATCAGAGACCACGAACAGAACTTCCTGACCGTGATCTGTCCAATCACAGGAGACCATGAGGACTCAAACTGATTCGGCCCAGTTTGAAGGTCGCATTCTGAGTGGACTGCAGAATAACAAGAAGGGCCTTTAATGTCGCTGTCAAAACGAAACCATGAACATATTTCTGCTTTCTTTCACACAACTTACACTGCGTGAACTACGAAAGCACGTGTTGATGACGTGTTTCCGCCACTAGAGGCGCTCAGATAGACGTCAGCAGTCATTCTCCCCACCCGTCTTGTTGCCTGTTTCCTTGCAGCCCTCGGGCCCCTGAACGCCTCACCGGGGCCAACATGGCGGCTCCTCTGCCCACCAGATGCAGCTTCTTCGTCCAGAAGAAAAACCGTTTCTGTAAGATGGTCCCCGGAAAGGGGCGGAGCTTCTGCGGAG
The DNA here is from genome assembly GCA_033032245.1 of Poecilia picta. Taxonomy (NCBI): domain Eukaryota; kingdom Metazoa; phylum Chordata; class Actinopteri; order Cyprinodontiformes; family Poeciliidae; genus Poecilia; species Poecilia picta. Next base: position 33,273,087 of record CM065356.1, on the reverse strand, counting down.
AGCACGCGAACCTGGTGAGTCACGTGGATTCAGTAGCTGCTTCCCAAAAAGGCCGATGTCCAATGACGTCATTAAGCTGTGACGCGTTTCCTGTTTCAGGAGGAGGGGGTCGGTGGCAGCAGCAGGATCACGTGTCCACTGGACCCCAAGCAGTGAGTCCTGGTTCTGATCCGTCTGGGCTGGACTGGGAACCGGGTCAGTAACCAGAATCTGTTCTGTCTGCAGCACCGTGACCCAAAAGAACCTGGAGAAACACCTGAAGAAATGCAACTCTAGAGAGAAACCCCGACCAGTGAGACATCCACAACATCCAACCAACATCCAAATCCATCATCCATCATCCGACCAACATCCAACACATCCAACATCCATCATCCGACCAACATCCGACCAACATCCAACCAACATCCAACATCCATCATCCATCATCCGACCAACATCCAACCAACATCCACATCCATCATCCATCATCCGACCACATCCGACCAACATCCAACCAACATCCAACACCATCATCCATCATCCGACCAACATCACCAACCAACATCCAACCAATCATCATCCCACCAACATCCACCAACATCCAACCAACATCCAACCAACATCCATCCATCACCATCATCCGACCAACATCCAACCAACATCCAACCAACATCCAACATCCATCATCCATCATCCATCCATCATCCATCATCCGACCAACATCCAACCAACATCCAACATCCATCATCGACCAACATCCGACCAACATCCAACCAACATCCAACATCCAACATCCAATCATCCATCATCCATCATCCGACCAACATCCAACCAACATCCAACATCCATCATCCGACCAACATCCGACCAACATCCAACCAACATCCAACATCCATCATCCATCATGCCGACCAACAATCCAACCAACATCCAACATCCATCATCCATCATCCATCATCCGACCAACATCCAACCAACATCCATCATCCGACCAACATCCGACCAACATCCAACCAACATCCAACATCCATCATCCATCATCCGACCAACATCCACCAACATCCAAAATCCATCATCCATCATCCGACCAACATCCAACCAACATCCAACCAACATCCAACATCCATCATCCGACCAACATCCGACCAACATCCAACCAACATCCAACCAACATCCAACATCCATCATCCATCATCCGACCAACATCAACCAACATCCAACCAACATCCAACCAACATCCAACATCCATCATCCATCATCCGACCAACATCCAACCAACATCCAACAACATCCAACATCCATCATCCATCATCCGACCAACATCCAACCAACATCCAACCAACATCCAACCAACATCCAACCATCCATCATCCGACCAACATCCAACCAACATCCAACATCCATCATCCGACCAACATCCGACATCCGACCAACATCCAACCAACATCGACCAACATCCGACATCCGACCAACATCCACTAACATCCATCCAAACATCCAACCAACATCCAACCAACATCCATCATCGACCAACATCCATCATCCAACCAACATCCAACATCCAACCAACATCCAACCAACATCCAACATCCATCATCCATCATCCAACCAACATCCATCATCAACCAACATCCAACCAACATCCAACCAACATCCAACATCCAACCAACATCCAACATCCATCATCCATCACCATCATCCAACCAACATCCAACATCCATCCATCCATCATCCGACCAACATCCAACATCCAACCAACATCCAACATCCATCCATCCATCATCCGACCAACATCCAACATCCAACCAACATCCAACATCCGACCAACATCCATCATCCAACCAACATCCAACATCCATCCATCCATCATCCAACCAACATCCATCATCCAACCAACATCCAACATCCAACCAACATCCATCATCCAACATCCAACCAACATCCATCATCCAACCAACATCCAACATCCAACCAACATCCAACCAACATCCAACCAACATCCAACCAACATCCATCATCCATCCATTCAACATCCAACCAACATCCATCATCCATCATCCAACCAACATCCAACATCCATCATCAACCAACATCCAACCAACATCCATCATCCAACCAACATCCAACCAACATCCAACCCAACCATCCATCATCCGACCAACATCCAACCAACATCCACATCCATCATCCGACCAACATCCGACATCCGACCAACATCCAACAACATCCGACCAACATCCGACTTTCCGACCAACATCCAACTTACTATCCATCCATCATCAACCAACATCCAACCAACATCCATCATCCGACCAACATCCATCATCCAACCAACATCCAACATCCAACCAACATCCAACCAACATCCAACATCCATCACCATCACAACCAACATCCATACATCCAACCAACAACCAACATCCATCCAACATCCACATCCAACATCCAACCACATCCAACATCATCACATCCAATCCATCCATATCATCCAACCAACACACCAACATCCATCCATCCATCATCCGACCAACATCCAACATCCACATCCAACCAACATCCAAATCCACATCCATCATCCAACCAACATCCAACATCCGACCAACATCCAACATCCATCCATCCATCATCCGACCAACATCCAACATCCATCATCCAACACAACATACCATCATCCAACATCCATCATCCATCATCCAACCAACAATCCAACATCCATCATCCACAACAACATCCATCATCCACATCCATCATCCAACCAACATCCACCATCCAACCATCCATCATCACCAACATCCAACATCCATCAATCACAACCAACATCCAACATCCGACACCAAATCCAACATCCGACCAAATCCAACATCCAATCCATCCATCATCCGACCAACATCCAACATCCATCATCCAACCAATATCCAACATCCATCATCCATCATCCGACCAACATCCGACATCCGACCAACATCCAACAACATCCAACCAACATCCAACCAACATCCAACATCACATCATGACCAACATCCAAACCAACATCCAACATCCATCATCCGACCAACATCCAACATCCGACCAACATCCAAACCAACATCCGACATCGACCAAACATCCAACATACTATCCATCCATCATCCAACCAACATCCAACCCACACATCCAACCAACATCCAACATCCATCACCTTCAATCCGACCAACACCACATCCAACAACATCCAACCAACATCCAACCAACCAACATCCAACATCCAACCAACATCCCAACATCCAACATCACCATCATCACCAACTCATCCACCACATCCAACCAACATCCACCAAATCCAACCAACATCCATCATCCATACCACCAACATCCAACCAACATCCAACATCAACATCCACCAACATCCACATCTCCATCCACATCCACACAACATCCACAACCAACCAACATCCACAACATCCACCCAACATCACCAACATCCACATCCAACCATCATCCAACCAACATCCAACAACCAACATCCACATCCACCAACATCCAATCCAACATCCACATCCACATCCAACATCCACCAACATACCAACCACACATCCAACCCATCCATCCATCACCAACATCCACCAACATCACAACATCCACAACCAACATCAACACATCCAACCAACATCCAACCACTCATCAACCATCATCAACCACATCCAACCAACATCCACACATCCACACATCCAACCAACATCCACTATCCACCAATCCAACAATCCATCATCCACCATCACCAACACCAACATCCAATCCACACATCCTCATCCAACATCCACATCAATCATCCAACACATCATCAAACCACCAACATCCAACCATCCACATCCACCAACTCACATCAACAACATCACCATCCATCATCGCAACCAATCCAACCATCCACATCCACATCCAACCACAATCATCCACCAAATCACCAATCCATCATCGCCAACATCCAACATCCAACCATCCAAACCACATCCATCACACCAACCAACATCCACCCATCCATCATCCAACCAACACCATCCATCCGACATCCGACCAACATCCAAACCATCCATCCTCATCCAACCACACATCATCAACCAATCACAACCACATCCAACCACACCAACATCCACCAACATCACTCCAACAATCCACCAACATCCAACATCCATCACCACATCACATCAATCCTAACATCCAATCCATCATCCAACCAACAATCCAACACCAACATCCAACCAAACATCCAACATCCATACCAATCCATCATCCAACCAATCCAACTCATCCCATCCAACCAACATCCAATCCACCAACATCCACACCACATCCATCACATCCGACCAACATCCAACATCCACCAACTCCAACATCCAACATCCAACTTCCAAACATCCATCATCCAACCAACATCAACATCCATCATCCATCCAACTCACATCCACCAACAATCCTCATCCAACCAACATCCATCATCCAATCCACATCCACAACACCACATCCATCCATCCAACATCCAAACCAACATCCAACCAATCATCATCCTCCAACATCCACCAACTCCAACATCCAACCATCATCCAACCAACATCCACATCCCTCATCCATCCAACATCACCACATCCAACCACATCCAACATCCATCATCCGACCAACATCCAATCCAACTCCATCCCATCCACCAACCATCATCCCAACATCCAACCAACATCACACCAATCCACATCCACAACAACCAACATCCATCATCCAACCAACATCACCAACATCCACCCACCACATCACATCATCCAACCATCCACATCCATCCATACCAACCACCAACATCCAACATCAATCCATCATCCAACATCAACATCCATCATCCAACAACATCAAATCCACCAACATCCAACATCATCCAACCAACCAACATCCACATCCATCATCCAACATCCATCCATCCAACATCAACACCATCATCCATATCCACACATCCAACATCCTAACCAACCAACATCCAACATCCACATCCACACATCCAACATCCAACATCCAATCATCCACAACATCCATCATCCAACTCATCCATCATCCAACCAACATCCATCATCAACATCATCATCCAACCAACATCCAACATCCATCATCCAACAACATCCAACATCCGACCAACATCCATCATCCAACCAACATCCATCATCCAACCATCCATCATCCAACCAACATCCAACATCCATCATCCAACCAACATCCAACATCCGACCAACATCCAACATCCGACCAACACCAACATCCATCCATCCATCATCCGACCAACATCCAACATCCATCATCCCAACATCCAACATCCATCATCATCATCCAACACATCCATCATCCAACCAACATCCATCATCCTACATCCATCCATCCATCATCCAACCAACATCCAACATCCATCATCCAACCTCCATCATCATCCATCCCTCTCTCTCTCTCCAGATCTACTATGTGGAGAACATCAATGCAGGACGAGTTGACAGAGATCAGGAGCTTCCAGAGGTAAGAGAGGTGAAGAAGATGATGATGATGATGAAGATGATGATGATGGTGAAGAAGATGATGATGATGATGAAGATGATGAAGGTGAAGATGATGAAGGTGAAGGTGATGAAGGTGAAGGTCTTCTGCATCAGGTGTCTCTGGCTGAGCGCAGCAGATCAGACCTGGAGTCTCTGGTGGAGAAACTGAAGGCAGCTGCTGAAGGTGAGTTTCTGTTGCCAGGTAACCAGGTAACCAGGTAACGAGGAAGGGCCCTGGTTAGTCCATGTCCCCTTCAGGTCTTCAGCAGGACATGGAGGACAGGACGCTGTCCCATCCCGTCCTCCAGGAAGAACTGTCCGACCCAAAGAACGGAGGCTCCGCCCACAAACACCTGAAGCAGCAGGTGAGGGCAGACGAACCAATGGGTGAGCCGGTCCCCTCTGAGGGGCGGAGCCTGTCTGACCCAGGTGTGTTCAGGCCTCCCTCCTAGGTCACCTGCAGGAGCTGGGTCTGCTCAGCAGGGGGCGCTGCTTCGTGGAATTCGGCGCCGGCCGGGGAAAGCTGTCCCACTGGATCCACCGGGCCCTGCAGAACCCTGAGGGTCAGGGCGTCGCCATGGAAACCGGCCAGGACCTGCTGCTGCTGCTGGTGGAGCGCTGCAGCACCCGCTTCAAGGTAGCAGACCCCGGGAACCGGAACCGGTCCGGATCAGAGGAATCCCACCAGAACTAGAACTGGACCCGCCCCTCTCACCTCTTCCCTTCTTCAGGTGGACGGGAAGCACCAGGGTTCCGCAGACCCATTTGAGCGGCTACAGGTGGACATTCAGCACCTGGACCTGAGTAAGACCCGGCATCTCCTGAGGCTCTGCATTGCTGGTTCTGACCCGGTTCTGACCCGGTTTCCTGCAGGTAAAGTTCCGGTGCTGAGGGAGAAAGCGCTGCCGTTGGTGGGAGTCGGGAAGCATCTCTGCGGAGCGGCGACAGGTGAGACTGCAGGTCCAATTCAGCTGCTAGATCACGGTTCTGGTTCTGGTTCTGCCCCCAGATCTGGCCCTGCGCTGCCTACTGGACACCGGCCGGAGCCCGACCAGAGACCCCGCCGCTTCCCAAGCGCCTCAGAGGCCCAGAGCCCGACTCTGGTTCTGGTCGGGTTCTGGGCCTGGCCGTGGCGCTGTGCTGCCACCACCGCTGTGAGTGGCGCCACTACGTGGGTCAGCAGTTCCTCCTCCAGAGAGGAATCGGACCCGCAGAGTTCTCCGCCTTCTGCCGCATGTCCAGCTGGGCCACCTGCGGCGCAGCGGCCAATCACAGCGCAGCGGCGAGCGGAGCGGCGAGCGGAGCGGCATCCACGCAGCGCAGCGAGCGGCAACACAGCGCAGCGGCGAGCGGAGCGGCCAATCACAGCGCAGCGGTTGAAGGCGCTGAGGAGGCGGAGCCGCTGGCGGCTCTGAACAGGTAAAGTTTCCATTTCTGCTCTGGAACAGCCGTTCCTCCTGGTTCTGATCCTCCGGTGGTTCTGCAGGTTCTGGTCGGCGGCGGAACGGGAGCATCTGGGTCGGCTCTGTAAGCTGCTGATCGACAGCGGTAGGCGGGACTTCCTGCGGACCAGAGGCTTCAGCAGTCGTCTGATTGGCTACATAGACGCAGACGTGACCTTGGAGAACGTTCTGCTGACCGCCCTGCCCTCGTCCTGACGGACTGGCCCGGTTCTGGCCCGGTTCGCGCCCTGCTGGACCGGACCTGTTAGGTCTGGTTCCGGTCCGGAACCAGCAGCTGTAATAAAAGCGTCAGTCTGTGGATCAGAATCTGTTTATTAAAGTCAAACTTGATCAGCTCCAGTTTCTGATTTCAATTCTGTCTCTTGATCCAAACTGGGTTCTGGTTCTGGTCCGGTTCATCTGGTAGATGCCGAGCTGAACTGGGTCATGTCTGGGCTGGTCTTCATCCGTCTCTGAAAGGTCCATAACAGAAAGAAACCTTGGTCAGAACCCGCCGGCCCGGTTAGTGGTACCATTAGTTAGTGTTTGGGTCGGATGGTTCCGTTAATCCAGTTAGTGGGTCAGGTTCTGCTGTGGTGACCCGGTTACAGCCGAAGACCAGTTTACTAGTATGGGTTAGGGTCCAGAACCGCGGTACCATCAGAACCGCGGTACTAACGGTGGAGGCGGTACCATCAGAACCGCGTCGTTCGTCTTCCGGGCCTCCTGGATGTAGGCGAGCATAAAGTCCCGTCCAAACATCTCCCGGTCGTCTTCCCCGTCCTCCGTCCTCGGAGGCAGAGACACGTCCACAATCAGAGGGTTGTCCCGGAAATTCACAAACCTGTCCACAAGAGACAGACATGAGACCAGCCAGAGACTGACACACTGAAGACTCCCCAACTGGACAGTGTATCAGGTCTTGGACATGTTGTCTTGGACATGTTCGTCTTGGACATGTTTGTCTTGGACATGTTTGTCTTGGACATGTTCGCTGGACATGTTGTCTTGGACAGTTTGCTTGATTTCGTCTTGGACATGTTGTCTGACATGTTGTCTTGACAGTTTGTCTTGGACATGTAGGTTAGACATTTGTCTGGGACATGTTTGTCTTGGACATGTTCGTGTCCAACAGCTGGACCAAATGCTCGTCTAGAGGTTTCTGCTGAAGACGGCTTTCGTTTGTTTGATCCGGCTGTTGGACGCTGACGTCTTCAGGGACTGAGACAGGTGTACCTGAGGTTGGACATGTCCTCCATCAGGGATGGGATGTCCCTCAGCCTGTTGCTGCTGAGGACCAGCGTGTCCAATCTGGACATCCTGCTGATGTTCTCTGGCAGGATCTGCAGCTCGTTCCTCTGCAGCCACAGCGTCTGCAGCATCTGCATCCTGAGGACAGACGCGTCCCGTCGGTCCCCTGGGCCGCCTGGGGGCGGAGCTCAGGTGTCCCTACCTGTGGATGTCCTCAGGCAGCCGCTGCAGCCGGTTGCCCCCCATGTCCAGCCACTGCAGCGTCGGCATGGCGACGACGCAATCGGGCAGGAAGACGAAGTCGTTCATGGACAGATCCAGGTGCTGCAGCCGCACCAAGTTCCTCAGCTGGAGACAACAGAGATGGGACAACTGGACCGGACCTGGACTGGACCTGGACTGGACCTGGACTGGACCTGGACTGGACCGGACCTGGACTGGACCTGGACTGGACCTGGACTGGACCTGGACTGGACCTGGACTGGACTGGGACCTGGACTGGACCTGGACTGGACCTGGACTGGACCTGGACTGGACCTGGACTGGACTGGGACCTGGACTGGACCTGGACTGGACCTGGACTGGACCTGGACTGGACCTGGACTGGACCTGGACGGACCTAGACTGGGACCTGGACTGGGACCTGGACTGAGTACCTGGTCTGATACTGGCTGAACCTGGTCTGGACCTGGTCTGGTATCTGGCTAGGACCTGGCTGGTACCTGGCTGACCTGGTCTAGGACCTGGTCTGGTACCTGGCTAGGACCTGGCTGGTACCTGGTCTAGGACTGGACTGGGACCTGGACCGGGTCCTTTATGGTACCTGGTCTAGGACCTGGTCTGGTACCTGGTCTAGGACCTGGTCTGGTACCTGGTCCGGGACCTGGTCCTTAATGGTACCTGGTCCGGGACCTGGTCCTTTAATGGTACCTGGTCTGGTACCTGGTCTGGTACCTGGTCTGGGACCTGGTCTGGTACCTGGTCCTTTAATGGTACCTGGTCGGACCTGGTCTTTAATGGTCTACTGGTCTGGTACCTGGTCTGGTACCTGGTCCTTTATGGTACCTGGTCTGGTACCTGGTCTGGTCTGGTACCTGGTCCTTTAATGGTACCTGGTCTGGACCTGGTCTGGTACCTGGTCTGGACCTGTCTGGTACCTGGTCCTTGTACCTGGTCTGGTACCTGGTCCTTTAATGGTACCTGGTCCGGGACCTGGTCCTTTAATGGTACCTGGTCCGGACCTGGCCCTTACTTATGGTACCTGGTCTAATGGTACCTGGTCCTGGTACCTGGTCCTTTAATGGTACCTTGGTCTGGTACCTGGTCTGGTACCTGGTCCTTTAATGGTACCTGGTCTGGTACCTGGTCTGGACCTGGTCTGTACCTGGTCCTTTAATGGTACCTGGTCTGGGACCTGGTCTGGTACCTGGTCCTTTAATGGTACCTGGTCCGGGACCTGGTCCTTTAATGGTACCTGGTCTGGTACCTGGTCTGGTACCTGGTCCTTTAATGGTACCTGGTCCGGGACCTGGTCCTTTAATGGTACCTGGTCTGGTACCTGGTCTGGTACCTGGTCCGGGACCTGGTCCTTTAATGGTACCTGGTCTGGTACCTGGTCTGGTACCTGGTCTGGGACCTGGTCTGGTACCTGGTCCTTTAATGCTACCTGGTCTGGTACCTGGTCCTTTAATGGTACCTGGTCTGGTACCTGGTCTGGGACCTGGTCTGGTACCTGGTCCTTTAATGCTACCTGGTCTGGTACCTGGTCCTTTAATGGTACCTGGTCCGGGACCTGGTCCTTTAATGGTACCTGGTCCGGGAGCTCCTTCAGGTCCCGGTTCATGGCCAGCTCCAGCCTCTCCAGACTCTCACAGCTCCCAAGTTCTTCAGGAACGACTCGGATCCGGTTGTAGCTCAGCAGCAGCTCTCTGAGCCGGGTCAGCGTCCCTGAGACGAGAACCGGGTCGCGCCAGGTGTTCAGAGGCCGGCGCTGGACAGACCCAGTGTGTGTCGACTGGGCCCAGTCGGTGCTCACCGATCTGCTGCGGAATCTCGGTGACGGCGTTCCGGGACAGGTCCAGAACCAAGAGATTCTGGAAGCTGCAGATGAATGGCAGAACCTTCAGCAGGCCGGTTCTGTGGATCTGCCACTCCTGGACCTGGACGAACCGAACCAGACACGCCGGCAGGTTCTGAGACAAACACAGAAGGGTCAACAGGATGTTCTGGACCAGTGAACCGGGCCGGTCCCTGGGCGGTACCTTCCACTCCTCTTGTTCTATCCGGAGAACCAGCCGTCCATCTTCGGTCTGCAGCTTCTCCCTGAGGCGGGCCAGAACCGCCCGGTCCTCCCAGACCCGGACGCCCAGCCTGGCCCAGAACGGGTCACCGCAGTTAGGAACCACCAGAACCCGACCACTGATCCTGGTTCTGAAGAAACCTCTGATCTCAGTTTGGTTCTGAACACCATTCTCCTGGTCCGGCCCGGTCTGGTGCTTATGAACTGGGACCAGTATGTGGAGCCTTACTGGTCCCAGTTCAGATTCATGGTGTCTGAACACAAACAGGACTTCATAACTCCGTTACCATGACGACCACCCGGGATTACGCCATGATAATATGAGCCAATAGCAGTGAGTGGGCGGGGTCTAACCTGGCTGAGGCCCCGCCCCTGGACGGCCTCCTCCTCTGCTCCTCCTCCCTCCGTCTCTGGATCCGCGTCTCCCACAGAGCCGTGATGGCGCTCACCGACCCCGGCATCATGTCACGACCTCTGACCTCTGGACGCAGCAGGACAGCATGTGACGTACAGCGATGTGCGCATTACCACAAGGCGGGGGGGGGATTCTAGGGCCCCGACCAACAGGGGCCCCGACCAGCAGGGGCCCCGACCAGCAGGGGGCCAGACCAGCAGGGGCCCCGACCAGCAGGGGCCCCGACCAGCAGGGGGCCCGACCAGCAGGGGACCAGCAGGGGCCCCGACCAGCAGGGGCCCCGACCAGCAGGGGGCCCGACCAGCAGGGGCCCCGACCAGCAGGGGCCCCGACCAGCAGGGGACCGGACCAGCAGGGGCCCCGACCAACAGGGCCCCGACCAGCAGGGGCCAGCAGGGGGCCCACCGCAGGGGCCCGACCATGCAGGGGCCCCGACCAGCAGGGGCCCCGACCAGCAGGGGGCCAGCAGGGGGCCCGACCAGCAGGGGGCCCGACCAGCAGGGGGCCCGACCAGCAGGGGGCCTGACTAGCAGGGGGCCCGACCAGCAGGGGGCCCGACCAGCAGGGGGCCTGACCAGCAGGGGGCCTGACCAGCAGGGGGGCCAGCAGGGGGCCAGCAGGGGGCCAGCAGGGGCCCTGACCAGCAGGGGGCCTGACCAGCAGGGGCCAGCAGGGGCCCTGACCAGCAGGGGCCCCGACCAGCAGGGGCCCCGACCAGCAGGGGGCCTGACTAGCAGGGGGCCTGACCAGCAGGGGCCCTGACTAGCAGGGGGCCTGACCAGCAGGGGGCCCAACCAGCAGGGGGCCAGCAGGGGGCTCCACTATTTAATTATTTATATTTTGTTCTTAGAGACAAAGATTGTTTTTAGCAGTAAAGGGTTCTTGTTGCCCCTCCCACCCGGGGGGGTGGGGGGGGGTTGGTCTGACAGCCACAGTCAGACTGTTCTGCTACAGTCTGACTGTGGCTGTTACTGGGCTGCTGAGAAAAGTTATAAAATCAGGTTTTCAAAGAGAGAGAAGAAGGTAAGAGTGTTAATAACCCAGTTTTCCTCCAAGAGGTGAGTCGACTGATTATCAACCAGTTAGCATAGTTCGCTTAGCTACAGACGACTGTTGGCCTCCACTAGCATTTAATGAATTCAGGAAACAAATTACCATCATATTCATATATTTAACTTGTTCCTTTAACAACAGAGGAGTCGGTCAGGATGTTGTGACAGTAGGAATGAGAGATAATCTGAAAAATCTGTTTCCTCTGTTTTCTCCCATGGTTCTCTAGAAACAACCAGTCAGACAGGAGAGTTTTAGTGCTGTCAATCACCATATCATGTGGTGCTGCTCATCCTTCCTCCCCTTGATAAGTTGTTTCTGCACCATCAGCACATTCAGCAGTGAGTGAATGAGGATGATTGACAGCACTAAGACCCTCCTCCTGGTTCTGATTGGTTGTTTGGGTCAGACGGTGCATCACTTTAACCAGTAATAGTGATTCAGGACCAGATGGATTATCTGTCTCATAACAAACTGCTACATGGTGAAGCTTTAACAAACAGGGAGGAAACAGTTTTATTAAAGTTAAACTTGAATAAAATGCAGCTACATGGTATTTTAGAAGTCTGGATTGTTTCATGTGTATTTTGCACGTTGTGGCTGTTGCTCATGGAGACATTTCAGTATCTAAAACTAATGGAACAAATGTAACCAACATACTACATACTAGATGTTGGATGTAAAATACATGAGCAGTAAATATGACAGGTTAAACTCACTGTTGGTGCTTCAGGTTATGTCAACTGTAAATGTGAACCTGAAACGGAAAATCAGCAAGAATCTCTGAACGAAATACATCGATGGAGGGCCGGACCAAGGGATCAGCAAACTGAGCAGCTGCTTAGGGGCCCAGGGCCACTAAGGGGCCCCTCAGTGGAGCCAATTATTTTTATCTTTACTTTTTAGTAATAATTTATTTAATTATAGTATCAAAACACACAATTTCATTGTGAAGTTATTTGTTTTCACAATAATATTTATTGATAATGTATGTAGAAATCATTATTTTATGGACAAAAAGAAACTAAATTGCTGGACAGACAACCCTACAACATCCAGAGCCTTAAGGAACTCCGGGCGGATCTCATCCCCCCCCCCCCCCGGGGCCCTGAGGCCACTGAGGAGCTTCTTGACCCCTCGGTGACCTCGTCCCCAGACTGGAGAGCCGACCCAGAGTCCACAGGCTCAGCTTCCTCAACATGTTGGTGGGATTGAGGAGGTCTTCCCAGTATTCCGCCCACCGACCCACAACGTCCCGAGTCGAGGTCAGCAGCCACCATCCCCACTGTAAACAGTGTTGGTGCTGCACTGAGCCGCCGGATGGTGGACCAGAATCACCTCGAAGCCGTACGGACGTCTTCTCCATGGTCCCTCCAAACTCCTCCCACGTCCCAGTTTTAGCCTCAGCGACCCGAGTCACAAGTCGCTTCGCCCGCCGGTACCATCAGCTGCTTCTGGAGTCCCACAGGCCGAAAGGCCCCATAGGACCTTCAGCCCGACGGCGTCCCTCACCGAAGGTGTCCACCAACGGGTTCGAGGGTTGCCACGGCGACGGGAACCAACAACCTTATGGCCACAGCTCCGATAAGCCGCCTCGGCGATGGAGGGACGGAACATGGTCCACTCAGACTCAATGTCCCCCATCTCACCCGGAACATGAAGTTCTGCTGGAGATGGGAGTTAAAGCTCCGTCTCACTGGGGACCAGGGGACTCCGTCTCACTGGGTCTCCGTCTCACTGGGTCTCCGTCTCACTGGGACTCCGTCTCACAGGGACTCCGTCTCACTGGCTCCGTCTCACTGGGTCTCCGTCTCACAGGACTCCGTCGCCCTCACTGGGCTCCGTCTCACAGGGACTCCGTCTCACTGGGGACGTCCGTCTCACTGGGACTCCGTCTCACTGGGACCAGGGACTCCGTCTCACTGGGACTCCGTCTCACTGGGTCTCCGTCTCACTGGGACTCCGTCTCACTGGGTCTCCGTCTCACTGGGACTCCGTCTCACTGGGTCTCCGTCTCACTGGGTCTCCGTCTCACTGGGACTCCGTCTCACTGGGTCTCCTCTCACTGGTCTCCGTCTCACTGGGCTCCGTCTCACTGGACTCGTCTCACTGGGTCTCCGTCTCACTGGGATCTCCGTCTCACTGGGTCTCCGTCTCACTGGGTCTCCGTCTCACTGGGACTCTCCCCTCGTCTCACTGGGATCTCCGTCTCACTGGGTCTCCGTCTCACGGGACTCCGTCTCACTGGGACTCCGTCTCACTGGGACTCCGTCTCACTGGGTCCAGACTCGTCTCACTGGGACTCTCCGTCTCACTGGGTCTCCGTCTCACTGGCTCCGTCTCACTGGTCTCACTATCCGTCTCACTGGGACTCCGTCTCACTGGGTCTCCGTCTCACTGGGTCTCCGTCTCACTGGGTACTCCGTCTCACTGGCCGTCATTCCGTCTCACTGGGATCTCCGTCTCACTGGGTCTCCGTCTCACTGGGACTCCGTCTCACTGGGTCTCCGTCTCACTGGGTCTCCGTCTCACTGGGCTCCGTCTCACGGACTCCGTCTCACTGGGTCCCGTCTCACTGGTCTCCGTCTCACGGCGACTCCGTCCTACGCTCCGTCTCACTGGCTCGTCCACTGGACTCCGTCAACTTCCCACACCTCACTCACTGTGCGGGTGTCCAGGTCAGCCTGACCAGCTTCCCCCCCACCGAGTCACTCACACCAGAGTGTGACAGTGGACAGATTCACACCTCTTCACCCGATTCCAAGACAACAGCGCAGATCCGTGATTCAATGAGAAAGTCGATCATCGAACTGCAGCCTAGGTGTCCTGGTGCCAAGTGGACATATGGACACCCTTATGCCTGAACATGGAGTTCGTGATGGACAATCCAACAACAGAACACGACTCAGGTTCAGGTCGGGGGGCCGTTCCTCCAACAACCTACAGGGTGACCCTACCAGGGACATGAAGCCCCAGACAGCAGAGCTCCTAGGATCATTGGGACCCTCCACCACCTTCAGGCGGCTCATGGGCCCTAATGTTTTTGTTCAGTAGTCTTAGCTTACTGGCACATGGATCACATTCAATATGGCAGACGTGACGCAGAGCAGCAACGAGCCAATCCGCTCAATCAGGCGTCTACGTATTCATGTCTATGGGCTGAGAACTGGGCTGCAGGTTCTCCCACTGCTCCCAGTCCCAAATCAGAGCCTTACTGAGCTACTGGGAGGAGACAGGAGCTCCGGTCTCAGCGAAGGGCTGAGCCTGTGCTGGGCCGACACTGATTGGCTGCAGGGATCCGTGACCTGTTGCGGGGCCGACACTGATTGGCTGCAGGGATCCGTGACCCTGTTGCTGGGCCGACACTGATTGGCTGCAGGGATCCGTCCCAGAATCAGCTGATCAGAGTCTGGTTGATGAAACAAATCGGCCTGTTTGTCATCATATGGACGTTACTGACATTGCATTTGCTAGCAGTCACTGCTAATTGGTGCTGGCTAGTCTGAAGAAATTGCGAGGGGCGGAGCTGCGTCTTGGGGGCGGGGCTAAGTCCACCTGGGAGGTTGACTCAATGCAATCTTAGAAACAGGAAGCAAAGATTTGACGTGACTCTGGCCCTTTAACAACTAGGCCTCTGTGACCCAGTTTCAAACTGGACCTCCGGTACCAGGAGGCTGTTTGATCTGGACCTCTGAAGAGCCAGAGTCCGGTTGGCCAGTTCTGGATCCAGACTGTTAGTAAAATTCTGATTCTCACCTTGGAGCTCTGCCGCCGTCCTCCATGCTGCAACCCGACCTCCGACCTGCTGGCCAAGAATAGTCCGGGTCACGTGACCCGGATCTGACGGCAGCTGCTTCCTGTAGGAATGTGTTCAAGGCTGTGTCTCCTTGTTGTTGGACCAGAACCGTATCGGACCAGAACCAGACAGGAAGTGTTTTCAGCAGTTTTATTGAAATCTTCCCACTAAACATAGAAAAGCTTTACTGTGACCGGAGCAGGACCCTGAGCCGCCAGCAGGGCGGCGACACCGACCCCCCATGTCAGGAGACGTTCTGGTTCTGAACCGGCCCGGCTCCGACTGCAGCCCTTCAGAGCCACCGGGCCAGACTTTGCAGCTGACCTTTGACCCGGGGCAGACATTTAGGACCGACATGGGACGCCAGCTGTTACCACGGTTACGCAGCCCCCAGTAGTTCCAGTGCTACAGGAGGAGGGGGCGGAGCCTGAAAGGTCCTGTGAACTGGACCCGTGGTTCTGGATGTCCCGGTGTCTACGTGGTTGTCATGGTAACCGCCCCCCAGGGTCCTGCTCAAAGGCAACAAGGAAGCTACGGAGCGACAGGAAGGCCGCAGACACAAACAGGAAGTGAAGGCGAGGGGTGGGGGGGCCGCGGCGCCGGCCTCCCCGGGGCTCATGGGTACCAGTGTCTATTTCAGGTCCAGAACCATGCTGGCCGGGTTCTCCAGGTACTCCCGCCACAGGTTGGAGAAGCGACACATGGTGGCGCCGTCGATGAGGCGGTGATCCGCCGACCAGCTCACCTTCATGATGTGGGCCGCCTTCACCTGGCCGTCCGGGCCGAACCGCGGCAGAACCTGCAGGGACACGCCCGTTAAGCCTGGAGAACCAATCAGAACCCATGATGGATCCTCACTCTGATTGGCCCATCAGGAACACCTGGTCTCACCTGGATCGGATCATTCACCGTTTCATGATTTCAACTGAGAACTGAGAACCGTTTGCTGGACGAGGGTTAAATCAGGTCAGGTTTTCAGGAGGATTCGTCTGTGACCTTCACCTGACCTCCACCTGACCCCTACTGAAGGGTGACCCCGGTCTGGACCGTTCTGGAGCCGGTTCTGGAACCCACCTGGATTTTCCCTAGCGCTCCGATGGCGACCTCTGGAGGAAGAATGACCGGCTTGGCGTACGTCCCTCCGATCTGAGACAGAAACACAGAGCAGTCGGACCGGACCGGACCGGACCGGGTCAGACCGGGTCTGTTCTGGTCAGGTCTGGTTTGGTCGGTCTGGTTTGGTCTGGTTTGGTCTGGTCTGTTTGGTCTGGTCTGGTTTGGTCTGGTCTGGTCTGGTCTTGTTTGGTCTGGTTTGGTCTGGTTTGGTTTGGTCGGGTCTGGTCTGGTTTGGTCGGGTTTGGTCTGGTTTGGTCTGGTCTGGTTTGGTCGGGTCTGGTTTGGTCTGGTCTGGTTGGTCTTGTTTGGTCTGGTCTGGTTTGGTCTGGTTGGTCTGGTCTGGTCTGGTCTGGTCTGGTTTGGTCTGGTTTGGTCTGGTTTGGTCTGTTTGGTCGGGTTTGGTCTGGTCTGGTCTGGTTTGGTCTGGTTTGGTGTTTGGTCTGGTTTGGTTGGTCTGGTTTGGTCTGGTTTGGTCTGGTCTGGTTTGGTCTGTTCTGGTCGGTCTGGTTTGGTTTGGTCTGGTCTGGTCTGGTTTGGTCTGTCTGGTTTGGTCTGGTCTGGTCTGGTCTTTTGGTCTGGTTTGGTCTGGTTTGGTTTGGTCGGGTCTGGTCTGGTTTGGTCGGTTTGGTCTGGTTTGGTCTGGTCTGGTTTGGTCTGGGTCTGGTTTGGTCTGGTCTGGTTTGGTCTTGTTTGGTCTGGTCTGGTTTGGGTCTGGTTTGGTCTGGTCTGGTCTGGTCTGGTCTGGTTGGTCTGGTTTGGTTGGTCTGGTTTGGTCTGGTTTGGTCTGGTCTTGGTCTGGTTTGGTCTGGTTTGGTCGTTTGGTCTGGTTGGTCTGGTCTGTTTGGTCTGGTCTTGGTCTGGTCTGGTTTGGTCTGGTTTGTCTGGTCGGGTCTGGTTTGGTTTGGTCTGGTCTGGTCTGGTTTGGTCGGTTTGGTTTGGTCTGTTCTGGTCTGGTTGGTCTGGTTTGGTCTGGGTCTGGTCTGGTCTGTGGTCTGGTCTGGTTTGGTCTGGTTTGGTCTGGTCTGGTCTGGTCTGGTCTGGTTGGTCTGGTCTGGTCTGGTCTGGTTCTGGTCTGGTCTGGTTGGTCTGGTCTGGTCTGGTTTGGTCTGGTCTGGTTGGTCTGGTCTGGTTTGGTCTGGTCTGGTCGGGTTGGTCTGGTTTGGTCTGGTCTGGTTGTGGTCTGGGTTTGGTCTGGTCTGGTTTGGTCTTGGTCTGGTTTGGTCTGGTTGTTGGTCTGGTTTGGTCGGGTTTGGTCTGGTTCTGGTCTGGTCTGGTTTGGTCTGGTTTGGTCTGGTCTGGTTTGGTCTGGTCTGGTTTGGTCTGGTTTGGTCTGGTCTGGTTTGGTCTGGTCTGGTTGTCGGTCGGGTTTGGTCTGGTCTGGTTGGTTGGTCTGGTTTGGTCTGGTCTGGTTTGGTCTGGTCTGGTCTGGTCTGGTTTGGTCTGGTCTGGTCTGGTTTGGTCTGGTCTGGTCTGGTTGGTCTGGTTCTGGTTGGTCTGGTCTGGTCTGGTCGTTGGTCTGGTCTGGTTCTGGTTTGGGTCTGGTCTGGTCTGGTCTGGTCTGGTTTGGTCTGTTGTGGTCTGGGTTTGGTCTGGTTCTGGTCTGGTCTGGTCTGGTCTGGTCTGGTCTGGTTTGGTTGGTCTGGTCTGGTCTGTTGTCTGGTTTGGTCTGTTCTGGTCTGGTCTGGTTTGGTCTGGTTTGGTTTGGTTTGGTCTGGTTTGGTCTGGTTTGGTCTGGTCTGGTTTGGTCTGGTTTGGTCGGTTTGGTCTGGTTTGGTTTGGTCTGGTTTGGTCTGGTCTGGTTTGGTCTGGTCTGGTCTGGTCTGGTTTGGTCTGGTCGGGTTTGGTCTGGTTTGGTCGGGTTTGGTCTGGTTTGGTCTGGTCTGGTTTGGTCTGGTTTGGTCTGGTCTGGTTTGGTCTGGTCGGGTTTGGTCTGGTCGGGTTTGGTCTGGTTTGGTCGGGTTTGGTCTGGTTTGGTCTGGTTTGGTCTGGTTTGGTCTGGTCTGGTTTGGTCTGGTTTGGTCGGTTTGGTCGGGTTTGGTCTGGTCTGTTCTGGTCTGGTCTGGTCTGGTCTGGTTTGGTCTGGTCTGGTTTGGTCTGGTCTGGTCTGGTTTGGTCTGGTCTGGTCTGGTCTGGTCTGGTCGGGTCGGGTCGAACCGGACCGTGCCGACCCGGCGGACTCACCGATCCGATGTTGGACAGAGTGAAGGTTCCCCCGCTCAGCTCGGCCGCCCCCAGCTGGCCGGCGCCGCCCAGCGCCTGCAGCCGGACCAACTCCTGGGCCACCTGGAAGACGCTGAGCAGCTGGACGCTCTTCACGCTGGGGACCAGCAGCCCCTGGCTGGTGTCCATGGCGACGCCGATGTTGTGGGACGCCTGCCGAGACGCCGCGTCAGCAACGCGCGGCCGAGACGGCGACGCGTTGCCATGCCGACCGCCTCACCTTCAAAGTGACGCTCTGGCTGCCCTCGTCCAGCGTCGCGTTCAGGATGGGGAAGTGAAGCAGGCTGAGCGAGGCGGCCTGAGGGACAGTTCAGCCAATCAGAACAGAGCCGCTCGACCCAATCAGCTGCAGCTCTGAGTTCAGCCAATCAGAACACAGCCGGTCGACTCTGAGCCAATCAGCTGCGGCTCTGAGTTCACCCAATCAGAACACAGCCGATCGACCCAATCAGCTGCGGCTCTGAGTTCAGCCAATCAAACACAGCCGCTCGACCCAATCAGCTGTGGCTCTGAGTTCAGCCAATCAGAACACAGCTGGTCGACCCAATCAGCTGCGGCTCTGAGTTCAGCCAATCAGAACAGAGCCGCTCGACCCTGAGCCAATCAGCTGCGGCTCTGAGTTCACCCAATCAGAACACAGCCGGTCGACCCAATCAGCTGCGGCGCTGCGTCACCTTGATGAAGAACGGCAGGTAGCTGAGCCGGACGCCGCGTCTCTCGGCGACCGGCTTCAGTTCGGACCGCAGCAGAACCAGGCGGCTCAGGTCGACCTCGTCACAGTAACCGAAGTGAGGGATCTTCAGCGCCGCCGTCATGGTCTTCACCATGGCTTTATGGAAACCTGCACAGACGGGGGACGTCTCAGAACCAGAACCAGGAACCAGAACCAGAACCAGAACCAGAACCAGAAAACAGAACCAGAACCAGACATAACCAGAACAGAACCAGATCCAGAACCAGAACAAACAGAACCGATCCAGAACCAGAACCAGAACAGAACCAGATCCAGAACCAGAACAACCAGATCCAGAACCAAGATCCAGAACAGAACCAGAACCAGAACCAGATCCAGAACCAGAAACCAGAACAGAACCAGAACCAGAACCGAACAGAAACAGAACCAAGATCCAGAACCGAGACCAGACAAACAGAACAGATCCAGAACCAGATCCAGAACCAGAACAGAACCAGATCCAGAACCAGATCCAGAACCAGAACAGAACCAGAACAACCAGAACCAGAACCAGAACAGAACCCGAACCAGAACCAGAAAACCAGAATCCAGAACCAGAACCAGAACCCCGAACAGAACAGAACCAGATCCAGAACCAGAACCAGATCCAGAACAGAACCAGATCCAGAACCAGAACCAGATCCAGAACCAGAACAGAACCAGAACAGAACCAGATCCAGAAACCAGAACCAGATCAGAACCAGAACAGAACCAGAACCAGATCCAAACCAGAACCAGAACCAGAACCAGATCCAGAACCAGATCCAGAACCAGATCCAGAACAGACCAGATCGCCAGAACCAAAACCAGAACCAGAACCAGACAGAACCAGATCAGAACAGAACCAGAACCAGATCCAGAACCAGAACCAGATCCAAAACCAGAACCAGACCAGAACCAGATCCAGAACCAGAACCAGAACCAGAACCAGATACCAGAACCAGAACCAGAACCAGACCAGAAACCAGAAACCAGAACAGAACCAGAACAATCCAGAACCAGAACCAGATACCAGAACCAGACAACCAGAACCAGAACCAGAACCAGATCCAGAACACAACCAGATACCAGAACCAGATCCAGAACACCAGAACCAGATACCAGAACCAGAAACCAGAGACCAGACCAGAACCAGAACACCAGAACAGACCAGAACCAGAACCAGATCCAGAACCAGATCCAGAACCAGAACCAGATCCAGAACCAGAACCAGATCCAGAGACCAGAACAGACCAGAACAACGAACCAGATCCAGAACCAGATAGAAACCAGAACAGTAACCAGAAAACCAGAACCAGAACCAGAACCAGATCAAGACCAGAACCAGAACCAGAACCAAACCGAAGATCCAGAACCAGACTACCAGACAAACCAGATCCAGAACCAGAACCAGAACCAGAACCAGACAGATCGATCCAGAACCAGATCCAGAACAACAGACCAGAACCAGAACCAGAACCAGAACCAGAACCAGACACCAGAACCAGATCCAGAACCAGATCCAGATAAAGAACCAGAACAGAACCAGAACCAGACCAAACCAGAACCAGATCCAGACAAGATCCAGAACAGAAGAACAACAGAAAAAACAGACAGACCAAAAGAAACAACCAGAACCAGATCCAGAACAGATCAGAACCAAGAACCAACAGATCCAGAACCAGACCAGAAGCAACACCAAGATAGCCACAGAACCAGATCCAGAAATCCAGACCAGAACCAGATCGATAACAAAGAAACCAGACCAGACCAGAACCAGATCCAGACCAACCAGATAAGAAACCAGAACCAGATCCAACAGAACCAACCAGAACCAGACCAGACCAGACCAGTCCAGACCAGATCCAGAAACCAAGACAGAATCCAACGAACCAGACCAAACCAGACCAGAACCAGATCCAGAACAGATCCAGAACCCACAGAAATCCAGACAAACCAGATCCAGAACCAGATCCAGACAGACCAGAGACAGAAAGATCCAGAACCAGAACCAATCAGAACCAGACGAACCGAACAGAACCAGATCCAGAAATCCAGAACCAGATCCAGAACCAGATCCAGAAACCAGACCAGAACCAGAAGAAGAACCAGATCCAGACCAGACAACCAGATCCAGCAGACCGATCAACAGATCCAGAACCAGATCCATAGAACCAACCAAACACAGATCAACAGAACAGATCCAGACAATCCAGACAGACCAGAACCAGAAAATCCAGATCAAACAATCCAGACCAGAACCAGATCCAACAGAACCAGAACCAGATCCAGAACCAGACCAGATCCAGAACCAAACAGAACATCCAGAACCAGATCCAGATCCAGAACCAGACCAGAACCAGATCCTAGCAAACCCAGAAATCCAGATTAAAATCCAGAACCAGAACCAGATCCAGAACCAGATCCAGAACCAGAACCAGAACCAGATCCAGAACCAGATCCAGATCCAGAACCAGAACCAGAACTAGTCCAGAAAACTGAGAAACAGCTGAAACACTGAGAGCCTTTAGATCCAGACTAAAAACCTCCTGGTTGGTTTTATTACAAACCTGATTAATTATCAATTTATTGACTTTGTTCATATGATGTCAAAATCTTTGACATGTTTGTACACATAAAGATGGATGATGGATGGAATGAGATGGAATGGTGGATGATGGATGGTGGAATGGATATGGATGGATGGAGTGTGATGTGGTTGATGATGGATGATGGATGGATGATGATGGTTGGATTGATGGTATGGATTTGGATATGGATGGATGGATATGGATGGATGGATGATGGATGGTGGATGGATGATGGATGATGGTTGGATGAGATAGGTATGGTATGGATGGATGGGATGTGATGAGATGTGGATGTATGGATGTGGAATGGATGATGGTGGATGGATGATGATGGATGGATGATGGATGGTGGATGATGGATGGTGGATGATGGATGGTGGATGATGGATGGATGATGGATGGATGGATGATGGATGGTTGATGATGGATGGATGATGGATGGATGTGGATGATGGATGGATGATGATGGATGGATGATGATGGATGATGGATGGGATGATGGATGGATGATGAGATGGATTGGAGATGGATGATGATGGATGGATGATGGTTGGATGATGGATGATGGATGGATGATGATATGGATGATGATGATGGATGGATGATGATGGATGGTTGGATGATGGATTGGATGATGGATGATGATGGATGATGATGGATGGATGATGGATGGATGGATGGTGGATGATGATGGATGATGGATGATGGATGGATGGATGGATGGATGATGAATGGATGATGGATGGATGATGGATGGTTGGATGATGGATGATGGATGGATGATGGATGGATGTTGGTGATGGATGGATGATGGATTGGATGAGAATGATGGATATGATGGGATGGATGGATGGATGTGGATGGATGATGATGTGGATGATGTGATGGGATGATGGATGGATGTGGATGATGATGATGGTGGATGGATGATGGATGATGATGGATGGATGTGGATGGGTGGATGGATGATGATGGATGGATGATGGATGTTGGATGATGGATGGATGATGGATGGATGGATGGATGATGGGTGGTTGGATGATGGATGATGATGGATGATGATGGTGGATGATGGTGATTGGATGGATGGATGGATGGATGGATGGATGAGGATGTGGATGGATGGATGGATGGATGGATGTGGATGGATGATGGATTTTGGATGATGGTTGGATGATGGTGATGGATGATGGATGATGGATGGATGGATGATGGATGGATGATGGGATGGATGATGGTATGGTGGATGATGGATGATGGGATGGGATGATGGAGTGGTTGGATGATGGGATGGATGGATGATGGATGGATGGATGATGGATGGATGATGGATGGATGATGATGGATGAGATGATGGATGGATCCAGCTGCTGGCCCGGTTCTGGTCCTGCCCTCTGACCTTTGAGCGGCTCCGTCACGTCCTTCCCGGTGAAGACGGGTCTGGGGGTCGCAGGTGGGGGTCTGACCCCAGGTGGGGGTGTGAGGGGCGGGGCTGCGGGGGGGGCGGGGCCTGGCGCCTGGACGTCCTGGAACAGAGGAGCTGGAGGCAAGATGGCGCCGGTCTGCTTGGCCAGGAAGCTGAGGATGTCCTCCTTCAGGATGCGTCCGTCTCTCCCCGTTCCCACCACCTCGCTGAGCTTGATCTGAGGGAGCGGCGGAGACGTCACACACCTGGACACACGGGACCACGGGGCCTGGGGACGGACTCACGTTGTTCTCCATGGCGAGGCGGCGGACGGCGGGCGTGGCCTGCGTCTTGTGACCTTTGATCTCTTGGTGGGTGTGCTCCTCACGCGCCATGGCGGGCGTCTCCACCACGTCCTCCTGGCTCAGCTCTGGGGACGGACGTCAGAGACTAGAGGTCCTGACGGGACGGACGCGGCGGGACGCTCGGCGCCACCTCACCTGAAGCGGACTCCGTCTCGATGTCCACCAGCGGCTTGCCCACCAGCGCCGTGGCGTCGGCGTCGTAGTACAGCCTCCTGATGACGCCGTCGTAGCGGCTGGTGATGGTGACGGACGCTTTGTCGCTCTGGACCTCGCAGATGCTGTCAAACTGGGACACCCTGTCCCCCTCCTTCACGTACCTGAGACAGGTGAGACCAGGTCAGGAGGTCACAGGACTTCAGAGGTCATGTGACTAGCAACCATGAGCAAAGGGAAGCTAACACGAGCTAATGGAATCAGAAGCTAACAGGAGCTAATGGAATCAGAAGCTAACAGGAGCTAACGGAATCAGAAGCTAACAGGAGCTAACAGGAGCTAACGAGAGCTAATGGAATCAGAAGCTAACAGGAGCTAACGCAAGCTAATGGAATCAGAAGCTAACAGGAGCTAATGGAATCAGAAGCTAACAGGAGCTAACAGGAGCTAATGGAATCAGAAGCTAACAGGAGCTAACGCGAGCTAACGGAATCAGAAGCTAACAGGAGCTAACAGGAGCTAATGGAATCAGAAGCTAACAGGAGCTAACAGGAGCTAATGGAATCAGAAGCTAACAGGAGCTAACAGGAGCTAACGCGAGCTAACGGAATCAGAAGCTAACAGGAGCTAACAGAATCAGAAGCTAACAGGAGCTAACACGAGCTAACGGAATCAGAAGCTAACAGGAGCTAATGGAATCAGAAGCTAACAGGAGCTAATGGAATCAGAAGCTAACAGGAGCTAATGGAATCAGAAGCTAACAGGAGCTAACGGGAGCTAACGCGAGCTAACGGAATCAGAAGCTAACAGGAGCTAACGGGAGCTAACGGAATCAGAAGCTAACGGGAGCTATCAGAAGCTAACAGGAGCTAACGGGAGCTAATGGAATCAGGAGCTAACAGGAGCTAACAGGAGCTAACGGGAGCTAATGGAATCAGGAGCTAACAGGAGCTATCAGAAGCTAACAGGAGCTAACGGGAGCTAATGGAATCGGGAGCTAACAGGAGCTAACAGGAGCTAACGGGAGCTAATGGAATCAGGAGCTAACAGGAGCTATCAGAAGCTAACAGGAGCTAACGGGAGCTAATGGAATCGGGAGCTAACAGGAGCTAACAGGAGCTAACGGGAGCTAATGGAATCAGGAGCTAACAGGAGCTATCAGAAGCTAACAGGAGCTAACAGGAGCTATCAGAAGCTAACAGGAGCTAACAGAGCTAACAGGAGCTATCAGAAGCTAACAGGAGCTAACAGGAGCTAACGGATGCTGCTGCGGCCCAGCAGAACCGGGCCTGGTACCCACCACTCCTTGACCGTGACCTCCATGATTCCCTCTCCGATGTCGGACAGCTTGAACTGGACCACCGGTCGGCGCCGCGCTGCGGGACACAGACGCCATCAGCCGCTGTTCTTTTGGTCGCCATGGCAACTGCATTCTGCAGGACGGGGGACCCGACCGGAACCGGTTCGGACTTACCCGTGGCGGTGTGCAGCGTCCTGATGCAAGACGTGGCCCATCTGGACGGCACCGGCTCGGTTCTGCTCAGCCTCAGGTTCTGGGGTCCAAAACTCCTCCGGCGGTACTGCTGGGTCAGCTGGCGGAGAGAACCAGAACCACGGCTACCGGGTCAGAACCAGAACTGGCGTTCAGTGAGTAAAGGGTCAGTTAGACACAACAATCTGGTCCGGATGTCAAACGGACCTCAGAACCTCCCAGAAACTACCGTATCCTAGCAACAAACCCTGGGATGCTGGGTCACCATGGCAACGGGTCCAGTCCTTCCTGATCATCACGATCAGATCAGCAGCTGGGAAGAACCGAGACCTTTCCACTGGTCCGGTCCGGTCCGGTACCGGTTCTGTGAAGTGATTCCCAGAACCGGGTAGAAAATCAGAGATTTATCCTGAAAGCTGAACAAAGTGGGAGAATCCGAGCAGAACCTGGAAAGGTTCTGGACAACCTGCTCGGAACCACAGGAATCCGGATCTGGGTCCGAACTCCAACTAAACCCTGTAAGTCAGTGAACTTTAAGCTTCCAGAACCACAAAGTGCGTCTAGCCCGGGGCTCCACCCGAACCGGTTCCGGAACCAGAACTCACTGGACGGAAATGATCCACACAGTGAACATGGTCCACAGAAACAGGCAGAACATTATGACCACCAGCTGCTGCTGGACCGAACCGACCCGGATCCAAACCATCACAACCCAGTTAGCCTCAGTTAGCACCGCAGTGACGTAACGCCTGCGTCACCAGCAGCTGTAGCGTCAGCCGCGCAGGCGCTGAAAGCAGCGGCCTGGTTCGGTTCCAGTGTGGCTCGGGTTCGATTCGGCCTGGTTCCGGCTCGGTTTGCTGCTCACCAGAACTCTGAGGGCGCTGAAGGATCCTCTGGTCACCGCCGCCATCTGTTCTCTCCGCTGCACGCCCCCGACTGCAGCCAATCAGCGCGCTCCGCCTTCTTCTTCTGCGGCAGGAGGAGGAAACTGCGCCGCCCGGCGACAGGGAGCCGCTCAGGCTGCGCCCTGGTGGCGGGAGGGAGAACTGCAGCCAGAGAGGCGGGTCCGACCATAGACATCTGTTCATCCGTTCATCTGTTCATCCGTTCATCTATCCGTTCATCTGTTCATCCGTTCATCCGTTCATCTGTTCATCCGTTCATCTGTTCATCCGTTCATCTGTTCATCCATCCGTTCATCTGTTCATCCGTTCATCTGTTCATCCGTTCATCCGTTCATCTGTTCATCTGTTCATCCGTTCATCTGTTCATCCGTTCATCTGTTCATCCATCCGTTCATCTGTTCATCCGTTCATCTGTTCATCCGTTCATCTTTCATCTGTTCATCCGTTCATCCGTTCATCGTTCATCTGTTCATCCGTTCATCTGTTCATCCGTTCATCTATCTGTTCATCCGTTCATCTGTTCATCCGTTCATCTATCGTTCATCTGTTCATCCGTTCATCTGTTCATCTGTTCATCTGTTCATCCGTTCATCTGTTCATCCGTTCATTACTGTTCATCCGTTCATCTGTTCATCCGTTCATCTATCCGTTCATCTGTTCATCGTTCATCTCACTGTTCATCGTTCATCCGTTCATCTGTTCATCCATCCATCCGGTTAACCCTTTGAGTTTCCTCTAACATGGGAACAAATTGATTTACTGGCTTATTCTTCTCTTCATCAACAATAAATCCCGTGATTTTGGTAAAAGTTGCTCATTTTCTGCCAAAGTTATGAGGAACCATATAATTTAACTGCTTGAAATAATCTGTGCCCAAAGAGGGAACAGATTATTTGAGGCAGCTGAAATAATCTGTAATAATAGATTGTTATGTGTGATAATGTGTAGAAATTTATTTTAATCAGTAATCTGTCATATTTTACATTATAACAGGATTTTCAACAAAGATTACAAACAGCTTCCATCCTCTGATATCAGAATCGATCAGAACTTGTTTTACTGATGAATCGATCAGAACATTTTTACGGTGAATCGATCAGAACTTGTTTTACTGATGAATCGATCAGAACTTGTTTATACTGAATCGATCAGAACATTTTTACCGGTGAATCGATCAGAACTTTTTTTACTGATGAATCGATCAGAACTTGTTTTACTGATGAATTGATTGGAAGCGCCGTGGAAATGGTCGGATCCTCTCTGCCTGCAATGCGCGCTCCCGACACAGGGGGGCAGAATTTCACGACCTGAAGCTTCTGCTTATAATATCTATAATTACAATCATTATAATAATTCTACTCCTTAAAGAAGCATCATGATGTTTTCCAGGTCAACCTCAGCTGAGCAAAGTGCTTCACATCACAGGTAGACATGAAACAAAACATGTTACCTTCAGTTGTTACAAAGACTTTATATCAGAAATGTTACTTCCTGGTTTAGCATCTTGAATTTGGGCCTCCTGCTCTCCGTAGCTCCGCCTCCACGTCGTCCCAACATGGCTCCTCTATTAACCCTTTAGTTAATAGATCTGATCTGAGCAGCAGCTCCTGAGCTCGTTGCTAACTGCAGCTGGCTAGTCTGAAGGAGCTGCGAGGGGGCGGAGCTACGCTTTTGAAGGCGGGGCTAGGGCCACCCCGCCGAACGGTTGCCATGGAGATTAGAAGTCTCAAACCTGAAAGAATTAAAGCGACACTCCAGGGAGAAACATGATGGAAAGATTAAAAAGGGATTTTTACACGACACTGGCCCTTTAAGAGAAACCTCCATCCTGGTTCTGATGTTGAACTCACGGCTGGACCCACCGGGATCAATAATCCAGATATCGATCAGGAACATTGTCCTTACATCTGGACTGGAGCCGTCCAGAACTTCTGACCCGGTTCTGGTTTCTAACTGGTTTCTGAACATTTTTACTTTATTGTTCTCAGGTTTTTCTCTCCTCCATTTTCTGTTTTTATCTCTTTTCATCTTCAGACTGGCTCCGCGTGCACGCGCGCGTGAGCAGCCATGAGTCACCGCGCGCGGCACGGAGCCGCTCTCTGATTGGCTGCCGCCTCTCACCATTCAGCAGGTCCGCGTGAAGCCGCGCGCGCGGAGAGCGACTCGGTTCGGCTGAGGCGGAGCTGCTGGTTCTGATCGTGTTCCGGTCCGGAACCGCTCTGGGTTTTTCTGCTGCAGGGAGCGCGCATCGGACCCGCCCAGCTGAGGTGAGCCCGCCGCATATCTATGCCGAACCAGAACCGAACCGAGCCGAGCCCAGGGTGGAGTCTGACTGGCTGCTGATCTTCTCTGATCCAAACAATCTGGATCAGAACCTGATTCTGTCTGGTCGCGGTTCTGTTGGTGCTTTCTGCAGGGTTCTGGTATTTGCAGGCCCAGATTCTGTTGGACCAGAACAGAACCTTCTGATCAAACTGACCCATCAGAACTTCTGCAGACGTTCTGGCTCCGGAACCAGAACCAGCTGGTGGTGGACAGGTGACCTCCTGCTCTGACGGGTCCAGTTGCTCCGCTGCAGAACCGCAGTGACCCGGCGGGTTCAGACTCGGTTCTGAAGCAGCTTCCTGTTTCCACCGCTGAGCTGCTGCTGAGCTTGTCTCCATGGTGACGGTGCTCAGGTGGGACCGAGCGTCCAGAACCTCCTGCATCAGAA
>CM065356.1:33221140-33238640 GCA_033032245.1 Poecilia picta | reverse complement strand
ACCTGAACCTGAACCAGAACCTGAACCAGAACCTGAACCAGAACCAGAACCTGAACCAGAACCTGAACCGAACCAGAACCTGAACCAAACCTGAACCTGAACCAGAACCGAACCTGAACCAGAACCAGAACCTGAACCAGAACCATGAACCTGAACCTACGAACCAGAACCAGAACCAGAACCTGAACCTGAACCAGAACCAGAACCTGAACCTGAACCAGAACCGAACCTGAACCAGAACCTGAACCTGAACCTGAACCAGAACCTGAACCGAACCTGAACCAGAACCAGAACCAGAACCTGAACCTGAACCGAACCAGAACCTGAACCAGAACCTGAACCAGAACCAGAACCAGAACCAGAACCTGAACCAGACCCAGAACCTGAACCTGAACCTGAACCAGAACCAGAACCTGAACCAGAACCAGAACCTGAACCAGAACCAGAACCAGAACCTGAACCTGAACCAGAACCAGAACCAGAACAGAACCTGAACCAGAACCAGAACCAGAACTGAACCTGAACCAGAACCAGAACCAGAACCTGAACCTGAACCAGAACCTGAACCAGAACCTGAACCAGAACCTGAACCTGAACCAGAACCTGAACCAGAACCTGAACCAGAACCAGAACCTGAACCAGAACCTGAACCTGAACCTGAACCAGAACCTGAACCTGAACCAGAACCTGAACCTGAACCAGAACCAGAACCAGAACCTGAACCAGAACCTGAACCTGAACCTGAACCAGAACCAGAACCAGAACCTGAACCAGAACCAGAACCTGGACCTGACCTGACCTGAACCAGAACCAGAACCAGAACCTGACCTGAACCAGAACCTGAACCTGAACCAGAACCTGAACCTGAACCTGAACCAGAACCTGAACCTAACCTGAACCTGAACCAGAACCAGAACCAGAACCTGAACCTGAACCAGAACCAGAACCTGAACCTGAACCTGAACCAGAACCGAACCAGAACCAGAACCTGAACCAGAACCTGAACCAGAACCAGAACCTGAACCTGAACCTGAACCTGAACCAGAACCAGAACCTGAACCAGAACCAGAACCGAACCTGAACCTGAACCAGAACCAGAACCTGAACCAGAACCTGAACCAGAACCAGAACCAGAACCTGAACCAGAACCAGAACCAGAACCTGAACCTGAACCAGAACCTGAACCAGAACCAG
Organism: Poecilia picta; assembly: GCA_033032245.1. NCBI lineage: Eukaryota > Metazoa > Chordata > Actinopteri > Cyprinodontiformes > Poeciliidae > Poecilia > Poecilia picta. The sequence continues at coordinate 33,237,446 of CM065356.1, read as the reverse complement.
AACCTGAACCAGAACCTGAACCTGAACCTGAACCAGAACCAGAACCTGAACCTGAACCTGAACCTGAACCAGAACCAGAACCGAACCTGAACCAGAACCTGAACCTGAACCTGAACCAGAACCTGAACCTGAACCTGAACCAGAACCAGAACCAGAACCAGAACCTGAACCAGAACCTGAACCTGAACCAGAACCAGAACCTGAACCAGAACCAGAACCTGGACCTGGACCTGGACCTGGACCTGAACCAGAACCAGAACCAGAACCAGAACCTGATCCTGAACCTGAACCAGAACCTGAACCTGAACCAGAACCTGAACCTGAACCAGAACCTGAACCTGAACCAGAACCAGAACCTGAACCAGAACCAGAACCTGAACCTGGACCTGGACCTGGACCTGAACCAGAACCAGAACCAGAACCAGAACCAGAACCAGAACCTGATCCTGAACCTGAACCAGAACCAGAACCTGAACCTGAACCAGAACCTGAACCTGAACCTGAACCTGAACCTGAACCAGAACCAGAACCTGAACCTGAACCAGAACCAGAACCAGAACCTGAACCTGAACCAGAACCTGAACCAGAACCAGAACCTGAACCTGAACCTGAACCAGAACCTGAACCAGAACCAGAACCTGAACCTGAACCAGAACCTGAACCAGAACCAGAACCTGAACCTGAACCAGAACCTGAACCTGAACGGTCCTTCATGTCCTGTTTGTGTCCAGGACACCGCAGGCCAGGAACGCTATCGCACCATCACCACGGCTTACTACCGAGGAGCCATGGGCTTCATCCTCATGTATGACATCACCAACGAGGAGTCGTTCAACGCGGTCCAGGACTGGTAGGGGATTGGTCAGATGTTGGCTTGCGCCGTGATGTCAGTAGGTGTGAATCCCCTCCTGCCAGCTGTCGCTCTGTGTCCACAGGGCCACCCAGATCAAGACGTACTCGTGGGACAACGCCCAGGTCATCATGGTGGGCAACAAGTGTGACATGGACGTGGAGAGAGTGGTGCCACCTGAGAAAGGGAAACACCTGGCGGACCAGCTAGGTGTGCATCAGTTAGTTTTAGAAGGAAATGAAAAGTCACAGGATGATCTGTTATCAGGGATTCCTCTCAGTAGATCTACGGTGTTTTCAGTTTGATGCCAGTCAGCCAGGGGACCAACCAGGTCCTAAGATACTGTCCTGCAGCTCTTAGACACGTCCCTGAAGCAAATGGCTGAACATCCAGTTCTCTGTCTCTCTGCTCTGAATCAAACTACCAACGTGGAGTCGGGTAAAGTGACTGAGCAGGACTGGTGGGAATGAACCCTGAGAGCTGCAGGACGGTATCTCTGGACGTACTTCTGGAGATGTTGAGCAGTTACTGACCCACTAAGACCTTATCACAGACCTTCCACTAACATTTCTAGAAGCATTTTGAGCAGAAACATCTCAGGTTTGGTAAACCAGGCTTTCCAAGCACAGACTGGAGACTCCTGGTGTGACCTTTGCCTGTCTCCTGCAGGGTTTGAGTACTATGAGGCGAGTGCCAAGGAGAACATCAATGTACGTCAGGTTTTTGAGCGCCTGGTAGACATCATCTGTGTAAAGATGTCTGAGCGTGTGGACGTGGAGGCACCAGTAGCTCCTGGATCTAAGACCACCAGACTGACCGACAAGCCTGCCCAGCTACCTCAGAAATGCTGCTGATCATCGGTCCGCTCCCCATCCTGAGCTGTAGGTAAAATAAAAACATCAGATAGTCTGACTGTCGAGACATTCCTCCACCTGCTCTGCTTCATGTTTGTGAGCCGTCAGTTATCACTCCTGTGACATCAGAGGCCGGCTGACGGCTGGAGGTCCCGTCCCGCCTTACCCAGGCCGGTCCATTGCTTCTTCATCAGTTTAGGACAGCCCACAATGCCACCTGCAGGCTGTACTGATGAGTAGCACCTTTCTGTGTCCGGACCTCCAAGAGTTCAGTGTTTCTCCTGAACCGCTGGAACGTCTTGAGCCCCAAAGCAACCAGAACCTCCAGCTGCCATGATGAGGAAACACCTGATTGGCCCATGAGCTCCACTCTGCTCAGGAAAACAGCCAAGTAGGAGAAACACCGAGAGGTCAACTACAGGTCAACTACCTGCACACCTGTCAAGTCTCCTGTTTTTGGCTAGCATGTTTTACCCCCTTCTCCCGTATTGCGCCCCCAACCCCACTCTGACCTCTGACCTCTGACAGTGGCACCGGACGGCACCATTTCCCATATTCTCACATTCTAAAGAAGTCTGGTCACCTGCTGAACATTAAACTCAGCACTGACTAGTCTCCAGCGTCCGGACTCGTCATGTGAAGAGCTAAGAGTCGGTCCAGACCTGAGGAAGTCCACCGCAGTTCGGATCCAGACTGTTCAGCTCAGGGTCAAACAGGTCCGGCCAGTTCATCCCAGTTGGTGGTCCATCCCGCTCCGCTCCGCTCCGGTCCGGACGGTTCCTCTCAGCCTGCAGCCGAGCCTCATGCTGGCCTCACTCATTGGAGGTGAGGAGGCTCCGCCCCCTTAGCAGGTGTTGTGTTGTAGCCGCCATGTTTGCAGTGTGTTTCACATGATCAGGTGTGTGTGTGTGATATCGTTAAGTATAATGACATGATAACAGCTCTAAGGTTCCCCGTCTCCCCCATGAGAATAAACGATAATATTGTGTTATTTTATTTTGAGGTGAAACTGTAAATGATAGAGTTAGAGCTAAATATACCGTTGTTGAGTATGAGCTTATTTTTATGACTAATTCTGTGAACTCGTCTTACGGTTTGCTCCGTCCGGAGAAGCACAAAGTGATTGTACAAAATATTGTGTTTGTATATTGTAGATGATTCTTAGTATAATAAAAACCGCAGTCTTTCATCAGAACACTTCTTTGGGTTTTGTTCGGACCAGGATCAGGTTCTGACTTTGTCGCGGATCAGTTCTGTCCTGATCTTGGGTCGGTTCTGGAACTTTTTCACATGTAGCTTCATCCAGTTGGAAAGCAGCTGATGGATGAGCACTGATTACGTCATAAACATGGGCCTGATCCTGATCGGGGTTCCTATAGACATAATATGAGAGCAGACCCCTCATTGGCTGCTCCGGTGCAGGAACCACGGCCGCCATCTTGAAGAGGTAGTCCCTCCTACTTTGCTCAATCAAAACAGCAGCAGATGCCTCAGCACTGAGGGACATTGTTGTTCTGATCTATGGACTATTGATGTGAGGCTCCACAGACAACATTTCACTAGTAAGATGGACATATTATTGTGTATATTTTGGAATATTACTTTACTGTATTTATGGCAAGATACCAGCTAATATTAGCTACATGATGTAATACGGGTTCAGCCCCGATATGAAGGATAACTGAGATTCTGTAAAAACATTAATTATTCTCTAACATTGACTGAGATTATCTGACACAAGAGTCTAGATTAGAAATGAAACCATGTAACATATATTATAAAACTTATGCGTTATAACATTGACCAGCAAAGTTTACACAGGTGGTAAAGACTATTTGTAATTCTTTCACTAGTAAGATACATCCTAAATCTTCTGTTTTTGTTTTAAAAGTTTCCTAAAGACTCGATGTGAGGAAGAAGAGGGAGAATCTATAAGAGAGACAAATTCACTGCAGCAGGATGAATCACATGGAGTTTGGACTCAATCTGGATCTATGAAGATAGAACTGTGGAAAAAAAAAATATATATGTATGTATATACATACATACATACATACATACATACATATATATAAATAACTACATACATATAAACATGTATCCAATATATATTATTCAGTATTAATCATTATTTATTTGTGATTGTATAGTTGTATAACTATGTATTATTATAATAAATTATACACACAGCCAGATTGATTTGTTCTTATACAATATATCTCTGTTGTTCCAAATGAGGTATTTGTGAGGAGAGAAGTTATGTTTATAAATGATCAACCAAGATGGCCGCCCTACATCTCGTCAGCGACAATAGGCGAGAGCGGTGCATGATGGTCTATCCTTATATTATGTCTATGGTTCTGACCGGAAGAACCTCCTACACCAAACAGGAAGGGGCGGGACGGACCGCCGTCAGTCTCAGACCTTATTTGGAAATGGGACCATGGCACTCCGGAAGTGAAGGGGGCGCTATTTCCTATACTATCCGCGGCCTCCAGATTTTATTTTCTTTTTAAATCTGTGATATATCTTAATCTTTAGGAAAGAGTTTCACTCTCAGCATGTATTTGAACGTCTCTCTTATTTTCTTCAGCGCAGCTCACAGTTTTTAACAAATTCCGTAGCTTTCAGTTCACTTCTAAATCTGCTCCTTAGTCGCATCTTCTCCGGCCTGCTGCTGCCTCTAGTGGCCTGGCGGTGGTAACACATCTAACAATTACATTACTAATCAGAATACCATTAAATCTTTAACACTGTATTTGAAGGGGTGTGAATAAGACTGACATGACACTTATAAACATGACACCGTCATGAACATAAAGACGTTTTTATGAATGTTTATGACAGTTGTCATGAAGTGTCATTCTGTAAATAATGACACTTTTAATGCAAAGTTGCTCTAAAAGTCCATTAAAAGTGCCAACTTTTCATGATTTTGTAAGTTATGATAATGTAATGTAAAGACTTCTTTATGTCCATGACAGGTGTTATGTTTATGACTGTGTCATGTCAGTCTGATGCTCACCCTTCAAATAAAGTGTTACCAGATCTGTATTAATTATTATTCATTCTGGCATTACTTGAACCAAAAAAGATCAATTATCCAGCAAAACACCACCAGAACGAATTAAAATGACATAAACAAAACTTTTATACATTATGTAATATAATGTATATATTAATACATTATATGATATAATGTATATACATGGAGAAATGTGAACACACTGTCAGCATCAGCCCTAAAACTGTTATAGTCTGAATGTGGTGATAAATTGTTTGCTTCACAGTGAATGTTGCTCATTTTAGGAAACATTGGTCATAAAGTCCTGCATAGTTCGTTCATATGTAAATATTCAACTACAGTTTCGTTTTGTGGTGGGATGGTGTTTCACCCCCCCACTCTGTGCATCCGGCACCGTTGATTGGTGGGCGGGTCGCTGTAGGTTTGCGCGTCTGTTTCTCTCACTGTTGCTGGTCGCGGCTACATGTGCCTGTGGGTTTGGTCGATTCGTCGGTGATCGTAAGTGTCAGTTTTTCCGTCCGTGGCTGAGATCATGGTTGGTTTCTGGGTGACGCCTGTCGTCCATTTTCTACAGCGTTACTCTGATGGCGCTGCCGCTGCAGCTGGTTGCTGTGGCAACCAGCGGCTTCAATCTGGTCCTCACCTGCTGAGCCGCTTCCTCCCGGTCAGGCTGTGTCTCCACCGCTGGGTCGGTTACCGGCCATTTAGCTTTTAATTTCTTTTATTTTGTATTCGCCGTTAATGGGCTTTTCTGTTTCAGGCAGCTGATAGTTTGGAGCTGCAGCTTTGGACGCTCTGCTGTTTTGTCTTTTCCTTGTTTGATTGGGCGGCTCTCCGTTGGATCCGTTGCGGATTGGCCAGGCCGTGTGGGCGGGGCGTTACTCCTCCGGCCCAATAGAAAGACACCTGGAGACGACTTGTTCCATTGTTTAAAGTATTTTCTTTTATCATTTTTCTTTTTGATTGCTTTGTTCATTTCTTGTGTTGCATGTTCTTTTTCTTGACCCATTTATTTGCATTTGCATAGTTTGTTTAGTTTTATATCTTTTTGGAACAATCCCATCTTGTTTGTCTCTTTTTCCTTGTGTTCCCTTTTTGGTTCCAGCGACCAAGTGGTGGGCCTGAAGCCTTGGTTTTAAAATAATTTTTAGATGATTGTTAAAGTATTAAACTGTTAAATCTGTTCTGGTGCATTTTGTTGCTTTTTAAAAATATCTCCACCTGCTGGTCACAGTTTCCTCTCTAGAATATTGTTTGTCAGTTTGGTTTTATTTGTGTTTGGAGCAACTTGTATCTTAATAAAACTTTATCAACTAGCAACACAAAATGTACCTGGAGCTTCGTAACATCTCAGAATAACCATTTGCTTTGAGATCGATTTGTCTCTTATTTTTAAATAACTTAATGGACTGGAAACAGGAAATATGAACCTAAAAATGAATAAAACTGTAAACCGACTGCTGATCCCGCAGCCCGTTGAGCTCTGGACCAATCAGAGCGCTTCTCTGACGCAGGCGCAGCTTCGCTCCAACTACAACCCTGAAAGTCCAGCAGCGGCTGTCAGCCACGCGTCCAGGTCAGTGTTTCTCCTGCCGGTACCACAGGTCCAAACTGAGACCCAGAACCGACTCAGGGCTGCTGACGGAGCCGAACCGGAACCGGGCGGTTCGCCGCTCAACAGTTGAGCCGTTAGCAGGATTAGTTCAGACTGAGTTGCTAAGCGGGTCAGACAACAGCTCGGTCCAATTCCAGCTCTTCTTAATTGGTCCTTTAGGAGCTGCATCTTTCCAGGATGTCTAAGGTTCGGTTCCGACTTCCAGCCGCTGTTGTCCGTCTGTTTCCTGGATGCTAAGCTAGCAGCTCCGCTCTTAAATCGGCTCATATTAACATGAAATTTTGCTCTCATTCAACTACAACGTCATACATTACGACGCGCCAAACTGCTGCAGGAAAATCCAACATTTTCACTTGTTTTTATTTTCCAGCACCGGGAGACAAGTTTGAATATTCTGGACATTCCGGTTTAAAACACCAGGTTAATGCGAACAATTCGGCTGAAAGTTGTAATGTTTTTAAAGTTCTCTGGGGCAGATTTTCCCATCCTGGATCTGCTGGTGATCAGTGTCTCACATGTCACCATGGAAAAATAATAGAATCATTTTGTGATGTCTTGAAGAACAGAGGAGATCGGACCATTTTCCGTATCTGTTTATTGTTGTGCAAACACAAAGTGACCAGAGTGAGAGCAGCTCACAATAATGGACTCAGGTAAACCAGGGGGGTAAATACACCACATTACCCCCCTCTGAAGATGAAAATAACATTTTTATCTACATTAACTAAAACATACTAATGTCACTTAATCCAGCTTAACTGCATTACCATGTAGAACCAAACAATAACCCAAATATGTACGTACTTGATAATTGAGACATTTTTCTTTCCCTTTACTTCTGCATCTAACTCAGATGTAACCCTTAATGGAACATGAATAATAATGGAACATAAAACCGTTATGCTTAGATAAACACAAGGCTATTCAAGATATCGTTTTGTCTTCCGTGGTCGTGCTGAACGTCTCCCCACCACTGAAGGATCTGGGAAAACAGGTGGTTGCAGCCCAGAGTCCAGAGCATTTGTTCAGGTGTCAGGCTTACATCACTTTGCTCTTGTGTTGGTGTTTCAGGGTCATCGGTATCCGGTTCAGCTACAGCTTTGGTACGCAGCTGATCCCCATGTCTTCAGTGCACAGCGTTCGAGTAACGCTCTTTTCCTTCATAAGAGACTGGACCAGTTTGTCTTACAACCTGTCCAGGTATCCACTGGTGAATTCCTCCCCCTGTGTTGCGAAGATACACGGCATCATCCACAGAAAAGGATCAGTCCACAGCTGTGAAGTCATGTTGAGCTTTTTGCAGATACTGTTTCCTGCAAACAGTCTCCTTGGTGTTAGGTTTGATGAAATCCAGTCTGGTACGAATGTGTCTGTGCAAGAACAATTCAGCTGGAGACTGACCTGTTGTACAATTTGGTGTAACACGGTACTGCAGCAAAAATAAGGAAAGTTTGTCCTCAACACTGCATGAGTGGTTTGCAAGTTTTCTCATGCCTACTTTGAACATCTGCACATGTCCTGGTGCACTTATTGTGTGCAAAATACCATTTTGTGTCACAAATGTTTAGAACTCTGCAGAAGTGAAGGTGGTGGCATTGTCCGTAACTATTTGTTCAGGAAGTCCCTATGAAGCAAAAGGTCTCTTCAGCCTTGTCACTGTGGCTTGTGAGGAAATGTGTGGCATACGAAATACCTCCAACCACTTTGAATATGAATCGACTACGATCGTGAACATGCTGTCGAGGAAAGGTCCAGCCTAGTCGATATGGAGTCTTTTCCAGGATTCACCTGGGACTCCCAGGGATCAGAGGAACATGCTGTGGCATCCTCTGTTCCAGCTGACATGTTTCACATGTTTTGCAGACCTGTTCCAGGTCACGATCCAGATTTGGCCACCAAGCATATTTGCGAGCTAAGGCCTTGGATTTCACAATTCCTTGATGACCAGAGTGAATCTCATTTAACACAGGATTTCTCATTTTTGAGGGTATAATCACTCTGGTTCCCCACAGAACACAACCCATCTCTGTTGAAAGCTCATTCCTCTTGTTGTGATAAGACTTTAAACTCTCATCTGTAACAGTAGACCAGCCTTCCATGACATACTGGTAAACCCTTGACAAGTCCATGTCTGTACGTGTGGCCCGGGGGACCTGGATCGCATTTAGTGGGGCTCCTTCCAAATGCTCAGTTAGCAGTGAATGTACTGCTGTCGAACTCGATGCTGTTCCAGTGTCGCTCGTTTCTGGCAAAGGACAACGAGAGAGTCCATCTGCATTGCTATGTTCTGCTGATTTCTTGAAAACAATGTGGTAATCATATGCTGACACTATGATTGCCCTCCTTTGAATGCGTGCTGCAGCCAGGGGAGGGAGGTTCTTGTGCTCACCAAACAGCGTCAGCAGGGGGCGATGGTCTGTTGCTAGGGTGAAATGCCAACCCCATAGGAACTGGTGACTCTTTGTCACTCCATAAATCAGTCCTAGAGCTTATTTTTCTATTTGAGAGTACTTTTTTTCTGCTGGGGACAGCGTTCGGGAAGCGTATGCAGTCGGTCTCTCCTGCCCCATTGGCAGTGTGTGTCGTATAACTGCACCGATGCCATATGCAGAAGCATCACATGCTAAAGTGAGTGGCAGGTTGGGGTCATAGTGCGCCAGGACCCGATCACTTGTCAGCAGACCTTTGCACCTGTTGAACGCTGCCTGCTCTGGTTCTGTCCATCTCCAAGTCACACTGTCTTTCAGTAACTTGTAAAGTGGAGCAAGGGCTGTGCTTTGCATTGGCACAAATCTCCCATAATAGTTAACAAGTCCCAGGAACGCTTGAAGTTCCTTCACATTAGTAGGAGCGGGAGCCTCCTGTATCGCCCTCACGTTTTCTTCTGAAGGGTGGACTCCATGTTCATCCAGGACGTGTCCCAGATGCTCAATTTGTGGCTTGTTAAACTCACACTTGGAAGGTTTCACTCGCAGCCCATTTTCCTGAAGGCGTCGCAGAACCTGTTCCAGGTTGCATAGATGTTCTTTGAGAAGTACTTTCCCCCACTGAGTGTCGCCAGAAGTTCCTCCAAACGTGGAAGTGGGTATGTATCGGCTTCAAGGGCTTAGTTCACCGACACTTTGTAATCCCCACATAAGCGGATGGAAGCGTCCCTCTTTAGCACCGGCACTATGGGTGCTGCCCCATCACTGTGTCTCACAGGTGTAACGATGTTACATTTTTCCAGTCTTTCAAGTTCTTTTTCCACCTTTTCCTTCATTGCGAACCGGAGAGGCCTGTGTTTACAAAATTTAGACGGCACCTCAGGTCTGACCACGATGGTAGCTTTAATGTCTTTCAATGTGCCCAACTCATCCTTGAATTCATCACTGTAAGCATCCAAAAGCTCATTGAGTGATAGATGTTTAGGTTCACCCATGTACTTAATCTGCTGGAGTTTTGTCAACCAGTTCCTTCCACACAATGAAGCACCATGTCCCCCAACAACCAACAGTGGCAAATCCATGACTTGGTCTTCATACTCCACTTTGCTACAAACTGTCCCACAACACTTATACATCCTCCATTGTAAGCTTTGAGCGTCACTTTAGCCGACTGCAAAGGCAGGTGAGAGAACTTCTTCAAGTACGTAGGATGTGAAATGACACTCTTTGCTGCTCCTGTGTCAATTTCCACTTCCAAATCAACATTGTCAACTGCAAATGTTGCTTTATATCGTTCATCATCCTCAGCATTAACAGTGAAAATGGCTAACTCCTCTTCAGGGTCTTCCTCAGCTGTCACATACTTTGTCTCTATGCTGCTCCTGGTTTCCTCTTCATGACTCTTTTTCACTTTAGCCCGACATGCTTTCCTAATATGTCCAATCTTTCCAGAATTATGGCATTTAGTCTCTTTGAAATGACATTCATTTGCATTGTGATTTTCCTTTGCATCATATTTGTTTTTATTGGCCTTGTGAATGTTTGCCTCACTAGTCCATTCAGCTCCCAGCTCAGGGTCTCTGTCTGCAGCCTCCATATTGAGAGCGATCTGAAAAGCTTTGGCGAAGGTCAGCCGGTCCTCCTATGGCACCTTCGCTTTTAATTCCACCTACAAACCGATCCCTCAGTGCTGAATCCGCCAAAACCACAGTTAGCTGCTTGTTGTTTAAGCTCTGCGACACACTGGGCCACAGTCTGACTCCTTTTTGGTTGCATCTATTAAAACGGAAACGTTCAGCAACTAATAACGGCTTGGGTTCATAGTGTTCTTTCAAAATGTCCACAATATCGCCAAAAGTCTTGTCTTTTGGTTTTTCAGGCTGTACTAAGTTTCGTAACAGTCCTATGCTTTAGCAGCCATTACACTTGGCAGCACCGCCACATGCTTTTCTTCATCAGTCCTTAGCTCCAGGTTCTGCTGCTGTCCAGGCTCAACCTCTGGTCTGAAGTCATCCAGCTACCTGAGCCGTTGTACTGACACTTGACGTCGTCTCTCCTCCAAAAATAGCCTCGTCGCCAGTTGTGATGTCTTGAAGAACAGAGGAGGGTCGGACCATTTTCCGTATCTGTTTATTGTTGTGCAAACACCGAAGTGACCACAGAGTGAGAGCGGCTCACAATAATGGACTGTACCAACTCAGGTAAACCATGGGGGGTAAATACACCACATTAATATTGCCATTTTCACCCTGAGTTTAGTTTGTACTATGAAGTATCTATTTTTACTTAGCTTAACCAATTCTGATTAGTTTTTTTTTCTTAAAAATCGCTGAATTTTCGCATTTTCCCATCCAAATGCTCAGAAGCCGGTGAGGCAGCAGCAGCTGAGCCTCACCTGGGACTGCGCAACCTCTCGCTAGCAAGTTCATCCTGTCTGCTATTTTTCCGCCTGGTTGGTGCGGAGCGGTGAGAAGACGCAGAGGGAACGGTATCTGATGGGGGAACGCGGATCGACGTAACAACGGAAAAGCTGGATTTCTCCGACAGTTGACTTATTTTAGCATAACTCCGGTTTTACTTGGCCTATTAATGCAGTTTAAAAACTGGTGTGTAGCTTAGAGGTGAGACTTGGTGTTGGTCTCACCTCTGCTGGAATGGCCTGTGGTTACAAGTCAGTACGGCATCGGGGGCGGGGCCCCCAGGGCCCCTCTGGCTCCGCCCCTGCCTCTGATGTCATCCTGCAGCTTTGCCTAAACATTAAATATTAACCTCAAACATCTGCAGGTGCAGCTTCCCCTCGCAACTCAGAAATGCCTCAGACCAAAAAGTCGGTGAGCGGCGCCGGTGGTCCGAGTCAGCCGGGCCGCCCGGAGCCGGACGACCCGGAGCCGGGCGAGCCGCCGCCTCGGTCTCCACAGGAAGTGAGGCAGGCTGGAGGAGGAAGGGGCGGAGTGGAGCTGGAGCAGGGAGACCCGGACATCGTCAAGTCCCCCAGTGACCCCAAGAAGTACAGGTGGGTCCTGGTCCCTGTTCCGGTTCCGGTTCTGGTTCTGGTCTCCAGCTGCTCTCGGTCTCTGTAGGTTCCTTGAACTTGGTAACGGACTCCGGGTTCTGCTGATCTCGGACCTCAGCAGGACGAACGAGAACGAAGAGGGTCAGCAGGAGGAGAGCGAGGGAGGCGAGGAAGAGGAGGACGATGATGATGAGGAGGTGGAGGAGGTGGAGGTGGAGGTGGAGGAGGTGGAGGAGGAGGAGGAGGAAGGAGAATCCGGTACCAGCTCTGATGAAGAGGAGGAGGACAGCGTTGAGGAAGAGGAGCCGGAGCTGATGGAGGTGGACGAAGACGATCGAACGAAGAAGAAGAGTTCAGAGAAACAGGTGGGTCAGGTGATGAAGGTGGAGGAAGAGTTACCAGCTGCTCTTCTCTCTGTGGTGGCGGTGAACCTGGTGAGTCTGTAACGGTTTGGTTTTCAGAGCTTGTAGCTGTTGGACGGCGTCTCCAGAACCGCCTCCCTCTCTCTGGGATTCGGGTCCAGCCTGACCCGACTATCCCAGTTGAAACGGTTCTGTTGACGGTTGGTGATCTAGTTGGTCGCAGCAGTTTAATTGGTGCTTCAGGAATGAATCAGGGAGTAGAGACATCTTTAAAAGAGGAGCGTCTGGTGAACCAGCTGATTGTCAGCGGGTGTCGGTAGGTGGAGACCTGCAGGTGTCACAGGTCATCGTCCGCCGTTCAGTCCCAAAGCTTTGAAGGACAAAGAGCTCCAGTGGGTTTAAAGCTGTCGGTTTGGGACGTAAACATGACAAACTGAGACACGTTGAGTCTGTCAGGTTTTATGCTCTTAGACTCGGCTACGCTGGACGTTTCTGTCAGTGAATATGAAGAAGGAGCTTATATGGTTTCACTGGGACATGAGATGCTTTGACTGGGGATGTTGGACATTAACGGACTTCTTGCCTGCACTAGAATCAGGAAGCTCAGGTTGAGGTGAGGAGGAGCCGCCGGTGGTTGGAGCTCCTCCGCCTGTGGAGGGCGGGGCGTTTCCTCCTCCGTCAGCTGGTTCTGGATAGACATCCCAGTCAGGAGGATACTGGGAAAACTGGAAGCGATGATCCTAAATCGATAATCTAGTTCTTTAAATGGTTCAGCATCCGGTAAGAGAGGAAACGTTCTGTAACAGCTGAGAGGGGCTACGAGAAATACAGACGGATCAAATGAACGCTGTTATTTTTACTCGCTCTAACCAGTTATTTCTAATTAGTCCAGCAGATGGCAGCAAGAGACCACAAATAAACCACACCATCATATCTCTTTAAATTGACATGTATATATATTTAAATTGCACAGATATGCAAATCCTGGTTAAACGAAACTTTAATTCATTTACACTCCCAGTCTCTGAACTCATCTAACGCTGTGCTCTAAACAATAACGGCTATTGGCAGCTTGGAATTGCAAGGAACCAATCACAGCAGACGTTACTCAGATGGCTTCTGAGCTCTTAAAGTGATACACACACAGTTATATTTGTTCATTTTCAACATAAAGATTCCTCAGATGGGCAATCTGGACATGGAAACGGATCAGCTGGTTGAGTCACCTGAAGGTGGCGCTGCAGAGGTTCAGTCTGCAGCTCCACCTGCACAGGTAGAGGACATGGAGGACGACAGCGACTCGGACAAGTTTCAGTCACAGACACAAACATCTAGTGGTGATTTGGGCACTGGAGGAAATTAACGATTTTCTGGATGAAACGTTTGGAAAACAAGTTAAAGACCTCAATTATTTGCCTGATGCGGACAAATTTATCAAGAGCGTATTAATCGTACAGAAAATAGTTTGTGCTGAAATGTTGGATGAAAAGAAACGGTTCTGGTTAAAAAACACATGATGAACGTCTGGAAACCCAAACCTGTCAGAAACTAAAGCAAAAGGTTCAAAACGACTGAAAACTCAGAAATAAGACGATGATTAAAGTCACTGGATGATCTTCTCTCTACTGTCTCCGTCTTCCTTCTTCACCTGTATGAGTGACATCAGGACGTTAAATATCAGTGGTGGGACGGACCAACAAAAGCAGATGGCCAGTTTAGAGACGATCAGCCAAAAGAAACCAGAAACAGAGACCAAGGAAATGACCATCTGCTGCTGGAGCAGCTTGATTCTCACCAGGTTTAGAGCCTAAACTAACCCTGACTGAGTTTAGGCTCTGAGGCGGCTGGTCGATGCCTGGAGGTGAACCGGCTCAGGATAGACAGTAAACCTGGTCAAAGTGAAGGACGGTGATTGAGGCTCGACTGGACAGACTTTATATCTCAGATAGTTATAGAAATAAATTATCCAACTGATTAATCTCACCAGCCTGTTTTCTGATCAGCACCTCGGTTACAGCATTTTAATACTGAGACATTTTCTTTTGTCTTTAGTCGTTTTCGGCGACTATGGAGAGCAAAACAGCTGAGTTTGCATCTTTAGGTTGGAAAGGCTCAGATCAGAGTTTAGTCAAGTTTTTCTACAGCTAAAATTCAGAGATGAGAAACTGAGATCCTGACATCAGGATGAAACGTTATCATGTATCTAGTGAATCGTCTTTGTCCTTTTAGCTCATTAGTTGAGTGACTGTATTTTTATTTGTGGTCTGTTCACTGCCACACGGTCCGTCTGGCTATGGAGGAGAACCTGCAGGTTTTATTTCGGTGGTTTAGTCTCGATGTTTGTTTCAGTCGCTGTCTCGGTTCTCTGACCCTGCAGGCGGCCGCCGCGCTCTGCGTCGGCGTCGGCAGCTTCTGTGACCCCGATGACCTCCCCGGCCTCGCCCACTTCCTGGAGCACAGTGAGTGAAACAAGGCAGAACATTACGACCGGCTGATCCTGCAGGGAGCCAGCCTGAAGGCCCGGTTCTGGTTCTGGTTCCAGTGGTCTTCATGGGGAGCGAGAAGTTCCCGGCGGAGAATGACTTCGACGCGTTCCTGAAGCGTCATGGCGGCAGCGACAACGCCTCCACCGACTTCGAGCGGACCGTCTTCCAGTTCGACATTCAGAGGAAGTTCTTCAGGGAGGCCCTGGACAGGTGAGCGTGGCCTCGGAACCGGTCCGACCCGGTCCGACCCGGACCTGATGGCTCTGCTGTGCTCAGGTGGGCCCAGTTCTTCATTTGCCCTCTGATGGTCCAGGACGCCGTGGACCGAGAGGTGGAAGCCGTGGACAGCGGTGAGTCCCGGTTCTGAGCCGGTTCTGACCCAGGTCGGCGTCTCCAACCGGTGTGCTCAGCTTCCTCTCTGGCTCTGGTTCTGTCCTCAGAGTACCAGCTGGCCCGGCCGTCTGATTCCATCGTAAGGAGATGCTGTTTGGCAGTCTGGCCCGACCCGGACATCCCATGACCAAGTTCTGCTGGGGTGAGCTGCGGTTCTGATCGGGTCCGTCGGGCCGCTGTTTGGTTCTGCCCGAGTTCAGGGCGGATAAACGCCGAGGTTCAGTAGAGGAGCGATCCGACCAGACCTGTTGCACCAGCTGCAGACGGCCACCGGGGGGAGCCTCGGTGCCGGGCGGAGGGGCCCGGATGGGGTGGGACCCGGATGGGACCCGGATGGGGCCCAGGTGGGGCCCGGATGGGCTGGATGGGGCCCGGATGGGTGGGACCAGATGGGGCCTGATGGGGCCCGGATGGGGTGGACCCAGATGGGCCCGGGTGTGACCCGGATGGGGCCCAGAGGCCCGGGTGGGGTGGGACCCGGATGGGGCCTGGATGGGGTGGGGCCCGGATGGGGCCCGGGTGGGGTGGGGCCCGGATGGGGCCTGGATGGGGCCCGGATGGGGTGGGACCCAGATGGGGCCTGGATGGGGCCCGGATGGGGCCAATGGGGCCCGGGTGGGCCCGGATGGGGCCCGATGGGGCCCGGGTGGGCCCGGATGGGGCCCGGGGGTGGACCCGGATGGGGCCCGGATGGGCCCAGATGGGGCCGGGTGGGACCCGGATGGGGCCCGGGGGGGGACCCGGATGGGGCCGGTGGTGGGACCCGGATGGGGCCCGATGGGGCCCGGGTGGGTGGACCCGGATGGCCGATGGGGTGGGACCCGGATGGGGCGGACCCGGCGATGGAACCCAGATGGGACCAGATGGGAGATGGAACAGGATTCCAGGGATCCCATCAGGCTGGGTTGTTGACTTGCTGGTCGGTTTTGACTCGGTTGCTAAAAACGTTACAAGATCAAGTGACTGTAGTGACAAATATTGAATAAGACGTCGTGCTTCTTGTCACCAGCCTTCCTCAAACGTCTCTCGGCAACAGAGACCGATGGTCCCCCTAGCTAGACCAGGGGGTCCAAACGTTTTGCAAAGGGTCCAGATTTGGTGTGGTAACATGATGGGGACCTTGGCGGACAGCAATATGTGAAACACATGCTGTGTTTCACATATTGCTGTTTTTGGTTCATTTAAACATGCAGATCATATGCAACTGAATATGAACTTTACTTTTTCAACTTTCTAACGTTGAACAGAAGTAATTGAACTCGAGTGCAAATTACATCTAAAC
>CM065356.1:33173640-33216140 GCA_033032245.1 Poecilia picta | reverse complement strand
AATCACCAGAACGAATCATCAGGCTCCTAACGAATCATCAGGCCCCTAACGAATCCCAGCCTAACGAATCACCAGAACGAATCATCAGGCCCCTAACGAATCATCAGGCCCTAACGAATCATCCAGGCCCCTAACGAATCACCAGAACGAATCATCAGGCCCCTAACGAATCATCAGGCCCTAACGAATCTCAGGCCCTAAACGAATCATCAGGCTCCTAACGAATCACCAGAACGAATCATCAGGCCCCTAACGAATCATCAGGCCCTAACGAATCACAGGCCCCTAACGAATCACCAGCCCCTAACGAATCACCCAGGCCCCTAACGAATCACCAGGCCCCTAACGAATCACCAGAACGAATCATCAGGCCCCTAACGAATCATCAGGCTCCTAACGAATCACCAGAACGAATCATCAGGCCCCTAACGAATCATCAGCTCTAACGAATCATCAGGCCCCTAACGAATCACCAGGCCCCTAACGAATCACCAGGCCCCTAACGAATCACCAGGCCCTAACGAATCATCAGGCTCCTAACGAATCTCCAGGCCCCTACGATCACAGGCCCTAACGAATCACAGGCTCCTAACGAATCATCAGCCCCTAACGAATCCCCAGGCCCCTAACGAATCACCAGGACAACTCAGGCCCTAACGAATCACCAGGCCCTACGAATCACCAGGCCTAAGAATCACCAGGCCCTACGATCACCAGGCCCTAACGAATCATCAGGCTCCTAACGAATCCCAGGCCCTAACGAATCATCAGGCTCCTAACGTGCATCGACTGGAAACATTTGAGGGGGGGGGAATGAAACTGAAACTGTTGGGTTGGGGGGGGTAGTGCTGTGTTTGTCTTTAAATTTATCCAGGAGGCATTTCGGCTAAACTGTGAGTGAAACAGTCATTGGGACTGACTACCATGTATTCCATTGGGGAAGGTGACGTTAGCATTAAATACACCTTTCCCACCAGGCGGGGGCGCTCTTTCTCCGTCTATAATCAGACATTTGGACCGTTCCTCCTCCAGACCGGCTCGGATCAAAGCTCTGAATCACTAAGGTCTCCTTTTTCCATTCACTTACACAACCTGGTTCTGCTGTTCTCCACCCTACATGGAGCCAATGACACTTACTCTGTACCCAGAATGCATTGCTGTAGCTCTACGGTAAATGGTTTACAGTCATCAAAACTCGACAACCTTAAAACGTGAGCCAAAGCTGTGAGGGTGTAACGACGGCTCGGCAGCCTGTTGAGGGCGATATGGTGGGTATCAGTAGTTCAAGTTAGCGCTTTAGCGTTAGCTTCCACTAAATCAACCCTTTGCATCTAAGGTCACTCTTTGAAAACCGACCTGCGTTACGGACGTTAAAACAACGTTGGACTCCAGTTCCCTTCACGCTGTCGGCTGCAGAAACGCAGACCAAACTCATTTTATCGTAAACCGTTTTTAAAGGTTCTCTTGGCTCTAGTGGCCTTTATTTGGAGGTAGTTCAACAGGAAGGTGATGAGAGACGGGAAGACATGCGGTGAATGTCGCCAGGCCGGGAATCGAACCTGCGACCACCAGCATGACAATATGTGGGATGTGCTTTGCCCCTGCGCCACCACAGCAACCCATTATGGTTAGGGCTGTAGTGATAATCTCACGATACGATATATATCGCGATATTCAGCAAACAATACAATTCAATACAGTTTTCTGACAGATTTTCAGAGGGACAGAGTGATTTTGGTGACATTTTGTGACTGTTATAAAGTTGGGCTGAATTAATTTAACTGAAAACTGATTAAAAGCTCCAACTACACAATACCTGGTTCTGGTTGGACACAGACTTAAAGTGGACAGCTGGACAAAATGAACCAAAGAAGTGGAGAGAAAACATGTTTCTTTTAGTTGAAACAGTCCAAACTGTAGCTTCATGCATTAGTAAAGTAAATAAAGTGAACCAAGTTCCTGCTCTGAATAGTTTGATACCTTTTTAACCTGAACATCTGAAGGAATCACTCTAAGCCTGATGACCTGGTGAAGCCAGCAGTGAGGGAACAAGGTGACAGTTGGACGTTACGATACTTAAGGATGAATATCAGTTATTTCTAGGAAAGAAAATATCGATATTATTACCCAGCCCTAGTTATCATAAACCTTTTGATGAGGACAGGCGGGTCGCATCCTGGCAGCTGTGTTCATGTGAGGATTTGCAGCAAAAACATTTTATAAGGTAACAAGATTAAGGATCGGCTTTGTTTGCTGTCAGGTCTGCAGCGGTTTGATCAAATCATTAGCCATGTCTAGTGAAGGTACGGGTTGGTTTTCAGACTAACTAGTTGTCCTAGTTGCCACCAGGTCAGCTGGAGACTCTCCTCCTTCCTCTGACGTCGTCATGACGCCTCCATGTGGTCAGGACACCTGGTTGCTAAGGGTCAATCCTGTGTTGGTGTAGCACTTTAGCATTAGCACAGCTAGCTTGTTGGTTAGCTGCCACTGCGCTCCAAACGTGTCCATCGGAACCAGAACCTCCTCTGCCTCGCAGATTCGCAGATTCAGCGACTTCAAATGACCCAGAACGCAGCAGCTTCTCACAGGAACCAGGAACCAGGACCATATGAGCCCAACTCTGGCATCTTTACACTGGCTGCCTGTCTTTTATCGAATAGATTTTAAGATTCTTTTGTTAACTTTTAAAGTTTTAAATGGCTTGGCCCCCCCTGATCTTCGGGACCTTTTAAATCTCCAGTCTGTGCCCAGAACCTTACGATCAAATAATCAGTTATTACTGACGGTTCCTCGTAGTCGACTAAAGAGGAAACGAGATGCAGCTTTTTCTGTTGCTGCTCCTGTCTTATAGAATAACTTGCCTTTCCAGATCAGATCTGCTACAGCCTGGATCATTTTAAATCGCTTCTTAAAACTTATTTTTACTCTTTGGCATTTAATTGATGTTTTGTTTTGTGCTCTGTTTGTTATGTGTTGTTGTTCTTGTGCAGCACTTTGGTGCAGTTATGCTGCTGTAAAGTGATATATAAATAAATCTGACTTTGACATCGCCTCCCTCAGGGTGAAGCCTCTTCATTACATCTCCTGGTTGTTGGGACACGAGGGAACCGGCAGCGTCCTGTCTCTGCTACGGAAGAGGTGAGTTCTGGACGGCCCGGGTCCGGTGCTGGGTTCTGACCCGGATCAGTCTCTGACCAGCTGTCTGGTTCCAGGTGCTGGGCTCTGGCTCTGTACGGGGGAAACAGCGGGTCGGGCTTTGACCAGAACTCCACCTACTCCATCTTCTCCATCTCCGTCACGCTGACGGACCTGGGCTACCAGAACTTCTTCCAGGTCCGGACCCGGACACGCCTGGCCCAGAACGTCCCAATGAACACCTGGTGATGACGATGTGGTTCTGTTTGCAGGTGGTCCACTTGGTGTTCCAGTACCTGAAGATGCTGCAGAACCTGGGACCCCAGCAGAGGTCCGGCTCAGTCAGCCGTGAGGTTCTGGTCTAAGCTAATGAACAGAACCGGTCAGACAGTCCATCTGGTACCATGAGGAGGGAACAGGTCCTAACTAGAACCTGTCCCGTTTCAGGATCTATGAGGAAATCCAGAAGATTGAAGACAACGAGTTCCGGTACCAGGAGCAGGTACAGCAGGTTCTGGTGACCCAGGAACCGACAGCAGGTTCTAGAACCCGTAATCAAGCCAGAACCTTCCTGTGTTCCGCTCCACAGACGGATCCGATCGAGTTTGTGGAGAGCATCTGTGAGAAGATGCAGCTGTTCCCCAAACCGGACCTCCTGACCGGAGACCAGCTGATGTTACACTACGACCCGAGGTGAGCCAGCCAGCCTGGTTCTGGTCAGGGTTCGGACCCGGTTCTGACCCGGGGTCTTTGTGCTCAGGTGATCGGAACCGCCCTGTCTCTGCTGACGCCGCTCAGAGCCAACCTGCTGCTGCTGGCTCCAGAGAACGAAGGCAGCTGCCCGCTCCAGGAGAAGTGGTTCGGTACCAGCTACAGCTGTGATGGTGCGACCCGGTCCGCCGCCCTTCAGAACCAGGCCGCGCCCTGAGCAGGTTTTCATGGTGTCCGTGTCCTCAGACATCCCAGACGAGTGGGAGCGGCGCTGGGAATCTGACTTCGAGCTGAACCCGGACCTCCATCTTCCTGCAGAGAACCGCTTCATCGGTCAGTCGGCCTTCAGCCGGAGAGCGGTTCCGGTTCTGGTCCGGTTCCGCCTCGGCTCCAGCTGGAGCCCAGCTCAGGAACCTGGAGTGGCTGGACCCGATGCTGCTGGAGGCATGGAGTCTGACGGTCTCACCTGTCTCTGCCGCAGCCACGGATTTCACCCTGAAGAGGTCCGACTGCCCGGACACGGAGGTCCCGGTCCGGATCCTGGCCCTGGACCAGGGGGCTCTGTGGTACAAGAAGGACAACAAGTTCAAGATCCCCAAAGGTGAGACGTTCCTCAGAAATGACTCGGGACAAGCCGACCGGTTCCAGGTCCGCCTGAAGATGGAGGACGTTCGTACTGGAGGATCGGGGGATGAACTGACGGCGTCTCTTCCTCCGTCTCTTCCAGCTTATATCCGCTTCCACCTGATCTCTCCCATCATCCAGGAGAGTCCCGACAAGTAAGAACTCACCTGAACACACACTGCTAGTCGGGCCCAGAACCTGCAGGTGACCGGCTCGCCGTCCTCCCTCAGTCTGGTCCTGTTCGACCTCTTCATCAACATCCTGACCCACAACCTGGCCGAGCCTGGATACGAGGCCGACGTGGCCCAGCTGGAGTACAAGCTGATGGCGGGAGAACACGGCATGCTGGTCCGTCTGAAGGGCTTCAACCACAAGCTGCCGGTGAGGACGCCGCCTGAGCCGGGTCCGGCAGGACGGTTCTGCCGGACCCGGCGTTCAGCAGCTCCTCTTCCTCACAGCTGCTGCTCAAGCTGATCGTGGACCAGCTGGCGGACTTCAGAACCGAGCCCAGCGTCTTCGCCATGTTCGCAGAGCAGCTGAAGAAGACCTACTTCAACATCCTCATCAAACACGACCGCCTGGGCAGGTGGGCGGAGCCGGCTGCCCGGCAGCCAATCGGAGCACAGGGGGCGGAGCCTAACCAGGTGCTTGGCCTGTCCAGGGACGTGCGGCTGCTGATCCTGGAGCACCACCGCTGGTCCGTGGTCCAGAAGTACCGGGTCCTGACCGAGGGGCTGCAGGTCCAGCAGCTGATGGCGTTCGCGGCGGCGCTGAAGGCGGAGCTGTACGCCGAAGGCCTGGTCCAGGGGAACTTCACCAGCGCGGTGGGACACACACACACACACACACACTCTGCGGTTCTGGGCGGGCCGGACCGGGCCGGCTGACGGTAATGTGTGGCCGTCTCTCCGACAGGAGTCCATCGAGTTCCTGCAGTACTTCATTGAGTGAGTATCTGGAGAACCTTGACGTCCGGGTCGGTGTGCAGGTCCAGTCAGAACCGATGCAACCAATCTGTAGCGCTCAATGGGAAACGTCCGAGCCGCACGGCATTCTGGGGGATGTAGGCAGAGGAGAGGCTCTCACCCTGCCACTGCTAGCTAAGGATGGTTCGTGGTTACCTGGTTCTGACCCGTTCTGCCGGTTCTGACCCGTCCTTCCCTTTGCGATTTGCGGTCCAGGAAGCTGCAGTTCCGGCCTCCGCCTGCAGGGGTCCCTGTCCAGTTCCGGGTGGTGGATCTTCCTCGGAGACACCACCTCTGCAGGGTCAAGTCTCTGAACCGAGGAGACGCCAACTCTGAGGTCACCGTGTACTACCAGGTGAGCTCGGAACCGCCTGGTCCGGTTGGTTCTGATGGTGCTGCCGATTGGCGTGTCCTTCTTGGTTACCATGGAAACGCGTGTAAATGTTACTGAGGCTTCTGTTTGGATCCTAACGGTTCCAAACCGGGCCAGAATGTTTGATCCGGACCTCGATGAAGTTCTGGAGGTTCTGTTGGTCTCTGTGTTGCAGTCAGGCCTGAGGACGCTCAGGGAGCACGCTTTGATGGAGCTGATGGTGGTAAGTGAAATCCAGAACCTCCGGGCCGCTCCAGAACCTCTGGCCGCTCCAGAACCTCCTGGGCCGCTCCAGAACCTCCGGCCGCTCCAGAACCTCCTGGGCCGCTCCAGAACCTCCTGGGCCGCTCCAGAACCTCCTGGGCCGCTCCAGAACCTCCTGGGCCGCTCCAGAACCTCCTGGGCCGCTCCAGAACCTCCGGGCCGCTCCAGAACCTCCTGGGCCGCTCCAGAACCTCCTGGGCCGCTCCAGAACCTCCTGGCCGCTCCAGAACCTCCTGGGCCGCTCCAGAACCTCCTGGGCCGCTCCAGAACCCGTCGGTTCCTCACAGTCCCTGTCTGGTTCCAGATGCTCATGGAGGAGCCGTGCTTCGACTTCCTGAGGACCAAGGAGATGCTTGGGTGAGTGGGTCACTGCCGAGCCGGGCCAGAACCGCTGGGATCTGGTTCTTCCTCAGACCGGCTGGTGCCACCTGGTACTGGATCAGATCGTTCTGGTCCAGAAGTTCTTCCCGCCCCCTTTGACCTTTGACCTGCAGGTACCAGGTGTATTCGACCTTCAGGAACACCTCGGGCGTTTTGGGGTTCTCTGTTACCGTGGAAACGCAGGCCACCAAGTTCAGGTGAGTTGGCTGCTTCTTGTAGTGGTGGCTAACGCTAACACACCTGCTAGCTGCACAAATGCTAAACATTATTCTGCTAAGCCATCATGGGATTTAGTGGAAGCTAACGCTAAAGCGCTAACTTGGTCAATGCTACTAACAAGCCACCATTTATTCATCAAGTTCAGAAAATGACCAGAAAGTTTCACTTATGGGAAGCAAAGTGCGTAGCTTTTCTTTAATGTTAGCTAAAGTGCTAAGCTAAACATTAGCCCTGCTGGTAGCTGATTAGCGGTTTGGGTTCAGTTGGTTCTCCTCGTCGTCGCCCTCTGGTGGCGTGCCACTGTAACGCTAGCTCCCTGGTGATGTCACTTCCCGTCTCAGCTCAGAGCTGGTGGAGCAGAAGATCGAGGACTTCCTGGTGAGCTTCGGCGAGCGCCTGGCGGCTCTGAGCGAGGAGAGCTTCGTCGCCCAGGTGACGGCGCTCATCAAGCTGAAGGAGTGTGAAGACGCTCACCTGGGCGAAGAGGTCGACCGCAACTGGTACGAGGTGGCGACGCAGCAGTACCTGTTCGACCGGCTCAGCAGGGAGGTGAGCCGAGCCGGGGGCCGGATGGGTCCCAGAACCATCCAGGGGCCGGATGGGTCCCAGACCCATCCAGGGTCCGGATGGGTCCCAGAACCATCCAGGGGCCGGATGGGTCCCAGAACCATCCAGGGGCCGGATGGGTCCCAGAACCATCCAGGGTCCGGATGGGTCCCAGACCGGCCGGGAGGTCCGGATGGGTCCCAGACCCATCAAGGGGCCGGATGGGTCCCAGACCGGCCGGGAGGTCCGGATGGGTCCCAGACCCATCCAGGGTCCGGATGGGTCCCAGACCGGCAGGGAGGTCCGGATGGGTCCCAGAGCCATCCAGGGTCCGGATGGGTCCCAGACCGCAGGAGGTCCGGATGGGTCCCAGAGCCGGGATCCGGATGGGTCCCAGAGCCATCCAGGGTCCGGATGGGTCCCAGACCCCAGGTCCGGATGGGTCCCAGACCAGCCGGGAGGGTCCGGATGGGTCCCAGACCCATCCAGGGGTCCGGATGGGTCCCAGACCGGCCGGGAGGTCCGGATGGGTCCCAGACCCATCCAGGGTCCGGATGGGTCCCAGACCCGGATCCGAGGAGGTCCGGATGGGTCCCAGACCGGCAGGGGGTCCGGATGGGTCCCAGACCATCCAGGGTCCGGATGGGTCCCAGACCGGCCGGGAGGTCCGGATGGGTCCCAGAGCCATCCAGGGTCCGGATGGGTCCCAGACCGGCAGGGAGGGCCAGGATGGGTCCCAGACCCATCCAGGGTCTGGATGGGTCCCAGACCGGCCGGGAGGTCCGGATGGGTCCCAGAGCCATCCAGGGTCCGGATGGGTCCCAGACCATCCAGGGGCCGGATGGGTCCCAGACCCATCCAGGGTCCGGATGGGTCCCAGAACCTCCAGGGGCCGGATGGGTCCCAGAACCATCCAGGGCCGGATGGGTCCAGACCATCCAGGGTCCCGGATGGGTCCCAGACCGCGGAGGTCCGGATGGGTCCCAGAACCATCCAGGGTCCGGATGGGTCCCAGACCGGCAGGGAGGTCCGGATGGGTCCCAGAGCCATCAGGGTCCGGATGGGTCCCAGACCGGCAGGGAGGGCCAGATGGGTCCCAGACCCATCCAGGGTCCGGATGGGTCCCAGACCGGCAGGGAGGCCAGATGGGTCCCAGACCCATCCAGGGTCCAGATGGGTCCCAGAACCATCCAGGGTCCGGATGGGTCCCAGACCGGCCGGGAGGTCCGGATGGGTCCCAGACCCATCTAGGGGCCGGATGGGTCCCAGACCGGCCGGGAGGTCCGGATGGGTCCCAGACCCATCCAGGGTCCGGATGGGTCCCAGACCGGCAGGGAGGTCCGGATGGGTCCCAGAGCCATCCAGGGTCCGGATGGGTCCCAGACCCATCCAGGGTCCGATGGGTCCCAGACGCCGGAGGTCCGGATGGGTCCCAGACCCATCTAGGGGCCGGATGGGTCCCAGACCGGCCGGGAGGTCCGGATGGTTCCCAGACCCATCCAGGGTCCGGATGGGTCCCAGACCGGCAGGGAGGTCCGGATGGGTCCCAGAGCCATCCAGGGTCCCGATGGGTCCCAGACCGGCGGGAAGTCCGGATGGGTCCCAGAGCCATCCAGGGTCCGGATGGGTCCCAGACCGGCAGGGAGGGCCAGATGGGTCCCAGACCCATCCAGGTCTGGATGGGTCCAGACCGCCGGGAGGTCCGGATGTTCCCAGAGCCATCCAGGGTCCGGATGGGTCCCAGAACCATCCAGGGGCCGGATGGGTCCCAGAACCATCCAGGGGCCGGATGGGTCCCAGACCCATCCAGGGGCCGGATGGGTCCCAGACCCATCCAGGGGCCGGATGGGTCCCAGACCCATCCAGGGTCCGGATGGGTCCCAGAACCATCCAGGGCCGGATGGGTCCCAGACCATCCAGGGTCCGGATGGGTCCCAGACCCATCCAGGGTCCGGATGGGTCCCAGACCGGCCGGGAGTCTGGATGGTCCCAGAGCCATCCAGGGTCCGGATGGGTCCCAGAACCATCCAGGGTCCGGATGGGTCCCAGAACCATCCAGGGGCCAGATGGGTCCCAGACCCATCCAGGGGCCGCATGGGTCCCAGACCGGCCGGGAGGTCCGGATGGGTCCCAGACCCATCCAGGGTCTGGATGGGTCCCAGACCGGCCGGGAGGTCCGGATGGGTCCCAGAGCCATCCAGGGTCCGGATGGGTCCCAGAACCATCCAGGGGCCGGATGGGTCCCAGAACCATCCAGGGGCCGGATGGGTCCCAGACCCATCCATGGGCCGGATGGGTCCCAGACCCATCCAGGGGCCGGATGGGTCCCAGAACCATCCAGGGCCGGATGGGTCCCAGACCCATCCAGGGGCCGGATGGGTCCCAGACCCATCCAGGGTCCGGATGGGTCCCAGACCCATCCAGGGTCTGGATGGGTCCCAGACCGGCCGGGAGGTCCGGATGGGTCCCAGAGCCATCCAGGGTGCCGGATGGGTCCCAGAACCATCCAGGGGCGGATGGGTCCCAGAACCATCCAGGGGCCGGATGGGTCCCAGACCCATCCAGGGGCCGGATGGGTCCCAGACCCATCCAGGGGCCGGATGGGTCCCAGAACCATCCAGGGGCCGGATGGGTCCCAGACCCATCCAGGGGCCGGATGGGTCCCAGACCCATCCAGGGTCCGGATGGGTCCCAGACCCATCCAGGGTCCGGATGGGTCCCAGACCGGCCGGGAGGTCCGGATGGGTCCCAGAGCCATCCAGGGTCCGGATGGGTCCCAGACCGGCAGGGAGGGCCAGATGGGTCCCAGACCCATCCAGGGTCCGGATGGGTCCCAGACCGGCAGGGAGGGCCAGATGGGTCCCAGACCCATCCAGGGTCCAGATGGGTCCCAGAACCATCCAGGGTCCGGATGGGTCCCAGAACCATCCAGGGGCCAGATGGGTCCCAGACCCATCCAGGGGCCGGATGGGTCCCAGACCCATCCAGGGGCCGGATGGGTCCCAGACCCATCCAGGGTCCGGATGGGTCCCAGACCCATCCAGGGGCCGGATGGGTCCCAGACCGGCCGGGGGGCAGGTCCGGATGGGTCCCAGACCCACCTGAGGTTCTGATCGGCCCGGTCTGACCCGGTTGCATGTTGCAGGTCGAGGTTCTGAAGGACTTCAGCCGGGAGCAGCTGGTTTCCTGGTTCCTGCATCACCGTGGCAACTGCAGCAGGAAGCTCAGCGTGCATGTGAGTGCAGCCATGATGGTTCTGGTTCTGCCGGACCTGAGCAGAGCCACAGCGGAGCTGGTTTGTTGTGACGCTCACAGGAAGTGATGTCGCCCCCTGTGTTCCGTCAGGTGGTGGGTTTTGGGGCGGAGGAGAACGACCCGCCCCATCAGAACCCCAGTGGCTCCGCCCCCTCCGCCTACGGCCCGGTGAGCGAGCTGACCTTCCTGCCGGCGGCGGCGCCCGCCCTGAGGAACGCCGCCCTCATCACTGACATCAGAGCGTTCACCTCCTCCCTCCCTCTCCACCCTTACTATAAGATCCTCAGCTAGGCCCCGCCCCTCTGCTCATTTCCATGACGACAGCTTCTGATTGGTCTGTGACGACTCAGGGTTCTGAATAAAACCAGAATCATTTTAACTGACTTCTGTTCTTCTGACCCACTGATCACCTGCAGCTCCCCCTACTGGTCAGGACAGGAGCTGCAGCACAGCAGAAGCTACAGCAGGTCAGCAGTGACCTCTAGGAGCAGAGGTCGCTCCAGAGGTCGCTCCAGAGGTCGCTCCAGACGTTCTTGTTCTTCCGACAGCATAAAAAATCTGCTATTTTTACCCGTCAAATTATAATCTTATTAACATCGGCTACCTATTTGGTTAATATTCAGTAGTTGAACCCGAGTCCAGATCCCATCACACGTAAAGATGAAGACATCCGACCGTTTCTCCGAACCAACGGATCCACCTGATTATTGGGGGACCATAAACAGGGACATTTTTTAAGACAAAATTATAGTAAAATGTGGTTTAAACTATTTGTTCAGGCTGCACCACCAAAAATGACTAGTAACTAATCTCTGAAACTCCTTTACAAAAACTTCAATAAAAATAAGTTTTAATAAGTAACTCCACTTAATAAAATTCCTCATAAATATTCATTTATTGCAGTGGTTTTCAATACATACAAGTCATGTGTTATGTAAATCAGTGGTCCCCAACCCTAAGTGGTACCGGGCCGCACAAGAAATATTTCTGTTTTATATATTATTTGAGTCTAGAGGATCTTTTATTTTGAAAATTTTCAACCGGATTCTCTCGGTTACATGGCGCCAACATTGAGCCACAAGCAGCAAAACGAGTCAGAAACAGATCAGATGGAAAGTTTCTCTGAAGGGAAAAAGGTCCAGAGAGACGGGAGGATGGATTCATCCTGACCGGTAGGTGAGTCTCACATTACAAGCCGCTCCGCTAACATGCAGCGACCGGCTGCTAATGAGGCCATGAAGCTTCAAGCTGCTTCACCACTAGAGACCAACAGGCTGTAGATATCAGCAACACTTCAGGCGTCATTGACTCTCATCACTATGATGGAACCGACTGGCAGCAGAGAAACGAGCTCAGGGTCCGTTAGTCGTTATCAGGAGATAAAATGTTCATGAAAGTAAAATGTTCGTTTTTGTGGCCCATCTGTATCTTATTTTGAAGGGATATATAAACGTTGCCATAGCGACCAGAGTCGGCGCGTTTGGGCAGAGGAGATGAGTAGAGCTTGTGAGTCTTACGTCTGGTTTAGACAGAAAGATTTAAGGATGTCGGCCGATTCTCCAAACCTCTGTGACCTCAGAGCTGATAAAGTCCAGCAGGTTCCATCGGTTCGTGTCTCCAAGGCAGGAGGAGCAACAGGAACCGATTCCAGTCACAAACATCACGATTCCAGAGGACAATCCACTAAACCCCCAACATGGCGGGAATTTAGAATAACCAAACAGGATGACGATGTAGAAGCAACAGTGATAGTTTGTGGAGCCATTTTAAGAGATAAAAGACAAGAAAAGGCGGTGGATGACGGAGCAGCTGCTCTATTTGCTGCTCTATGATTTGGAAGTGAATATGTTTTTTCATAGTTAACATTTTTAACTGAATAAACATAATAATGACCTTTACATATAATAATAAACATTTCCACATATCATCTCTGATATCCACCGAACTCTCAGTATCTCAGCTGTTTGGGATTCCCCTCTGTTCTGACGTCACCGCGCTCTGATTGGCTACCTGTCACATTGAGCAGGTTGTCTTCTGGTTCTCAGTCAGTAAAAACCCCACAGGCTGGATAAAAGGGACAAAACAACCAAATAGGGCAGATTCAGGATTTAGCCGGAGCACCAACATTCACGCCATCTTCCTGGGCTGCAGCAACATTTTCCAAGTTTTGACCGGTCCGCGGTGATAAAAAGGTTGTGAACCAGGACCACTGGTTTATCATACAGACATTAGGCTGGTGTTGATGTGCTATTAGCTAGCTGCTAGCTAACGACTTTGCTAGCAAAGCTAGATAACTGAACGATTCTTCCCTGTATCGTTAATGATATCAGTCATTGTTCAGTATCGCTTATGCAATAAGGGCCCATCGCCCGTCCAATCCCATCATCTCCATATGGAAACATGTCTAATGTCCTTGGCTGCATAATGAACATGTCATTTATTCCAGCATTAGGTAAATGTATCATGAAGGAGAATAACACTTAAATAAAAGTCCAACAAGGATATTAATGTAGAATTAAAAATAACTCACCCTGAATAACCATGATAGATATAATGAATGTAATAAAAGTGTCATTAATGAAGGGTATAAGTAAATCCAGACTTTAAGAACGTTTATGGTCTGGTTCACAGACTATGAAGTTAAACAATTTTTCCCCCCAATTATTCAATGAAAAAAACTAACCTCAGTTAAGTAAAATAAAATTGTAATCAAAACTTTTGGAATATTAATGATTCCTTTTTAAAAACAAAACAAAACAAAATTATATTTAAAAGACTTTTTTAATTAAATAACTCATTTTTACCAAACAAATATTTATTTGCATACATCGGAAATCTTTTGCTCACATCATGTGAGAATCACAAGCAAAACTTTGAGTCTCAAACAAAAACTTGGAATAGCAAGAAAATATTTCTGCCATGTGCAAATAAGTCTGTGTTCACACTGCAGCCCTAAGTGACCCAATCCAGATGTTTCTGACCCAATGTGACCTGGATCCGATCTTTTCATGGCAGTGTGAACAGCTCAGGTCTGATTCTTTTAGAATGTGACTCATATCCGATACGGATCGATTCAAATGTGACTTAATGTCCAGGTCTCATTCATCCCAACTGAACATCACTGATTCTCAACAAATCTCACTATTCAGGAAGAAAAACAAGAACCATGATGAACTTTATGAGGATTAAGTTGTTAATGTTGCTCCGGTTGGACAACAACTACAAATATGTAGCTAAGCTCCACCGTTAGCCTCCATGTTTACTTCCTCAATCACTGAGCTCTTCTTCTTCTATGGTTGGCAGAACGCTGACGCTATGGCGCCCTCTACTGCGCATGTGGGACACTTTCAGGTCGTTTGCCTGTTTACACTGTAAAACACATACAGGTCACATTTACTGGCAGTGTGAACGACCTGGCAAAAAAATCAGAATTGCCAAAAGTCGGAATTGGGTCACTTCAGGCTGCAGTGTGAACGCACCCTAAGTTTGTTTTGCAAAAAAAAAAATCATGAATCAAAAATGTGTGATTTTAAGTTTTTAAAATTTTTTTTAAGGAAAACTCAGTAGGCTTTTCTCATGGTGACATGCATTAACAATTCAATATTTGGTTTTTCTTTTTTCTGCAGTTCCACATTAAAGTTTGATGCAGCTCTGCTTTCCTGAATGGACCATCTTTATATATCTATATAGGTACATGTATAGATATATATAGATATATAGATATATATATAGATAGATAAAACAAGAGTTGTGAAGGAGTGACAGGGAGGCAGGAAGACTCAAAGTTTGGGTCTGTATGTTTCACTGTGTCCAGGATGTTGTTTGGCCTCAGAGAAAAAGGTGAAGAGCTCAACTCTTATTTTGACAGGTCAGCATGCAGTGCTTTTATTTTGATGCCCTTAAATAGAAAGAGGCCTTGGCAGAGAAGGACTTCCTGCCATGAGAGTCAGGAGACGGAAACAGGCTAAAGGATTAAACCTCCTTCTCACTGTAAGGAAGCTAACAGGGGCAGTTCAGCCACGTTGCTATGGCTACCATGAATGCATGAATTATCTCAGACTGGTTTCTTAAACACAATGGCCTCCACAGTCACCAGGCGTCAATCCAATAGAAAACCTTTGGGATGTGGTGGAAGGGGAGATTCGCATCATGGATGTGCAGCCAACAAATCTACAGCAACTATGTGATGCTATAATGTATAGATGGAGCAGAGCAACTAAGGAATGTTTCCAGTACCTTGTTGAATCCATGCTATGGATTAAAGCAGTTCAGAAGAAAAATGGGAGTACAAAGATGTACCTAATAAAGTGGCCTGTCATTTTTATGCATATAGCATTCATGTAAGTGAAGGTAGAGTAGGTACTTGTTTGTGCTTTAATATGACAACATGTGCATGGAAAATATATAATAAGTGTTCTTTTAGAAAATAGCATATTTATTCTGCACAATAGAATCGTATCATAAACACAAAATACAAATGATCTCAGTGTTACATGAAGCTATGGAACAACACTAAATTTTCACTTGATTGTAACAACTTAAAAAGCCTCATCAATAATACCATCTTTCCTTCTGTATTTGTTGATGTTCCTGTGAGGTGCTGGTAGAGCTTCTCAGATAAGAATTGAGGACCTGGACCTCCATGAACAACACAATCATCCTCCCAACCAGGAAATATTCATCATTTTTAGCAGCTGTATAGATTTTGTTCACATTAAATCCATTCACCAACAGCTGTCACATTCTTATGAGAAAACTCTGAAATATTGCTCTTAATAATGTCAATACCTTCACTGTCAAAAGTGATAAATTTCCTTTCCTCTGGTCCATCAAAGACTCTGCGAGTCCTTAAGCAGTTCATTAAAAGGCTTAAAAACTCGCGCTTGGGACCACCATTATCAACGCCGTCTTCTGTCTGTCCCTCATCATCGGTGAATTTTACAAATATGTCATTGGAAGGGTTGAAAGAAAGAAACCTCTCAGTGCTCCATCCCATACATTGGCTCTGTTTGTTAGAGCGGCTGAGAGACGTGATCTTTGCCGAGAGCTATGAAATGATGTCTGCAGCAGTCACATTGTCTGAACTATAAAACATGAAGTGTACAATTATTTCAAATGAAAGAGGCACAATAAAAGGATTTAGAAGAAAACTAATTTCTAATTAATACCTTTCCTCAGGAAACTGTATCAGATATTCGTCCGGCTCAGAGTCGCTGTAAACGATTATTGGTGCGAACACATTTGTGTAGTTGCTGTATTGAAAAGGAAATAGGGTGAATATTTTAGTAGGTAAATAATTTAAATTCCTCCCTGATAAGGCATAGTGACTTCTGTCAGTCATTCTTGGCAGTAGGGCAGCCAACACCAGCATGTCTGGGTAATTATTGCACACTACTCAAAGTTTGATAGAAAAAAAATATTGAACAACCAGATGTTATGGTGCTGTCAATTGTTTTGCTCTCTTTAAACCACCTCAGCTTCTGCCCAAACTTTAAAAAGCTTGCTTCCCTCAAAGAAATGTAGGAACCACTCATTTCAGCAACATCTTTTATTTATCTTTTCTTTAGATTATTTCAATTGACAGTGCAAGACCACCATGACTTTGCATGGAGTAGTCAGAGTTGTCACAAAGAAGTCACAGAGCAGGTTGAAAACCTACAAACAAATTAAACAAAATCAATTACAGATCACAATGAGCTAATTACATAGTTTTTGAGGTAATGTTAATCTACTTTTAAGTTAACAGTGAATGAACAAACAAACTACATTCCAAACACATAAAACCCATTGAATCACAAGGCTAATTTGGTCTCTGAAAGCAGATTAAATTATATAAACTGTGCATAATGTCCAGTTCCTACCAGTGGTGTCTTTGTGGAAGCTTGAAGCTGAGGCTGTTTGTCTGAAGACATCATTGTGAGCACAGCTGTGCCAAGTTACCTTATAGAGTTCAGATGGGCCTGAGTGAAAGGATGTGCTGGATTCTCTGTGATGTGGGTCCCATTGGATGGAGATAGTAAATACGCTCACAAATGTACACAGTCCAGTCACATTAATGTGACCACCACGTACTTTCCACTTCAGAGTTAAATAACCAATCACAGAAGGCAGGTGGCAGCACAGTGCAGTTGAGCGTATATAAAGGGTGTGTGTGGGCTTCGGAAAACATTTCAATCGTTGGCGTAATGCAGAAACGAAGCGATTTATCCGACGTCCAAAAGGGCATGATCATTGGCTTTCGGGCCAAGGGTGGAAGCATTTCCGAAACGGCTGAGTTTGTGAACTGTTCGCGTGCCGCCGTGGTAAAAGTGTACCGTGCATGGCAAAATGGGACTGTCCAAAATCAACGACGTGGCAAATGTGGTGCACCACGGGCCATAGATGACAGAGGCGAACGACGGTTGCGGAGATGCGTTCGGGCAGATAGACGGGCTACCGTTGAGCAACTGACCACTAAAATGAACCAAGGGGCTACCACAAGTGTCTCCCAAACCACTATTCAGCGAACATTGCTGCGTCTGGGCCTCCGAAGCGGACGCCTGGTTCGTGCACCTATGCTGACTGGTGTTCATCGACGACGAAGGCTAGAATTTGCACTCCAGTACAGCAGCTGGACGTCCACTGAGTGGCGACAGGTAGCGTTTTCAGATGAATCGCGTTTTATGCTCCATCGGACAGATGGACGTTGGCGTATAAGGCGTGAAACCTCTGAAAGGAACCACCCTGCAACCATTGCAGGAACGGTCCAAGCTGGAGGCGGGAGCATTATGGTCTGGGGAATGTTTTCCTGGCATTCTCTGGGTTCACTGATTATTGTGGAAGGCACGATGGATCAATACAAGTACGCATCTGTCCTTGCGGACCATGTCCACCCCTACATGCGCATTGTTTTTCCTCAGGATGATGGCATCTTCCAGCAGGACAATGCGAGGTGCCATACAGCTGCCAGTGTACGTGCGTGGTTCGAAGAGCACCAGGATGAGTTTACCGTCCTCCCCTGGCCAGCAAACTCACCTGACTTAAACCCAATCGAGCATCTGTGGGACCATCTCGATCGAGTTGTTCGCGCCATGGATCCTCAACCGCATAATCTAGCGCAGCTGGCCACGGCATTAGAGTCGGCATGGCTCAACATCCCAGAGAAGACCTTCAGGGACCTAAGTGACTCTCTTCCTGCACGTCTCGTAGCAGTTCGCTCTGCGAAAGGTGGTTATTCTGGCTTTTGACAGATGGTCACATTAATGTGACTGGACTGTGTATAATTAAGTGTTTTAACTTGACAGGTGCAAAACTTTTTTTTCATTGACTAAACAATTAAGTTCTGTTTGGAAATACAAGAAGACATTTTAGTTGAGATTAATAATTCAGTTAGTTACAATGCTGGGATCTATCCATGATGGATTTTTTATAAATCTTTATGCTAAATGTTATGTGCAATTTCTATAAATCATTTCAGTAAATGTGTTGACATGTGCAAGAGTTGACCTGGGCTCACACAACCTACCGATAGAAGTGTTTCCGGCCCTCTGAGGACATGGCATGCTCCTGGACGTTGGGGTTTCCTCCATCCTAATTTAAAATAAATTAGTACTCCAGTTGTGGTAGTGGCAATATTAGCAAACACAATGTCATGTATCTCATCTTGGGTGATTGTCTTTGTGAATTTTTAAAAATATTTAATGGTATGTAATGTTTACATATTGAACTGTGAAATGGATTGAGTTCAATCTTACCTGGTCAGACCCTTGTTCTGTGTGTCCAAAAGGCCTTAAAATAAAAAATAACATAGCTATAAAGTGGATATAACAGTTTCTGCAACAAAATATGAAGCAAACATTAATTTGTATTTTACCCATTCAAAATGTTCTCCTGTCTTGGAGTGCTTGCTTCACCTGGACCATCCCACACCTATGTATAACATATAAAAGACAGGTTTTATCTTATCAAAAGAAAGTTTAAGTAATTCAATTCATGAGAAATGTCATAAAGATGCAGACTGACCACAGTGTCAGATGGTGGACTATCTTGAGATGGCAACCTTACATGAACCACATTATCATCATCACCTGAACTCTGTCCACTGTGACCTGCAAAAAGCAAGAATTATTTTGACATTTATTTGAATTATTTTTATGTAATTCCACAAATTGTTTAGTTGCATAGGAATTCTTCATATCTTCATATACATGTTAAACCAAAAAAAACATGTTAGTATAAGTTGTACAAATAGAAATTTGTACAATTAGCAGCACAGTATATTCAGATTTCTTTATCCATCCATCCATTTTCTTATGCCTTTGTCCCAGAGCACCCAGACAGAAACCACCATGAACAGGGAGAACATGCAAACTCCATACACAAAGACTCCAGGCCAGGAATTGAAACCAAGACCTTCTTGCTGCAAAGCAACGATGCTACCAACTGTGTCACTCTACAGCAGATCCTGTATATCTTTTAGAAGTTATTTGAAGACAGTAAGTCTTCTATTACTATGAACCACACAGTTTTGTTGGTTGATATTAACCAAGGGAAAATCTTTACTATCATTTCAACAACCAGTGAAAAGAAATATACTATAAATGTATACTAGCCAAGCCAAGTTTATTTATATAGCACTTTAAAACTGTACCACTGGCCAAAGTGCTGAACAGCCACAGAATTAAACAAGTGAAATAAAAATTAAAAGCACACTAACACCAAAAATACAATCACTTAAGATGAAGACACACAATACAATACAAGAATATACCCAAATATGCAGCCATAATAAAGACCACAATAAGTAATCAAAAAAAAAAACAATAAAAGTAACTGAAAGTGACAGCAGCTCAAACTGAATCACAGGCCAGCCGAAAAACGTGAGTCTTAAGAGCAGATTTAAAAGTTGCCAGAGACGTTTCCTGTTTTACAGACAATGGTAAAGAGGTCCAGAGTTTGGAGCTGCCACAGCAAACGCCTTGTCCCTCTGAGCTTCCTGTCTGTCCCTCTGAGCTTCCTGTCTGTCCCTCTGAGCTTCCTGTCTGTCCCTCTGAGCTTCCTGTCTGTCCCTCTGAGCTTCCTGTCTGTCCCTCTGAGCTTCCTGTCTGTCCCTCTGAGCTTCCTGTCTGTCCCTCTGAGCTTCCTGTCTGTCCCTCTGAGCTTCCTGTCTGTCCTCAGCACCTCCAGGTACAGCTGATCTGATCTGAGAGCTCAGGAAGGACAGGGTACATGTAGCAGCTCAGAAAGACAGGAGGGGGGGGTGCATTTAAAGATTTAAAAACAAATAAAATAATTTTAAAATGGACAGGTAACCAGTGCAGAGAGGATAAAATAGGTGTAACATGTTCTCTCTTCCGCGATCCAGTTAAAAGCCGTGCAGCAGCATCAGGACCAGCTGGAGACGAGACAGAGGACTGACTTACACCAACGTATAGGAATAATCCACCCGAGTTGTGATAAAGACATGGATTATTACTTGAAAGTGCTCAGCTGATAAAATATTCTTAATCTTTGCAAGCCGCCTCAAATGAAAGAAGCTTCATTTCACTACGGCACTGATTTGCCTGTCCAACTTAAAATTTTCATCCATTATAAAACCCAGGTTTGTGACAGAAGGCTTTACATATTGTCCACTGGAGACCTGCCAGTGGCACCAGGGCCAAAAACAATCACTTCTGTCTGTCTTTCATTAAAACTCAAGAAGTTCAGAGCCATCCAAGTTTTAATTTCATCAAGACACTCCATTAAAATCCGTACAGAAATGAGTCCCTTGCGATTTAGGGGCACATAGATCTGCGTGTCATCCGCATAGCAATGAAA
Source organism: Poecilia picta (assembly GCA_033032245.1). Lineage (NCBI taxonomy): Eukaryota > Metazoa > Chordata > Actinopteri > Cyprinodontiformes > Poeciliidae > Poecilia > Poecilia picta. Next base: position 33,195,869 of record CM065356.1, on the reverse strand, counting down.
AGTAATGTTGTGTTTCCTAAATATTGACCCAAGAGGAAGCAAATACACAGTCCAGTCACATTAATGTGACCACCACGTACTTTCCACTTCAGAGTTAAATAACCAATCACAGAAGGCAGGTGGCAGCACAGTGCAGTTGAGCGTATATAAAGGGTGTGTGTGGGCTTCGGAAAACATTTCAATCGTTGGCGTAATGCAGAAACGAAGCGATTTATCCGACGTCCAAAAGGGCATGATCATTGGCTTTCGGGCCAAGGGTGGAAGCATTTCCGAAACGGCTGAGTTTGTGAACTGTTCGCGTGCCGCCGTGGTAAAAGTGTACCGTGCATGGCAAAATGGGACTGTCCAAAATCAACGACGTGGCAAATGTGGTGCACCACGGGCCATAGATGACAGAGGCGAACGACGGTTGCGGAGATGCGTTCGGGCAGATAGACGGGCTACCGTTGAGCAACTGACCACTAAAATGAACCAAGGGGCTACCACAAGTGTCTCCCAAACCACTATTCAGCGAACATTGCTGCGTCTGGGCCTCCGAAGCAGACGCCTGGTTCGTGCACCTATGCTGACTGGTGTTCATCGACGACGAAGGCTAGAATTTGCACGCCAGTACAGCAGCTGGACGTCCACTGAGTGGCGACAGGTAGCGTTTTCAGATGAATCGCGTTTTATGCTCCATCGGACAGATGGACGTTGGCGTATAAGGCGTGAAACCTCTGAAAGGAACCACCCTGCAACCATTGCAGGAACGGTCCAAGCTGGAGGCGGGAGCATTATGGTCTGGGGAATGTTTTCCTGGCATTCTCTGGGTTCACTGATTATTGTGGAAGGCACGATGGATCAATACAAGTACGCATCTGTCCTTGCGGACCATGTCCACCCCTACATGCGCATTGTTTTTCCTCAGGATGATGGCATCTTCCAGCAGGACAATGCGAGGTGCCATACAGCTGCCAGTGTACGTGCGTGGTTCGAAGAGCACCAGGATGAGTTTACCGTCCTCCCCTGGCCAGCAAACTCACCTGACTTAAACCCAATCGAGCATCTGTGGGACCATCTCGATCGAGTTGTTCGCGCCATGGATCCTCAACCGCGTAATCTAGCGCAGCTGGCCACGGCATTAGAGTCGGCATGGCTCAACATCCCAGAGAAGACCTTCAGGGACCTAAGTGACTCTCTTCCTGCACGTCTCGTAGCAGTTCGCTCTGCGAAAGGTGGTTATTCTGGCTTTTGACAGATGGTCACATTAATGTGACTGGACTGTGTATAAAGAAAACAAAAGAGGCCCAAGTATTGAGCCCTGCGGCACCAAACACAGTAAAGGAGCCTGAGATGATCTAACATCATCTAGGTTAACACAGAAAGACCGAACCACGCTAGGACAGTGCCTTTGAGATCCACATGATGCTCTAAACGAGAAATTAAAACATCATGATCCACCGTGTCAAAGGCCGCAGTCAAATCTAAGAGAACTAAAATCACAGGGTCCTCAGCATCTGTAGCCAGAAGGATATCATTAAAAACCCTCAACAATGCAGATTCAGTACTGTGAAAAGTTTTAAAACCAGACTGAAAGGCCTCGAGAATATTGTTTTCATCGAGGTAGGCTTTTAATTGGTTATAAACAACTTTCTCTAAGATTTTAGACATGAAAGGGAGCTTCGAAATAGGCCTGAAGTTGGATAACAAAGAAGGGTCTAGGCCAGGTTTTTTGATCAGTGGTTGAACTAATGCCTGTTTAAATAGTCTTGGGACCACACAGGTAGACAGGCTACTATTTATAAGAGCCAGAACAAAAGAGCCTAAGACAGGAAGAACCTCTTTAAAAAGCCGAGGTGGGAAAATGTCAGTTTCAGAACCTGAGGACTTAAGATGACCAATAGTCTCATATAATGACGACAGAGTAACAGGCTCCAACTGGTACAAAGCAGTAAAGCAAGTGACAGACTGAGGGGTCAGAGGCTGAGCACGTTATATGTGCCCTAACAATGTCCACTTTGTCCATGAAAAAAGTGCGAAATTTCTCACATATCTCCAGTGATGCTCAAAGCCCGTGTACTGAGGGGCATTCAAAACACTATCAACAATATGAAATAATAAGTGAGGCTTGTGACGATTAAGCAAAATTATATTTGACAAGATCTCCCGTTTGGCATCTTTCACTATTAACTGGTAGCGATGCCAGGAATCCTTCAGCAGCTGGAACGACACCTGAAACTTGTCTTTTTTCCACTTTCGTTCAACCTTTCGGCGAGCAGCACGAGTTGTTTCATTCAGCCATGGTTCTAATTTAGTCTTCAACTTCCTGGGTTTCAATGGAGCCACTTCATCTAGAGCAGACTGACAGGTAGAGTAGAACCAGGAGGTGAGAGCCTCAGTATCAGAAGATGTGGGCATAGAAATATTTTGATCAAAACTCGCTGAGAAGCGAGTAGCCGTGAGCTGGTTTATAACGCGGTGGCACCGTGCAGAAACACAGGGTTTAACAGAATTACCAGGCATAGCAATATTGAACAGCACCGGCTTATGGTCTGAAAACACAGCAAGTGAGAAATAGACAAAACAAATGATAAAACAAGGTCTAGTACATGGCCACCTTCATGTGTGGGTTCAGACACCCACTGAGTGAAGTTAAAAGAATCAATCAACTTTAAAAAGTCTTTTACCATCGGTTTGTCCAGGCAGCAAACGTGAATGTTAAAATCTCCAACAATGAGGACTTGATCGTATTGGGGCAAAGCGTCTGCCAACAGTTCAGAAAAGTCATTCAAAAAGTTCTTATTGTATCCAGGAGGTCTGTAGATAACAGCGCACAGCTCAAACATACTCAGTTCAAAGCTGGAGGAGAAGGACGCGGACTGCGGCTTATATTTGGATACGTTCCGAAAGAAAGTCGCTATTCCTCCTCCATGACCTGATGTCCGGGACAGTTCAAATAAACACAGTCAGGAGGTCAAAGTTCAGAGAAAACACTGAGCTCACCAACACTCAGCCGAGTCTCTGTCACACACAGGAAATCCAGTCGGTTTGAGGTGAAGAAATCCTTAAGAATAAAAGTTTTATTTGAGAGGGATCTGGCATTTACCAGGCCGATCCTGACAGGAGTCGGTAGGATCGGGTCTGGAGAGTCTGGAGGTCTGTAGCGAGGCCGCGGCTGCAAAACCCGTCCCTCTGAGCCAGACACCGGCACCAAGCAGGTGTGAGCAAAACCCCGAGGGCACCAAGAAAAGCTTCTTTCAGATGTACAATCCGCGCTAAGCAGACCTTCAACCTCACCAGCCGACCGCTGCGTTTCCTCGGGCCTGGTGGCGTTTTCTCCGGAAAGGTGGAGCCGGAAGTCCCGATAGAACCGGAGGCAAAGTTTTTGGATTTCCATAAGAACATTTCGCCTCTGCTCGGAGATCCAGAAGAGTTCGGCGGTCATAAATCGCTGGTGTAAAAACTTTGAAAAACAAGCGCTGACACAAACATTAACACACAGTAAGGCGGCAAGATGGCGCCGTTCACACTGGCGCCATCTTGGTTCCGTCGAACTATAAATAATAATACATTTTCTTTTGCAATTAAGAAAATGTACGCTTGTACATCATTACAAAAGGGAGGTAGGTTTTGAAAAGAGGAAAATCCCTTGGCTTTCTTACAGTACAATTAAAATATACTACATCATAGCTTGAATTAATCTTGTACAGAATTCTGGATATAGGAGGAAATTTAGCCATTTTAACTATAAGACTATAGCAAAATTGATCTTCAAACTATTTGGAATGTAGATCAAAAGTACTTACAGCTGTTGGCAAAATCCTGAACAGGGCAAATGTAAAGCGTAACTCTTTGGTAAGACTTTCCAATAGCCTCTTTGTACTTTTGCACTGTGAAAGGAATGTCTGTTCCTGGAATGTTCTTAACCTCCCTTACATCAGGATACAACAAGACATGGGCACAATCTCTCAGGTCTATATTGAAATCTTTTTGCTTCTTTACAGCAGCAGCAAACACCTGTTCCGATGTCAGGGTGAATCTCAACTGGAAGTGACTTCCCTCTCACTGTCTTAAGGGAATCTCCCTGCATCCGCATAACCCCAACATTAATCTGTGGAGAAAATAAATATCAAATTAAATTAATTGATGAAATATGTAATTTCCAGTTTGTGTTTGCACTAATTTAAAGGCATACCTTCAGTTTATTTCCCTTCTGTGTTTTGTTCCGACGCTTCTTGGTAAAACATTTCTTTCCCTCTTTTATAGCTCTATAGTTCCTGAAACACTCTAAACCTGAATTTCGTAATGAAAAAAATAGACGATTGGCACTGTAGTTATAATTTAAATGCATTAATTATTAATTGCAGGTACAATCAATACTGCAATGATTGTACCTGCATCTGTAGAAGGGTTAAAGTGCCAACACTTAAACATACTGAAAAACATAACCCATGATCGGTTTACCTGTGCTGGTGCTTGTTGAACATCGGGAGTTGCAGTGGTAGTGTCCCTCTCAACTTGGGCTTTGTTTGCATGATCTTGGACAAATTTTATCTTTCTGTCACATTGACAACAAAAGTCTGCAGCATTTATGGCGGCAGTTCCACTAAATGGACAGTACATCTGAAAGAAAATTTGTTGTTTTTTTAACTCTCCAAGGGTAGAATACGTGAGGAAATAAATACATTAAATAAATTAATACCTAATTTATAAATAAATCATAATAAATTAATACCCTAATACCCATTAATTAAATACATTAAACACTGAAATGAGTCGTTCTCAAAAAAGATATTTAATTATATGATTGTGTAATTTATATATTTTTTCTTGCGGTATGATTAGCATAATTGCTTTGCTAATTCAGGCAAGATTCTACGAGACCGAGCCCAGAATGCTATGACTGACACAAAGTCTATCACGCTACCCATCTACTATTCTGTTATTCTATAATATTATAAAGGACAGCGTATGTGAAAATAAATATGTGAAAATAAATATAGTAATACGCAACTTTACTTTCTTTCAAATTTCTCTCTCTGAATCTTGCGTCTGGTCGCATAGAAATCAGTTCTACTTTCTTCGGCTCCCCCTAGTGGTCTGGAGCACTTCCGTTTTCAACACTTTTGTTTGCGTTCTCTTTTTGTTTGCTGCATTTTATTTGCTTTTTGTTTGCTGCATTTTATTGCTTTTGTTGCTGATTTTTGCATTGTTTGCTGCATTTTATTTGCTTTTGTTTGCTGCATTTTATTTGCATTTTGTTTGCTGCATTTTATTTGCTTTTGTTTGCTGCATTTTATTTGCTTTTGGTTTGCTGCATTTTATTTGTGTGCGTGTCTTTTTTTGTTCGCATCTTTTCTCTTTTGCGGCGCATTTGCACCTGTCAGCCACCGTAGTCCACGCTGTCCAAGAATCCAGAAGGCGTTCAGCAACTGCAAGAGTGGTTTCGGAAAGACAACAACTCTGTGCCCCCCACCTACGTTCTCCAGCCAGTCACTGCACGATTCCCACACTACGATGACCTCCGACCTGAGGTGGCAAAGCTCCATGACGATGACCTTCTGTCCTGGCGCGTCACGGAGAGTCAGTTACTGCAGCTGCTACGCTCTGCAGCCGCTGAGGCTGAGACGGCTGGAGACATCACAGCCGAGCAGAAGCAGCTCTTCTACTCATCAGGTGAGATATGTCCCCCGGCATGGACATGTCCCCAAACTCGTCCTTTTGGTCCAGGAGGACTAACATTTCCTGTTCTCATTCAGTCACAGAACGGGCGCTGGAGGAAGGCGTCTGGAAGGACAACCGCCAAATGTCCGCCTTGCTCTTCGTCCGGGAGATTCCTCGGCAACGGATGAAGGACGTATCCAAACGTCTGGCCAAGTTCATGGACCTCACTGCAGACGGGCTGCTGGACGCTGAAGCTCAGGAGTTCCTCACCGGCCTGAAGTCTCGTCTGTACGCCACGTCCAAGAAGATCCTCAACCTGCACTGCGTGGAGCTGAACAGAGGAAGCATCGACCCAAAGCGCAAGGACCACGCCGAGTACCTGGACAGCATCTGCCAGCAGTTCGTCTCCCAGATGACGACCCGGATCAGCGAGGCTGTCAAACTGGACAGGAAGAAGATCTGGGGAAGCACAGAGGAAGACGAGGAGGAGTTTGACTGGGTGGTTGAAGAGGCGAGGCAGCACACCGTCATGGCTGCCGAGTTGAGCCGGAGTGTCCAGGGCAGAGATGGGCTTCTGGGAAAGCTCTGCCTCGCCATGTGGGAGTCCACCCTGGTCCACCACGGTCCGCTGGTGATCCACGGCGCTGCTGGGATGGGGAAGACCACTCTGCTGTGCAAACTGGCACAGGAGATGCAGGGTGTCCTGGATTCCAAGGCGGTGCTGGTGATCAGGCTGCTGGCCGCCCATCATCCTCAGAGGCCAAACGTCAACCATGTCCTCCACAGCGTCTGCCTCCAGGTGTGTCTGGCCTGTGGCCTGGCGCCAGGCGCCCTGATGTCGGTCAGCTCTCACCTGGAGCTGCAGCGGCTCTTCCAGAACATCCTGGAGAAAGTTTCCCAGCAGGGGAACACGCTGCTCCTCATCTTGGACTCCCTGGAGCAGCTGGCAGACCAACATCAGGCTCACCAGTTGCGCTGGCTGCCCACAGACGTGCCTCCGAATGTCCACCTGCTGCTCTCCATGGAAACCACCAGCGAGGCGTTTGCCAGCGTGCGGCTGAGGCTGGGCGCCGCAGGAAACGTCTTTGAGGTGGAGCGTCTGTCTCGTGATGAAGGGCAGCAGATCATGGAGTCCCGTCTGCAGGTGGCTAAGCGAACTTTGACCCGGGAGCAGAAGGACGCGGTGCTGCAGAGCTTCCAGGCCTCCGGCTCTCCTCTCCACCTCCAGCTCATCCTGTCTGCTGCCAAGAACTGGACGTCCTTCACACCACCAGCAGAGCTGCTGCTGGGCTCCAGCTCAGAGGAAGTGATGTCACAGCTCCTCCTGAAGCTGGAGGAGAAACACGGGAAGGAGCTGGTGGGCGGGGCCTTGGGATACATGGTGTTGGCAAGGTGAGGAGACCAGCAGAGCATCAGCTGAGGATGTGGTGGAGCAGAAGAAACCGTTACAGGTCTCAACAGGTTTACCTGGATTCCAGCCTTTGTTTGGGCTGTGATGCTAAAATGCTAACGTCAGTTCACATCATTAGCCAAGTGTGCTTAGCATCTTTAGAGTTATCAAAGGCGCTAAAGCAAAAGTTAGCTCTGCTATCAACCGATTGGTGGGTAGGGAGACGTTTGCCCACTGTTCAGGTTTGGAGCAGACAGGAAGCTGGTTCTGGTTCTGGTTCTGGTTCTCCTGGCAGGATGGAGCAGATGGTGACGTTCTGGATTTGCTCTTCCATGAGTCCAGAGAAACGGATCAGGACTGAAACAAATAGATCCTGGATCCAAGCTGGAGGAAGTGATCCAGATGTCCCTGGAGTTCGATCCCTTCTGGGCTGAGCAGACCTGGACCTGGAGAAGCTCTGGGTTTCCCTCCAGATGGACCTGGAGGTTCTCATGCTGGTCCACTAAATCTAGAACCGACCGTCTGTCATTCCTCTACAGGAGAGGCCTGATGGAGGCGGAACTGCGTGATGTCATGTCATTGGACGATGATGTCATCAGTGAGGTATACAGGTATTCCCTGCCTCCGACACCTTCGTTGATCCGGATGCCACCCGTCCTGTGGGCGCAGCTCAAGCGGGACCTGCGGGACCAGCTGGAGGTCCGGTGGGCCGACGGAGTCGCCATGCAAAAAAGACAAGCCTCTTATTTAATATTAGTTTATGGAAATTTTTTTTTTAATTTTTCTTCAATACCTTTCCTAAAACCCATTTAATACCATCTATGGTTCAATTACTGGTTGCCATCTTCAAAACACCAGGGCAAGAACATGCATGCGGTTATGTACTAGCATCAGGTGTTGTAGGTAATAAACCTCCCTGAAAGGAGAAAAGTTGGAAAGGAAAACAGGAAAACGTCACCACAGAAGCATTTCCACTCAGACCTGGTCTCCAAATTCAATCCTGAAGCAAAACTCCATCAGTAGATCCACAAGTCCACCAACTTTTCAGATGATGTTTTTTTTCTCTAATCCTTAACTTTATAAACCATAATTGTCAATCTATTGGAAAAAATGGAATACACTGAAATATGTGATTATTTACTTTCTTACATGTATTACGCTCCTGCTCTGTACTTTCTGTTTCTCTAGAGTTGCATGTATTATGTTTTAGCACTTTGAATTCTCTCGTTACTGAAATCAGTACAAAGTATCAAAAAGGAACATTTATCATTTTCATATTGTTTCATACTGTTAAATTATATGCTATGTAATCAAAAAGATAGTGACCAAAAAAACAACAAAAACCCTGCAAGATGTTTTTGACAACCTCGATTTGAGTTTTTACTCTGTCTGCTAGGAAGGATCCAGGGAACATTTTAGTTTATTTTCAACTGCATCTGTTCGGCTTGGCTTCATCCTCATGGCTTCGACCATGAGGATGAAGCCATGAGGATGAAAACATGAGGATGAAGCCATGAGGATGAAGCCATGAGGATGGAAACATGAGGATGGAAACATGAGGATGAAGCCATGAGGATGGAAACATGAGGATGGAACCATGAGGATGAACCATGAGGATGAAGCCATGAGGATGGAAACATGAGGATGGAACCATGAGGATGGAACCATGAGGATGAAGCCATGAGGATGGAACCATGAGGATGAACCATGAGGATGAAGCCATGAGGATGAAACATGAGGATGGAACCATGAGGATGAAGCCATGAGGATGAAGCCATGAGGATGGAACCATGAGGATGAAGCCCATGAGGGATGGAACCATGAGGATTAAGCCTGAGGATGGACCCATGAGGATGGACCCTGCTGCTGCTGAGCTTCAATTTCCTGGTACCACAGTGGGTCCTGGTTCCACAGTGGGTCCTGGTTCCACAGTGGTCCTGGTTCCACAGTGGGTCCTGGTTCCACAGTGGGTCCTGGTTCCACAGTGGGTCCTGGTTCCACATGGGTCCTGGTTCCACAGTCGGTCCTGGTTCCACAGTGGGTCCTGGTTCCACAGTGGGTCCTGGTTCCACAGTGGGTCCTGGTTCCACAGTGGGTCCTGGTTCCACAGTGGTCCTGGTTCCACAGTGGGTCCTGGTTCCACAGTGGTCCTGGTTCCACAGTGGTCCTGGTTCCTTCCACAGTGGGTCCTGGTTCCACAGTGGGTCCTGGTTCCACAGTGGGTCCTGGTTCCACAGTGGGTCCTGGTTCCACAGTGGGTCCTGGTTCCACAGTGGTCCTGGTTCCACAGTGGGTCCTGGTTCCACAGTGGGTCCTGGTTCCACATGGGTCCGGTTCACAGTGAGTCCTGGTTCCACAGTGGGTCCTGGTTCCACAGTTGGTCCTGGTTCCCCGTCATCCTACAGGTTTCAGTCCCTCCCTGGTTTAATGGTGGATCATTAGAGGCCAAAGGGGAACATTGACCTGCTGAGAAGTTTGTTACCACCAGGGAGAGAACCAAACCTGCAGGCCCCCCTTGGACTCCCGGCTCTAAAGAATCAGAGGCTTCAGTGAATCTGATTATGTTTTTATTTAATTTAATTTCTCCTCTGGCTGGAGGTCAGCTGATCTGGACCTGATCTGGACCTGATCTGGACCTGGTGAGGTTTCGTCTGACCAGCTGGAGGTCGCTGCAGGTTTGGAGCTGGCGGCTCATGACTGCGGCTCTGAGGAACAGATGAACGAATGCTGGGCTTCGGCTGAGCAGTTGGTAGGAATCCATCTTCTGGGGTTTTCAACCAGCACGCAGTCTGAGCTGACGCCAGCATCATCCCGGTTCGCCGGCGCCCCCCGGAGTCTGGCTGAATGAACTTTGTCCCACACCCAGAGGTCGTGACCTCCAGATGGACCTGAGGACGACAGAGAACGTCAGCAGCCAAAATGGGTTTGGCTGAAGGTGGAGTGACGGAAACGTCCCCACCGATCCAGAAGGACTTCCTCCCCGCCAGCCTCCACATCCAGGCGGCGTCCTTCCTGGAGCGCAGGCTGCTCAGGCTGCTGTTGAAGCTGAAACAGAGGAAACATCAGCTGCTTCAATCAATCATGCTCTGACCTTTGGTAGGGTCAGAGGTCACACAGCACAGGGAGGTCAGCTGCTGATTCCCCCAGACGGAGCAACCTGCTGCCATCGGCCCGATGTGCTGCCTTGTCCTGTTTCATCAGAGATTAGTTTTATCAATGTTTAGTTTTGATAAAGCTAAACTGAACATGGTGGGCCATGCATGGGGGCTACAGGGTTTTTGTCAAACCCCTTCCAATGGGCTCACCACCTGTGGGAGGGGTCACAGGGGTCGGGTCAGTGTGTAACGGGCGGCAGCCGAGGGAGGGGACCCTGGAGGTCTGATCCTCGGCTGCAGAAGCTCTTGGGACGTGGAACGTCTCCTCTCTGGTGGGGAAGGAGCCGGAGCTGGTGGCTGAGAGGTTCTGGCCTCACCTGGACACATGGTTTGGTTCTGGAACCAGTTGAGACGGGCTGGACGTACTTCCACTCTGGAGTTGCCCAGGTGAGAGGCAGGAGTGGGCTACTTGTTGCCCCCCATCTTGGCGCCTGTGCGTTGGGGTTCACCCCGGTGAACAGAGGGTCGCCTCCCTCCGCCTACGGGGGGGGGGGGGGGGGGACGGGTTCTGACTGGTGTCTGTGCTTATGGGCCGAACAACAGTTCAGACCTTCTTGGAGTCCTTAGAGGGGGGACTGGAGATGCCCCCCCTGGAGACGCCCTTGTTCTACTGGGGGACTTCAACGCTCACATGGGCAATGAGACCTGGAGGGGCCTGGTGGGGAGGAACGGCCCCCCGATCTGAACCTGAGTCGTGTTCTGTTGTTGGATTGTCCATCACGAACTCCATGTTCAGGCATAAGGGTGTCCATATGTCCACTTGGCACCAGGACACCCTAGGCTGCAGTTCGATGATCGACTTTCTCATTGTTTCCCCTATTCAGGTTCCATCAGAGAGTTGAACCTCGGATTCAGGAGGATCAGTGTGGTTCTGGTTCTGGTTCTGGAACACTGGACCAGGTCTACACGCTCAGCAGGTCCTGGAGGGTTCTGGGAGTTCGCCCAACTGATCTACATGTGTTTTGTGGACTTGGAGAAGGAGTTCGACCGTGTCCCTGCTGAGGTCAGAGGGCAGGAGGGCCATCAGAACCAGAGGCCGGTTCTGTTGGCCCAAACAGAACCAGACGGTACTTACAGCAGGGAGCAGGTTCTGTGGGCGCTGGCCCAGCTGGCCACGGACCGGCTCACCATGTGGCAGCGCCCCCTGTAGGCGGTCCAGCCCTCAGGACACACGCTGGACAGGGTCAGCACCTGGAAGGGAAAACAGCTGGTCTGTAGAACCAGTCCAGAACCAAGCCAGGACCTGGATGGACACTGTTGGACCTCCAGCCGTGTATCAATCCCACAATGCACTGTGTTAACCTTCAGCAGGAGACTCCTGTCTCATCCTGTGGCGATGCTTCACCAGAGGACCAGGAAATGGAAACGCCACAAGTTTCTGATCCAAACGCAGCATCATGATGGTTGCCATGGCAACTGGGACAGAAGAGAAGCATCTCTGAGCTGCTCTGCTTCTCCTGCTGAGCCTCAAGGTTCGGATCCGTTTCCTTCTTCTGTCCCATTAACTGACCCGACTTCACTAATTGGTGAAATTAAAACTTGTTCAGTGTAAATATTCCCCCCTCGCTGCTTGTCCAGGCTCTAACTGCAGCTCCTGGGTCGAGGCTCCGCCCCTCCAGGTTTTAAAGAAGCAGACGTGACCACTTCCAGTCTGGCTTTCTAAACACACTGAACCTGCAACAGTCCATAACGACCTGTTGGTGGCGCTGAGGAGGGAGACGCTCTGTCCACCAGGTCCGGCTGGTGTCTCTGGCTCAGCTCATGGTTATCAGGCCGCTCTGCGATTGGACGGACAGGTTCTCCTCTGACTCCGCCCCCTTAGCTCGTGGGGTCCAACAAGGCTCCGTTTTGGGGCCACTTTGGTTTCATTGTATATTATTCCACTTGCTGGCATTATTCAGTCCTTTTCAGATACGTCTGATCACATTTACACCGATGACATGACCTTATTGTGTTTTAATCGTGTTTGGATCTGCAGTTCTGTGTGATTCAGGGAGCGTTAGGCTCTCCGATCGGCCGCTAAGGTTCAGCTCTTCTCTTTGGTGAGTATCTGTCCTCATTTCATGCCACAAGTAACTGGAAATCCAGCCTTAATCTCCCGGGTTTTTAACGCTGACGACAGAAAACTAAATGCTAACTAATGCTAATCAGCTAACTAATAAACAGCATTTAGTGTTTGACTCAAATGAACAAAAGCTTCTTTGTGCTCATCAACCTTCTTGGTCTCAACTGGATGAATAAGGTGATTCATTTCTTCTTCATTTGAGATTTAGAAGGACATCACTTCCCTGAGATAATGTTTTCTGTTTTTATAGTGAATGGTGATTTTTAATACCGTCTGAAAACCTGCTAAGCCCGTCGACCGGGTCGGCCGGGTCCAAGGCCCGTCATTCATCCTGCAGCTTGTTGCGTTTTTAGTTAAAAATGTTTAAAGTTGACATGAAATTTGGAACCGGAGGACGGAACCAGAGGACGAACTCAGCGTCCTCTGAAGTGAACATCTGGATCAGAACCAGTTTCCCCCTTCAGACCAGATGTGTCTCTGAACCACCTGACTGTGGAGTCAGCAGATCCTGGTCCTACTGAAGGACATCTGGACGACCTGATGAGTTCAGATGCTTTAGGGAACACCCACCTTCTGTATACCAGTGCTCCCAGTGCTCCCAGTGCTCCCAGTGCTCCCAGCACTCCCAGTGCTCCCAGCGCTCCCAGCATGGGCTCCCTGCAGGCGGCGCTCAGAGCTGTGTGTGTCTCCAGGTAGCGCCTGGTCCTGCGGCTCCGTCTCGTCCAGGGAGGGCCGGCGCTCCGGGACGTCTCCTCTGGGAGGGGGGGGCTGTGTCTCCCAAAGAAGCTCTGCCTCGATGTCGGTCACTGGGTCTTCATCCTCCTCTTCCTCAGGCTGAGGAAGAGGAGGAGCCTGTACCTTTCGGTCTTCTGGGTTGCAGCGTCCTGGCAGACGGAGATCAGGGAACCAATTCAGAGAGGAGGTAAACTTTCACCTGAACCTGTAGCACTTGTTTCATCATCAATTCATCCCCCAGGTAACTAACGGTAGACAGCCTGACCCCTACAGCCCGACCTCTACAGGCCGACCCCTACAGGCCGACCCCTACAGGCCGACCTCTACAGGCCGACCCCTACAGGCTGACCTCTACAACCCAAAGGCTCCCCCTACAGGCCGACGGCTCCCCCTGGAGGCCGACGGCTCCCAATACAGGCCTACGGCTCCCCCTGGAGGACGACGGCTCCCCCTACGGGACGACGGCTCCCCCTACAGGCCGACGGCTCCCCCTACAGGCCGACGGCTCCCCCTACGGCTCAACCTACAGACCAAAACAGAAAGGGCATCGGCTCTGACCCGAGTCGAGGATCTCCACGGCGGCGGTGTTCCTCTGACCCATGACGGCGTTCTGAGGGTTCCTCAGAGTGACGCTGAAGGTCTCGTGGTTCTCCTCCAGGCCGTCGGCCAATGGGAAGACACTCCAGGTTTTCACGTTCACACCTAGAGCCAACAGGATGTAACGCATCAGACCGGCAGTGGACCCATCCGGACGGAGAACCGGCTTCGGACCTGACCTATGTCGAACTGGATCAGAGCGGCTGAGCTGTGGGTGAAATCCCGGCCGGCTTTGGCCGATCCTTCCTCCACCTGCGCAGCAAGCAAACTCCGCTCAGTTTGTTATTCTAATTGGTTCTGATCTGGTTTCCATCAGAACTCTGCTGGAGCCAGATGACCCAGCAGCTGGTTCTACCGGGATCATCTGGCCAACGGAGCGTCTGAGTTTCATGGTCCAGTCAGAACCGGGTTCAGTCCAACACGTCTGGAAAACATGGGACTGGACTGTGGGGTATAACCCTGTAGAACCTGGTAAGTTCTGACCTCTGTGGGTAAACCTTGGATCTGCTCAGATTGGTTCTGGTTTGATCCGATTTGTTCCAACCCAGACTCACCTGGATGGAAACGTAAGCCGGGTCGGCGCTCCGCCCACCACGTTGGATCTGGATCTGCAGGGTTCCCGAAGTCTCGCAAGTTCTGTAGCAGCTGGTTGACAACTGGATCCTGGACCAGAACAGCTCCAGCCTGCAGGACCGGAACCAGAACCGGAGACTGGGACCCAAACCAACAGGTACTGAGTCACGTGACTGAAGCGGACACCTACCTTTGAGGTGGAGCTCCATTTCCTGCCGGGTCCACAAGTCGGAACCAGAACTCGTCGGCCGTCACATCCACATCAACCGGGACGATGTAGAGGACGGAGCGCCGGTCCAGATCGCGCTGGGTGAAACGCTGGCTGATGGCGGACCCTGCAGGACGAGGAGGGGATAACCCAGGACCCGACGCCGTGACCCAACGCCGTGACCCAACGCCGTGACCCAACGTCGTGACCCAACGCCGTGACCCAATGCCGTGACTTAACGCTGGGACCCGACGCCATGGCCCAACGTCGTGACCCAACGTCGTGACCCAACGTTGTGACCCAACGCCGTGACCCAACGTCGTGACCCAACGCTGGGACCCAACGTCATCACCCAACGCCGTGACCCAACGCCGTGACCCAACGCCGTGACCCAACGCCGTGACCCGACGCCGTGACCCGACGCCATGGCCCAACGCCGTGACCCAACGCCGTGACCCAACGCCGTGACCCAACGTCGTGACCCAACGCTGGGACCCGACGTCATGACCCAATGCCGTGACCCAACACTGGGACCCGACGCCATGGCCCAACGCCGTGACTTAACGCCGGGACCCAACACCGTGACCCAAGGCGTGGCCCAACACCGGGACCCGACATCGGGACCCGATGCTGCTAGACCCAACCCTGGACCCATAGGGACAACACCGGGGCCCAGTATGTTCTGGTGCTGACTGAGTTAAAGACAGGAGGGGAACAGACTGAGACCAGAACAGGAGGTTCTGCTAACCCTAACCCTCTGGTTATACCTGTGGCTGCGTTCTCCAAGGATCCGAACTGAGGCGGCGTGATGATGGAGAACTCCAGGAGTTCTGCTGGGCTGTCCGGGTCCGAGCCCTGCAGGTGTCTGCTGGTGATGAAGATGCCGTAGCGGCCGGCGCCGAGGTCCGTCACGGTACTGGGGCTCTCCAGGCAGTCCAGACTGGGAGCGGCCCGGTCCACCTGTTCCACCTGGGTCCAGAAGAGACATGGGTCATCCAGGAACCCAAAAGACCGGGACCAGCACCAACTGGACTCCATGCCTACAGTGCAGAGTTCTGCTCAAGTTCTTCTGATTTCTGGATCTGTTTTCAACAAAACTCCAGAATTAAAAAACAGAATCAGATAAAAACATCCAAACTTAATAATGATCTTATTTGACCACATGGTCTTATTTGGTCTTATTGTGTCCAGGTTCTGTGACATGGAGTGAAAATAGCCTCAAAACATCTGGGCATGTCTAATACTGGATTTGTAAACCTTAAAAATAATACCTGTGAAGGTTCTGTAAAGGTTCCGTCAGGGTTCTGTCAGGTTTCTGTAGAGGTTCTGTCAGGGTTCTGTAGAGGTTCTGTCAAGGTTCTGTAAGGGGTTCTGTAAAGGTTCTGTCAGGGTTCTGTAGAGGTTCTGTCAGGGTTCTGTAGAGGTTCTGTCAGGGTTCTGTAGAGGTTCTGTCAGGGTTCTGTAAAGGTTCTGTCAGGGTTCTGTCAGGGTTCTGTAAGGTTCTGTCAGGGTTCTGTAAGGTTCTGTCAGGTTCAGGTTCTGTAGTTCTGTCAGGGTTCTGTAGAGGTTCTGTAGAGGTTCTGTCAGGGTTCTGTAAGGTTCTGTAGAGGTTCTGTCAGGGTTCTGTAAAGGTTCTGTCAGGGTTCTGTAGAGGTTCTGTAATCGTCAGGGTTCTGTAAAGGTTCTGTCAGGGTCTGTAGGGTTCTGTAGAGGTTCTGTCAGGGTTCTGTAAAGGTTCTGTCAGGGTTCTGTAGAGGGGTTCTGTAGAGTTCTGTCAGGGTTCTAAAGGTTCTGTCAGGGTTCTGTAGAGGTTCTGTAGAGGTTCTGTCAGGGTTCTGTAGAGGTTCTGTCAGGGTTCTGTAAAGGTTCTGTCAGGGTTCTGTAGAGGTTCTGTCAGGGTTCTGTAAAGGTTCTGTCAGGGTTCTGTAGAGGTTCTGTAGAGGTTCTGTCAGGGTTCTGTAAAGGTTCTGTCAGGGTTCTGTAGAGGTTCTGTCAGGGTTCTGTAAAGGTTCTGTCAGGGTTCTGTCAGGGTTCTGTAAAGGTTCTGTCAGGGTTCTGTAGAGGTTCTGTCAGGGTTCTGTAAAGGTTCTGTCAGGGTTCTGTAGAGGTTCTGTCAGGGTTCTGTCATGGTTCTGTAGAGGTTCTGTCAGGGTTCTGTAGAGGTTCTGTCAGGGTTCTGTAAAGGTTCTGTCAGGGTTCTGTCAGGGTTCTGTAAAGGTTCTGTCAGGGTTCTGTAGAGGTTCTGTCAGGGTTCTGTAAAGGTTCTGTCAGGGTTCTGTAGAGGTTCTGTCAGGGTTCTGTCATGGTTCTGTAGAGGTTCTGTCAGGTTCTGTAAGGTTCTGTCAGGATTCTGTCAGGTTCTGTAAGGTTCTGTCAGGGTTCTGTAAGGTTCTGTCAGGGTTCTGTAGAGGTTCTGTAGAGGTTCTGTCAGGTTCTGTAAAGGTTCTGTCAGGGTTCTGTAAATTCGTAAGGTTCTGTCCAGGGTTCTGTAGGAGGTTCTGTAGAGGTTCTGTCAGGGTTCTGTAAGCGAGGATTCTGTCAGGGTTCTGTAGGAGGGTTCTGTAGAGGTTCTGTAGAGGTTCTGTAAGTCTTCAGGGTTCTGTAAAGGTTCTGTCAGGGTTCTGTAAAGGTTCTGTAGAGGTTCTGTAGAGGTTCTGTCTAGGCTCTGACTCAATAGACAAAGCTCACGGTGCAGTTCCCCTGCATGTCCACCAGGTGTCACCATCAGTTCATGCTGCTGACTCAGCCGCTGGTCTCTGAATCAACAGAAGCAGGACCAACGTTCAAAGACTCGGGATGGAAAGGTTCTGCTCAGCGTCTGGAGGTTCTGGACGGGCAGCTGAGCTCGTCAGAATCGGATCTGCATTTGAAGACGTTTCTACATCTGAGGTTCTAGATCGTTTCTGCTGGACCTGCAGGACGCAGACAGGTTTCAGCCCGGTTCTGACTTCCCCCGCTCGTTGGACCCGTGAGGTCCGATCCGGACGGGACTTCTCGGTTTCAGCCCGGTTCTGACTTCCCCCCGTTGGACCCTGAGGTCCATCCGACGGATTCCGTCGCCGCTGATCCCGCCGTGACCCTGATCCACCGGACGGGACTCTCGTTCACCCGTCTGTTCCCGCTGAAGTCGACGACGGATTCTCTGCGTGACTGATGGGCCCAGCTGGACGGCTACAGGTTTACCTGTTGCTGCTCACCTGGATGCTGAACTCTGCTGGCTCCTCCTTCAGCTGGCCGAACTCCAGGTAGCCTCTGTTGGTTCCGTCGCTTGGCAGGAAGCAGAACCGGTCCGGCCGGGCCGGGCCGCCCGCCACGTGGCGGTAGGCCAGGTCCAGCTGGTCGATGTCGGTCTGGAGGAACCTGGGCGGCGAAGGCAGCGGCGCTCCCCTCAGCAGAAGCGTTCCGTACCTGGGCGGCAGCGTGATGTCAAAGGTCAGGTTGGAGGCAGCGGTGTCCGGGTCGGAGAGCCGCAGAAGGTCAGGGGTCACGGCGGCGACGGAGCCGTCCTGCAGACGGAGGCCGGCGTTGATGCTGAGCGTCGGAGGGACGCGGTCGCTGCGTTCGATGGCGAAGACGAGCGAACCGGAGCGGGACGAGGCGCCGTTGGTGACGACGAAGCTGCAGAGAAGAAACATCAGCGCCTCTGCTGGGTGGATGGCGCAGAGCGTGACGACGCTCACACGTCTGATGCTGCACTCGTTAGCAGACGGCTAACGACCCGACGTCTGGTTCTGGTTCTGGGTGAACTCCAGAAAGACAAGCAAGATGAGGACTGGGTCAGAGGAACGGCCACACAAAAATAGCTGACAGGCTGGTGTGTGTTTGGCCCCCTTACCCTGCAGCGCACACACACACACACACACACACACACACACACACACACACACACACACAGCAGCATCTGGCGGTGGCGGCCATGTTGCCCAGGGACGGCCGTCTGTCCAGGCTCAGTTTGGCCCCTCATTCATCATCTGCTGTCACTTGAACACACTGAGGCCCCGAGGCGCTGATGGTCAGGCGACCCGAAACAATCTGCTGAGCCCAGAACCAGCCAACGACCAGAACCAGCCAACGACCAGAACCAGCCAACGACCAGAACCAGCCAACGACCAGAACCAGCCAATGACCAGAACCAGCTAATGACCAGAACCAGCCAACGACCAGAACCAGCCAACGACCAGAACCAGCCAACGACCAGAACCAGCCAACGACCAGAACCAGCTAATGACCAGAACCAGCTAATGACCAGAACCAGCCAACGACCAGAACCAGCTAATGACCAGAACCAGCTAATGACCAGAACCAGCCAACGACCAGAACCAGCTAATGACCAGAACCAGCTAATGACCAGAACCAGCTAATGACCAGAACCAGCTAATGACCAGAACCAGCTAATGACCAGAACCAGCCAACGACCAGAACCAGCCAACGACCAGAACCAGCCAACGACCAGAACCAGCTAATGACCAGAACCAGCTAATGACCAGAACCAGCCAACGACCAGAACCAGCCAACGACCAGAACCAGCCAACGACCAGAACCAGCTAATGACCAGAACCAGCTAATGACCAGAACCAGCTAATGACCAGAACCAGCTAATGACCTGACTCACTATTCTATAACAGCCTGGACCGGCCCACTGTGGGTCTGGGCCCAGTGCGGGTCCAGACCGGCCCACTGTGGGTCTGGGCCCAGTGCGGGTCCAGACCGGCCCAGTGTGGGTCCAGACCGGCCCAGTGTGGGTCCGGGACTCGTTGCACCGTCGGGTCGCTGTGTGTCTCTGTCCCAGTCGCTGGTCGTATCTCCCATCTAATCCCAGTGAATGTCTTTGGTGAACTGAATCAAATGCTCTGCTGTGTCTCTAACATGCGACTCTCCGTCAGCCTTTTATTGTTCCTGCAGGGCCACACAAAGTCATTCCGCGGGCCACTTGTGGCCCCCGAGCCGCCCTTTGAGCCTCCCTGCTGTCAGCGTGGAAACTGTCTGGACACAGAAGCTGATCCTGTTGGGACCAGAACCCGGCGTGTGGCCCGTCCCCCGCGGATCAGGCGGAAAGCGTGAAGTTCTGGCCCGGTTCTGTGGATCAGGCGGAAAGCGTGAAGTTCTGGCCCGGTTCTGTGGATCAGGCGGAAAGCGTGAAGTTCTGGCCCGGTTCTGATCCGAGCGGCTGCAGCCAGGATTGTGACAGGAAGTGGGTCGGCTGGCTGCTCGCCTGGCTTGGCTGAGCTGGGCAGCCGTTCGGGTTCTGGGTGACAAACCGGACCTGCTCACACCGACCTGCCCCTCCCCCACCCGCTGCTGCCAAGTTGGCTGTAAAAGCAGGCGTCCCCCGCGACCCCCCCCGACCCCCGCCGACCCCCCCGACCCCCCCCCCCCCGTCCCCCTCTCTCTCCCCCCCGGCTCGTCTCGCTGCCCAGCGTTCCGTCTTAATGTGCTGCTACCGTTTCCAGGGGACAGAAACGTGGAGACAGATTGGTTCTGATGGTTCTGATTGGTTCTGATGGTTCTGATGGTTCTGATGGTTCTGATGGTTCTGATTGGTTCTGATGGTTCTGATGGTTCTGATGGTTCTGATTGGTTCTGATGGTTCTGATGGTTCTGATGGTTCTGACGGTTCTGATTGGTTCTGATGGTTCTGATGGTTCTGATTGGTTCTGATTGGTTCTGATGGTTCTGATTGGTTCTGATTGGTTCTGATTGGTTCTGATGGTTCTGATGGTTCTGATGGTTCTGATTGGTTCTGATGGTTCTGATGGTTCTGATTGGTTCTGATGGTTCTGATGGTTCTGATTGGTTCTGATGGGTTCTGATGGTTCTGATGGTTCTGATGGTTCTGATTGGTTCTGATGGTTCTGATGGTTCTAATGGTTCTGATGGTTCTGATTGGTTCTGATGGTTCTGATGGTTCTGATTGGTTCTGATGGGTTCTGATGGTTCTGATGGGTTCTGATGGTTCTGATGATTCTGATTGGTTCTGATGGGTTCCGGATCAGCCCAGATGTTCCTGTAGACGTGCGATCAGAACCAGAACCCGCTCCAGGTGTGTGCTCTCACCTGAACGAGTCGAGGTCCGAGTCGCGGTCGTTGCTGTGAGTGTAGCAGACCCGGAGCGCCGCCAGGTCCAGCTGGGTGAAGCGGGTCAGCGCGCGGCCGGGTCGGCGCGCGGAGTGGACCAGGCCGTGTCGGGGCGGGCCGGACACGGAGAACACCAGGTTCTCGGGTCGGCCCGCCGAGTCCAGCGCCAGCAGGACGTCGGTGCTCAGGACGAGCCGCTGCCCCTCCCGCAGGCGGACGGGCCGGGTCAGCAGGACGATCTCACCTGCAGAGGGAGACCAGTGTTTCTACGGAACCCGACCAGAACCAGAACTACTTCAGCAGCTAGTCGGAAGGAAAAGGTTCTGATAAACACCAAAACGTCTAACGAGTCGAAACAAGCAGGAAAACTAAATCCAGAACCTGATCCAGTTCCTCTAAAAAGTTCTGACCCAGATCTGGGCTCCTGCCTGACTCAGCAGCCTGCCGGTTCTGGAGCGACCCGTGTTTGTGTTCCGGATCGGCCCCCAGAGGAGCCGGTCCACAGCTGCTGCGCCTCCTCCCCGTTAATTATTCACCGCCTAACGAGGCCTGCCGTTCTCACCTCGGCTCCTCCAGGACCGCCGGGCCCGGCGCCAGAAGGTCCGGGCCCGGCGGAACCGTGTTCACCCGACTGGTAACAACGACAGGAAGGAGGCGCTAAATAATGCAGGACCCGGTTGACCCGGGGGGCTGCAGAACCGGGTCTGTGGTCATAAACTGGAGCTGCTTGTTTTAAACACGTGTTGTGAATCAGTCGGTTCTGGTTCTGGTTCTGGTTCGCTGAGGCTGACCTGGGTCCACTGTGCGAATGGACAACAGGAAGCTCTGAGTCGGAGACTCGTTGTCCTCGTCACTCAAGGTGAAGCGGAAGCTGTCGTGACCTCTGAACCCGGCGCTGCTGGTTCTGTGATGGTACCAGACCCGGTTCATCTCCACCTGCTCCTGAGTGAAGTTCTGACCCGCTTCAAGGTCCGTCCAGCTGGACTCTGTCTGCACAAACACAGGCAGAAGCTGAGCGGTGGACGGGTCCGTTTGGGTCAGGGAACAGAACCTGGAGTCTGTCGTCACCTTCAGCAGAAGTTTTCCAAATCTTGGTGCCGTGTTGATGAAGTAGAACACCTGGTGGGCAGGCGAGTCCAGATCAGCGGCTTCCAGAACCGCTGCGGAGATCACTCTGCGCTGCCCAGAGTCCAGGTCCAGTCCGGCGTTCCTGCAGCAACACACGAGTCACAGCCGGGTCGGTCTGGACCTCCAACAGAACCTCATCTGGAACCAGCTTCCAACACAAGCAGCCTGGTAACATCAGTTAAAACATCGGTTCTGTCCAGCAGAACCAGAACCAGAACCAGGACTCATTGGTCGCCGCAGCAAAGGGTCCAACCGTCTCTCATCTGGACCGAGCAGAACTGCTTCTAAATGTTTTCATTTTTATGTCCTTTCCTGGTTTCTGAAACAGTTTCAGGATTTATGAGGCTAAAACTGCAGATACCGGACCCTCTCGGTACTTCTGGACCTGGTTCTGGACCCAGTGTTGGTTCTGGACCCGGTGTTGGTTCTGGTTCTGGTAGCTGTAGCGGGTCGGCAGCCAGCAGAGGAGCCGCCTGATGCTGAGGCAGGTTGGGGGTTTGGGGCTCCGACATCAGGAACCGTCTGTTTGCTTCTTCACTCGGAAATAAAATCCACACAGGAGAAGCAGCAGCTGCCAAGGAGACGAGTTCTTCTGCCTGACTGACTGACTGACTGACTGACTGACTGACTGACTGACTGACTGACTGACTGACTGACTGA
>CM065356.1:33116140-33171140 GCA_033032245.1 Poecilia picta | reverse complement strand
ACCAGATGGTCCAAAAAGGTGTTTCCATGGTAACGTCCTTCCAGCAGGACAACAGCTTCTGGTTAGATTCTCAGATTAAACGTTTCTCATCCGTGTTTTTAATAAGGATCATAAAAAACTGGAGGACTAACTCTGACCTCTGACCTCTGGGTCAGATGTACAGCTTTGATACGTTTAAGCATTAAACCACGTGTGTGTGTGAGTGTGTGCATGAGTGTGTGTGTGCAGTGATGACTTGATTTACATATTAAAATAATATTTATTGTAAACCTCTTGCTGACGATTCATAAAAGCAGTGCAGGACAGTTTTGCCCTGAGGGACAATAATAATAATAACAGTATTAATATACTACTAGTAATAGTAATAATGCTGGTAGCAATAGTAATAGTGAAAGCACCACCAGTAATAACACTAGTAGCTGTATTAACAACACTAGCAGTAATAGTGATAATAATAGTAATTAAAGCTGCAGCAGCCTCAAGCGGCCCTATTGGCCGCGCCGCCCTATTGGCCGCCACGGGGCTTCCCGCCCCCGTCCGCCAGGCCTCACTCACCGATGAGTTTGGCAGCGCTCCGAAGAGGAGATCTAGCTGATGGAGTAACCTAGGGGGCGCAGTGGGGTCAAATTACAATTCCATGCTGTTGGGCTCGTCAGCGGTGAACAGAGGTCATACACATCCAGTTTGGGGCCAATCGGATGCTCCACGTGTGATTTAGAGACAACCGTTTGCAGATGGCGAGGGGCTTCAACTCGGCATTTTGTTACGCTCACATGGTTCAGCCAGCATTGACAGAGTTCATCAACATGTCACTTTATGTCAGTTGGCACAGGATTAAACCATCTGAATCAGAGTAAAGGTACGGCATACAGTAGATAAAGCAGGTCGGAAGTGGGCGGGGCTTAGGTGATGTCATCAATTGACCACCTAAATGTGATTAGGGCTGGTCTATAATGAGCCATGGGAAGTCAGATGTAGTTGTGACCTTGTATGTGGAAGTTATCTGACTGATGTTTTATGGCGAATGGTCAGTTTGACACTTAGCCACGCCCACATGCTGGATTTAAACCAGCTGGGGTTGGAAACCGTAACACACCAACATCACACAGTTTCATGTTGATTAGGTCAAAGGGGTCAGATAGCAACCGTTCACAGTAAAACATGACACTTCCTGGCTTAAGTGATGTCATCATTTGACCATTGCGTCTTGTAGAGAACCAATGATGATCCATCACTGAACGTTTGGTGCCTCTGAGTGTTTTTAGGAGCTGTAACAGTGTCATATTTCTTGGCATGTAGGTGAACTTTGACCCCTGGTATGACCCCTTCAGCATGCATGAAAACTCACCGTTTTGATAACTCTTAATAGTCCATGCCTTATGAACGATCTGACCGGGTTTGAAGCCAATCGATCGAAATCCCTAGGAGGAGTTCGATCAAATGCGTCGTCTGTAAACGGCCAAAATGGGGTCAAAATCGGACCTTCAATCCAAGATGGCCGACTTCCTGTGTGACTTGGACTATGACATTAATTGCAAGTTCTGTGGGCCTTGGGGAGCTCTATGAGGGCGCCAAATTCCAGGTCTCTATGGACGTAAGAAGGAAGAAGATGCTAGGGGGCGCCGTTGAGCCGTTTCTTTTGTGATTTTTGTGTCAACCTCAAAATACGTAAATTTTTTGCAGACTTCATGCATCCGCCGCCAAGTTTGGTGAGTTTTTGATAAAAGTCCCCAAAAGGTCGATTCATTTGACGGAAGCGGAATAATAACATTTCAAAATCATTCGGCCTTCGCAGTGAAGGCCTAATAATAATGGTAGCAATAGTCGTAATAAGTCTTCTAGCCTCCCCCCCCTCCCCCTCCAGGGGGCGTTGGCTGAATGTAACTAATAAAGTAACTTGTAATCAGTTGAGAAATGTATTTTTTGCGTAGTGATCCGAACTGCAGCTGCATTCTGGAGGTACCTGACCAGGTGTGGCGCGTTGTCGTTGACCGGCAGCACCGTGACCTGGGCGCCCCCCCCCACCGAGTGGACGCCGTCGCTCAGCCGCAGCAGGACGCCGTCCTCCAGGGTGTCCGAGTCGTCGTGAACGTACAGCACCGTCACGCCTGCAGGGAGGAAACGGACCCAAACAGCGGTTCTGTCTGTGGGAACGGGCCGGACCCCAGAACCATCGGCCCCCTCACCTTGATGCAGCTCCTGAAGGGTGAAGGTCGTGACCCGGGCGCCCGCCCCGCCCTGCGTGGCGCGGACCAGCCGGCCGTGACTCGGGGGGCGCTCCACCTGGAAGGTCAGGAGGTCGGCTGGGACGTCCAGGTCCCAGGCGTCCAGAGTGGGCGGGGTCAGCTCCTTAACCCCGCCCTCCTTCACCTGCGGGAGGAACCGCCGGAGTCAGTCCCGTTTCATGTTACCATAGCTACAGCTGTGATCAGACGCACGGTGAAGTTGCTGAGCAGCAGGGAAGGCGGCTCGTCATTGGTCGGGTTGATGATGATGTGGAAAGGGACGGGGGCGGAGCTAAGTGTGCCGTCACTCACTCTGATGGACATCTGGTCCGCTGTCGGCTCCACCCCTCTGTGCTCTGATTGGACGTACCTGATGAGCCCCAGAGTCAGGTGGGTCAGGCTGAAGGATTCTGGGAGAAGACAGTCGGGTCAGAACCGGAGAGTCTGGGTCGGGTCGGGAACCGGAAGCAGACATACGGACCGATGGGTATTCCTGCGCTGCTCTTCTCTGAGCCCGGCATCGGCAGGACGTTCTCCAGGAAGCCGTGAAGGGGCGGAGCCTCCAGGTGAAAGGTCAGCTCCTGGGGGGGGCTGTCTGGGTCTGAGGCCCCCAGGACCCCCCCACACAGACAGGCCCTGGATCCTTCATCCACCTGCAGCAAGGACTCACCTGGAGACAGAGACAGGTGGTGACTGGGCTCTGATTGGTCAGGCCCCCCCAGCCCCCCGTCTCCAGAACCTTTCTTTGGACTCTCTGGGCTGATCCAAGTCGCTCACCAGAACCGGACCCACCCTTTGGTTCCCGGTGGTCTTACCCAGAGTGACTTCAGGAACCTTGTTGTTCACAGGAAGAACCGTGATGTTCAGGTCATAAACAGGAAGCGTGCCGTGCAGAGGGACAGGTGGGGGCGGAGCGTCTCCATGGCAACAGTCATCCATCACTCCGGCCTCTCCGTCAGAGATGATGAGGGTGACCGTGTCGAACACCGGGCCGGGTCCGATCTCTGCACCTGAACACAGAAAGGCGTCCTGAGCCCGGTGTAAAGACCTGCAGGCCCTGAACGCGGCGCGGACCCAACTGGACGTATTGGACCCCACCCTGGACGTATTGGACCCACCTGGACGTATTGGACCCACCTGAGTGGACGTAGTGGACGTGTCCCTGCAGCAGGTCCTGCTGGGAGAACTTGTCCGTCTTCACGCCGGCTCTCTGCAGCTCCCCTCGCCCAGGACTGCGGCCCAGCATGTAGGCCAGCCTGGAGTCGTCGCTGTCCCGGTCCGTGGCCGACAGGAAGTCCACCGTCAGCTGGACCCGCCCCCCCTCCTCGCAGCTCAGGGATGTCCGCAGGCCCCCACCCAGCCGGGGCGGCTCGTCATTCATCGGTCGCACCTAAAGAAAAAGGCAGGCAGACACTAGGATGACCCAGTAGAACCCTGGATCCCTCTGTACCCGGCAGAACCCAGGTTTAGCGTTATGAACGCAGCACGGACCCAGAACTCTTCCAGCCTGACCCGTCTATCTATTGGGTCATGTCGCTACTTACAGACTCACCTGAACTTGTAGCACAACGTCCATGGAGTTCTGACCGTCCGTCACCTTCAGAACCATCTCGTCTTGTCTGGTCTCTGAGTCGTCATGGACGTACCTGGATGCAGGAGCAGAGCTGCTAAGCCTGGTTCTGGTTCTAGAAAACCCAGAGCAGGAGCCACGGCTGCCGGAGTCAGAAGGAAACATCTCCTCCAGAACCTTCTGGACAGAAACGTTTGGTGCTACTGAGACAGGAGGAAACCTTGAGGAGACACCCTGCTGGCTGACGTGGGCCGTCTGCACGACGTCTGCACGGGCCGTCTGCACCGGGCCGTCTGCACCGCGTTGCCCGGCCTCTGCACCGGGCCGTCTGCACCGGGCCGTCTGCACCGGGCCGTCTGCACCGGCGCTGCCCAGCCGTCTGCCGGGCTGCACGGCCCTCTGCACCGGGCCGTCTGCACCGGGCCGTCTGCACCGGGCCGTCTGCACCGGGCCCATGGCTCCGGGCCGTCTGCACCGGCCGTCTGCACCGGCCGTCTGCACCGGCCTCTGCACCGGGCCCATGCCCGGGCCGGCTGCACCGGGCCGTCTGCACCGGGCCGTTGCCGGGCCATGGCTCCGGGCCGTCTCCGGCGTCCACCGGGCCCATGGCTCCGGGCTGTCTGCACCGGGCCGTCTGCACCGGGCCGTCTGCACCGGGCCGTCTGCACCGGGCCCATGGCTCCGGGCCCATGGCTAAAACCATCTGAGCTCACAAAATCCCGGATGAAGGCGGGTCTCACCTGAGCTGCAGTCCTCTCAGGTCCGGCAGCCTGAACCCGCCTCCCTGCAGCAGAACCCCCCCCTGCAGCTCCAACCGGCCGTGCCGTGCCGTCTTCTGGACCTCCACCCTCAGCTCCTCCTCAGGACTGTCCCGGTCCTGGACCTGCAGGTGCTCCTCCGTGACAAAGGCTGCGCCGCCCTCCTCCACTCGCAGCAGGTTGGTGAAGGCCTGAGGAACGACAGGGTGAAGCAGAGACTCGACCTCCGTCCGCTCAGAGCAGCCAGGCGACCTCTGACCTCAGGTGGGAGGTTGTCCACGGGGGTCACGGTGATGTTGAAGACCAGGCCAGAGACGGTACCGCCGTGCGGGTCACTGACGGAGAACACAAACTGCACCAAGAGCGGGTCCGGGCCGATGTCCTCCACCGGGGGCATGAAGGCCACCTTCCTGTGGTTGACGGCATGCTGCAGGGGCACAACATGGAGGAGGGTCACCAGAACCCAAAGACCTGGTTCTGATCCAACGCGGCCTGCTCTAGAAAGAAAATGGCCAGTGGCGCAACTACACTTTATTCAGGTGGATGTGAAAACATAAATCGGGTGAAGGAGCATAAAAAACATTCACTCCCCCCAGAACAATCTTTAAGGAGAATATGAAAACTGAAACCATACAATACCTGGAAGAGAATGATAATAATGAGGAGGGTCCGGAAATACTCTGGGAGGCTCTAAAGGCCGTAGTCAGGGGAAGAATAATAGCCTTTTCCTCCAACGCAAAGAAAAATAGACAACAAAAACAAACTCAAGCTGAAAAAACTTGAGAAAGAGCATCCAAAACCTCCAAGAGGGCAACAAGAGCTAAAACTGAGATGGTGAAAACAGCTGAATGATCTAAACAAAAGAAACTTCTCTTTACCAAACAGAAATATTATGAAGCAGGGGGGAAATCTCTGAAGCATTTAAATTACAAAAACAACAAGCTGATAGAACCATTCACAAAATAAAGAATATATATACAAACAGGGTTGAAACAAACCTAGAAAAGATTCAGAAATGCTTTAGAGATTTTTTCCAAACTCTATACTCTCAACCCAAACTGAATAATGACCAGCAAATAGACACATTCCTTTCCCAACTCTCTGCCCAACATTACAGATGAGCAAAACGAACAATTAATATCAGAAATGACTGAAGCAGAAGGTCAGTGATTGGACAGCTGAAAGGAGGGAAATCTCCAGGAACGGATGGGTTTACCTCCGAGTGGTACAGAGAAATGCAGGATCAGTTAGTCCCTGTTTCACTAACAGTTTTCAACAATGTACTGGAAGAGAAAATAATCCCTCCTTCATGGAGAGATGCAATTATTTCACTAATTCCTAAGGAGGAAAAGGATAAGAAGGAAGGTGGAAGCTATCGCCCAATAAGTGCTAAATATTGATTACAAATTATTTACTGCCATAATCGCACAGAGATTGGAAAACATCCTGCCAGTGATGATCCATAAGGACCAAACAGGTTCATCAGGCAGAGACAGACTCAGGACAACATCAGGAAAACCTGCATCATGTAGCCCAGCAGAAAATAGAGACTGTTGTACTGAGTCTGGATGCAGAGAAGGCTTTCGATTCAGTCAGTTGGTCTTTTCTCTACAAAGTTATGTCCAGGTTTGGGTTCCACCAGACCATAATTAATTTCATCTTTATACAATAGACCATCTGCTAGGATGAAAATTAACGGAGACCTCTCTGATCGCTTCGCTCTGGAAAGGGATGCTGTGTTCATTGAGCCGGTGGATCAGACGGAGGACGGACATAGCTGGAGATCTCATGGCATCCGGAGAACAAAAGCTGTCATTGTTGTTGACCATAACGAACCCAACTGAAACCCTACTGGTACTGATCAAGGAATATGGTTCATTTTCGGGTTACAAGATAAACATTACCAAGACACAGGTCTTAACAATAAACTACTATAACCCACAAAACAATATTAGGAGCCTCTTCGATTGGAACTGGGAAGCAGAACCCATAAAACATTTAGGGGTCACGTTGCCCAAGGATTTCTCCAGGATTTTTGAATCCACTATAGGTCAAATGTGAGATCAGACATGGAGAGATGGAGTCTGATCCCTTTTTCCACCTCACAGAGTGGAGTCGGTCACAATGAACACGCTGCATCGCTTCCTATATCTGTGTTTACCTATTCTGATATCAGACCATACTTCCTATATGCACCACATGGGTCAGTATTACACACCATAAGAATACTCAGATGGTGTCCCTTTGATTCAGCTTTCAAACCAAACCAGGTTGATGGGAGATTCAGAGGATGGATCCAAAGAGGATCAACCTCCTACTGTCCATCTACGTGTTTCAGAGTTTTGAGGCTTCATAAGAGCCGAGGTTTTGTTCTTCATCTCTGCTCTGTAAACAGCAGAGTGTGAGACAGGCTGGTTCTCCTCTCCTACCTGATGTTTTTATTATTTGTCCTGTTTCCTCCTGCGGGGCGGCGCCTGTCGGGCTGCAAGGCCTCACCCCCCCTCCCCATGTTGTTGTGTAATGGATGGTTGTAACTGAAACTGCAGTTTTATCATCTTTCTGACAATGACAAAATTATTCTGATTCTGATATAAATGAATGTTTCTCTGGAAAACATATGGATGAAATAATAAAAACAGTAGAAAACATGGTTGGATTACAATACGTTATTAAATAAAGTTCATGTTTTCTCTGGTAATCGGATTTATAATCACGTAAAGCTGAAAGTGATGGACTTTATGAGACATTTTTAGGGATTATTAGACAATAAACTCAGCTGGAAGCCTCATGCTGAATATATTAGAAATAAAGTTGCAAAAACTATTGAAATATTGTTTAAAATAAAAGATTTAATAAATGCTAAAGGCTTGCATATCATATTTTCCTCTGGTTTTGTCTTATTGCTCAGAAATCTGAGAAAATCTAAATAAAAGCATTGATTTTTTAGTTATGTTGCAAAAAAAGCTAATTTGAACCAACTAATAAAAAACTTTATTGTAGGCAATACTTTTACAGTGCATATATTATATATATATATATATATATATATATATATATTATATATACACAAACAAACGATTATATTGTTTGTTGAGGAAATATAATTGTGTTTAGCATTTAGAAAATATAACCATCTTTTAATGTTTAGTTAGCTGAATCTTTTACTTAAATTTTGAAGAAGTTTGTGTGGGTGAGTTCAATTGGCAGGAAGAGCCATGGCTGGGCTCAAAATATCAAAGAACAAGTGATGGATGGAGAAAACCTTTTAAGACGTTGTTAAACAATACATCTGTGGAGGTATAGGCTCTTATCTTTTCAGACATCTTGGGAGGACAGGAGATACTCAGGTCTCAGGAGATAAAGAGCCTTCAGCAAACAACTGGCATCTTAAACTATTGAACTGTAAACTTATGAACTTTAAAACTGTGAACTTTTACTGCATGCTCTCACTGAAATATTGTATTAAGTAGTTTTAGAATTAACTTAGTTGATAATGAATATATTTGAAAATGCTTTGTTTTATATTAGAAAACAAGAATTGTATCTGATTATATTCTGTAGACATTAGAGTTATTGTATTAGTTTAATATCAAAGAGGACTTTGGAGGGAATAACAGAGAAAAAGCATATTAATTTCTGGAGATAACCGTATAGTGGTTAAAATAAAGAGTTAAAATGTGGTTCTGGAAGAGCAGGAGAACCAGAGTTTCACAGATATTTGTGAAATGCTTTGAAGTGGTTCTCCTTGCTTAGATGGCATGAAGCCAGATGATGGAAGGAAATAAATTAAAAACTAAAGGGATCTTCAGGTTATAGGAGGTAACCTGATTTAGTGAAATTGACTGAGTATAGTTGAATTTATAACCTATTCTGGCACATTGGCCTGTAGTTTACCCGAAAAGTATTTGTTTAAAAGCTTACAAATGTGCCTTTATCTGTTTGGGTGGATTAACGGGGAATTCCAACTACGTCTCCTAAGACATCTAAAAGTCATAAAACTCAGCAGGACTTGAGGGATCTGTTTAACTTCACTAAAGAAAGAAAAAGAAACTTCTCTTTGATCGTTTGATCAAAATTTCAGGGCAGTACTATATTCAAAAACGGTCAGAGACAACTTCCAGTTGGTCGAGCCGAGGTACACCTTCTTTGAATAGATTAAGGAGGAGAGCACGCCTACAAGGATAAAAGTTTATGCTCTGGGGAAAATAATTCAAAAATAATAGCTTATCTCAGTTGTTCTTTCTCCGAGGACATGTCCTTGATGTTTTGTCTGGCTTGTTGTCTCAGGTAACCAATGTATGTCTGTGTTTCTGTATTACTCTGTTCTGTCTTTTACTTTCTTCTGATTGGATTAAATTCTGTACTTCCGTGACGTCAACGCGCATTGTTGTGTTTCTGTCCACACACATGGCCGCGAGAGAGGAAGGAAATCCGGGACCGGGAAGAAAATGAGAGCCAAGTTGTTTTTCTAAATTTAAATTTAGCCAGATAAATATTTTCTTCCCAACAATATATAAAAAAAAAAAAAAAAAAAGAAAAATTCCCTTCTCACCCTCTGCGGGTCTCTCTCTCTCTTTTCATCCTCTGAACTCGGGTCCTCTACCAGAGGCCTGGGAGCTTCAGGTTCTCCTCCAGTATCTTGGCTGTGCCTAGTACTGCACATTTCTGGACTGATATGTCTGATGTTGTTGCTGTTTTAGCCGCTGCTCCAGTTTGGGGGTTTCTGCCCCGAGGGCCCCGATGACCACAGGCACCACTGTGGTCTTCACCTTCCAGGTCTTTTCCAGTTTCTCCCTGAGGCCCTGGTATTTCTCCAGTTTCTCATGCTCCTTTTTCCTGATGTTGTAATCACTTGGTATAGCTACATCCACCACAACGGCTTCCCTCTGTTCTTTATCCACCACCACAATGTCCGGTTGGTTCGCCATTACCATCTTGTCTGTCTGGATCTGGAAGTCCCACAGGATCTTAGCTCCGTCATTCTCCACCACCTTTGGGGGTGTTTCCCACTTCAATCTCGGGGCTTCCAGTCCATATTCTGCACAGATGTTCCTGTACACTATGCCGCCACCTGGTTATGTCGTTCCATGTTCGCTTTCCCTGCCAGCATCTTCACCTGCTGTTATGTGCTGGACTGTCTCAGGGGCCTCCTTGCACAACCTACACCTTGGGTCTTGTCTGGTGTGGTAGATCTGAGCCTCTATTGCTCTGGTGTTTAGGGCCTGTTCCTGTGCAGCCAGGATGAGAGCCTCTGTGCTGTCCTTGAGTCCAGCTTTGTCCAGCCATTGTAGGATTTCCTGATATCAGCCACTTCAGTTATTTGTCGGTGGTACATCCCATGTAGGGGCTAGTTCTCCCATGATGGAACCTCTAGCCCCTCATCCTCTGTTCCCCATTGCCTGAGACATTCGCTGAGCATATCGTCCGTTGAGGCTTTGTCCTTGATGTATTTATGGATCTTGGATGTTTCATCCTGGACAGTGGCTCTCACACTCACTAGTCCTCTGCCTCCTTCCTTACGGTTTGTGTTCAGTCTCAGGGTCTGGATTTGGGGTGGAACCTCCATGCATGGTTAGTAACTTCCGAGTCTTAACATCCGTGGCCTTTATCTCTTCCATTGGCCAGCTGATTATTCCGGCAGGGTATCTGATTACTGGTAAGGCATAGCTGTTTATTGCACGGATCTTGTTCTTGCCATTGAGCTGCTTCTCAGGACTTGCCTTATTCGTTGGAGGTATTTGGCTGTGGCTCCCTTCCTTGTGACCTCATCCAGGTTGCCATTTGTTTGTGGTATTCCCAGGTACTTGTAACTGTGCTCTATGTCTGCTATTGTTCCTTCTGGGAGTGAGACCCCTTCTGTGCGGACGACCTTCCCTCTCTTTGTAACCATCCGACCACACTTCTCTAGTCCGAATGACATCCCAATGTCAGTGCTGTGTATCCTGGTGGGTGGATCAGTGAGTCGATGTCTCGCTCACTCTTAGCGTACAGCTTGATGTCATCCATGTAGAGGAGGTGACTGATTGTGGCCCCATTCTTCAGTCGGTATCCGTAGCCAGTCTTGTTGATGATTTGGCTGAGGGGGTTCAGGCCTATGCAGAACAGCAGTGGGGACAGAGCATCTCCTTGGTATCTGCCACATTTGATGGACACTTGTGCAAGTGGTTTGCAGTTGGCTTCAAGGGTGGTTTTCCACAGCCCCATCGAGTTTGCAATGAAGGCTCTTAGAGTCCTATTGATGTTGTACATCAGATGTCCATACCTGAAGCACTTGAAACTGCCAAACAAAGGCTCCAAGCCTTGGCCAGCCGCCTGAAGAGATACACAAGAGAGAATGAAGCCAGGAGGATTAACCGGCTCTTCCACACCCAACCAGCTAAAGTGTCTCAATGGCAGGACACTAACAACAGAGCAGACCCACCAAGGCTGGAGGAACACAGCAACCTCCCTGAACAAGCCCCAGTAACCATCACTGTGGCAGATGTCCAAGAAAGAGTCTCGGGTATGAAAAACTGGACAGCACCAGGACCTGACATGATCCATGCCTACTGGCTAAAGAAACTCACTGCCCTCCATGAGCGACTGGCAGCTCAAATGAACCAGCTGCTACAAAATGGGATTCACCCTGAATGGTTAACTGAAGGTCGCACAATCCTGATACAGAAGGATCCCTCAAAGGGTCCAATCCCATCCAACTATCGGCCAATAACCTGTCTCTCTACAACATGGAAGCTCATATCAGGCATCATAGCGGCTAAGATAAGTGGTCACATGAATAAATACATGAGTACGGCACAGAAGGGCATTGGCAAAAATAGCAGAGGAGCCAAACACCAACTCCTTGTAGACCACACAGTCGCCCGAGACTGCAAAACCCGACACACCAACCTGTGCACCGCTTGGATAGATTACAAGAAAGCCTATGACTCAATGCCACACACTTGGATCAATGAATGCTTAGAGATGTACAACATCAATAGGACTCTAAGAGCCTTCATTGCAAACTCGATGGGGCTGTGGAAAACCACCCTTGAAGCCAACTGCAAACCACTTGCACAAGTGTCCATCAAATGTGGCATATACCAAGGAGATGCTCTGTCCCCACTGCTGTTCTGCATAGGCCTGAACCCCCTCAGCCAAATCATCAACAAGACTGGCTACGGATACCGACTGAAGAATGGGGCCACAATCAGTCACCTCCTCTACATGGATGACATCAAGCTGTACGCTAAGAGTGAGCGAGACATCGACTCACTGATCCACACCACCAGGATATACAGCACTGACATTGGGATGTCATTCGGACTAGAAAAGTGTGGTCGGATGGTTACAAAGAGAGGGAAGGTCGTCCGCACAGAAGGGGTCTCACTCCCAGAAGGAACAATAGCAGACATAGAGCACAGTTACAAGTACCTGGGAATACCACAAACAAATGGCAACCTGGATGAGGTCACAAGGAAGGGAGCCACAGCCAAATACCTCCAACGAATAAGGCAAGTCCTGAGAAGCAGCTCAATGGCAAGAACAAGATCCGTGCAATAAACAGCTATGCCTTACCAGTAATCAGATACCCTGCCGGAATAATCAGCTGGCCAATGGAAGAGATAAAGGCCACGGATGTTAAGACTCGGAAGTTACTAACCATGCATGGAGGTTCCACCCCAAATCCAGCACCCTGAGACTGAACACAAGCCGTAAGGAAGGAGGCAGAGGACTAGTGAGTGTGAGAGCCACTGTCCAGGATGAAACATCCAAGATTCATAAATACATCAAGGACAAAGCCTCAACGGACGATATGCTCAGCGAATGTCTCAGGCAATGGGGAACACAGGATGAGGGGCTAGAGGTTCCATCATGGGAGAACTAGCCCCTACATGGGATGTACCACCGGCAAATAACTGAAGTGGCTGATATCAGGAAATCCTACAATGGCTGGACAAAGCTGGACTCAAGGACAGCACAGAGGCTCTCATCCTGGCTGCACAGGAACAGGCCCTAAACACCAGAGCAATAGAGGCTCAGATCTACCAGACCAGACAAGACCCAAGGTGCAGGTTGTGCCAGGAGGCCCCTGAGACAGTCCAGCACATAACAGCAGGTGAAGATGCTGGCAGGGAAAGTGAACATGGAACGACATAACCAAGTGGCGGCATAGTGTACAGGAACATCTGTGCAGAATATGGACTGGGCAGTCACCCCCAAACTGGAGCAGTGGCTAAAACAGATCCCAGGAACAACATCAGACATCTCAGTCCAGAAATGTGCAGTACTAGGCACAGCCAAGATACTGCGCAGAACCCTCAAGCTCCCAGGCCTCTGGTAGAGGTCAGAGGTCAGAGGATGAAAGAGAGAGCGAGGAGACCACCCGCAGAGGGTGTGAAGGGAATTTATATAATATATATATATATATATATATATATATATATATACAGTATATATATATATATATATATATATATATATATATATATATATAATATATATATATATATATATAAAATTCCCTTCTCACCCTCTGCGGGTGGTCTCTTTTCATCCTCTGAACTCGGGTCCTCTACCAGAGGCCTGGGAGCTTCAGGTTCTCCTCCAGTATCTTGGCTGTGCCTAGTACTGCACATTTCTGGACTGAGATGTCTGATGTTGTTCCTGTTTTAGCCGCTGCTCCAGTTTGGGGGTTTCTGCCCCGAGGGCCCCGATGACCACAGGCACCACTGTGGTCTTCACCTTCCAGGTCTTTTCCAGTTCCTCCCTGAGGTCCTGGTATTTCTCCAGTTTCTCATGCTCCTTTTTCCTGATGTTGTAGTCACTTGGTATAGCTACATCCACCACAACGGCTTCCCTCTGTTCTTTATCCACCACCACAATGTCCGGTTGGTTCGCCATTACCATCTTGTCTGTCTGGATCTGGAAGTCCCACAGGATCTTAGCTCGGTCATTCTCCACCACCTTTGGGGGTGTTTCCCACTTCGATCTCGGGGCTTCCAGTCCATATTCTGCACAGATGTTCCTGTACACTATGCCCGCCACCTGGTTATGTCGTTCCATGTACGCTTTCCCTGCCAGCATCTTGCACCCTGCCGTTATGTGCTGGACTGTCTCAGGGGCCTCATGGCACAACCTACACCTTGGGTCTTGTCTGGTGTGGTAGATCTGAGCCTCTATTGCTCTGGTGTTTAGGGCCTGTTCCTGTTCCTGTGTATATATATATTATATAATATATATATATATATATATATATATATGTATATATATATATATATATATATATATACATATATATAAATCCTGTAAATGATGCATAGAGCTCTGAACAAATGTCAGAAATGATTTAAGCTAAAAGAGAATAGATATAATCTGTGGTAAAAAACTTAATGATGACCTTTGATAAGGAACAGAGACCCGAATGCTGGTTCTGGTGCTGATCCGACTAGGTCGGTCCTTAACCTCCATAAGACCAGCAGAACTTCATCAAAACCGGTTCTGATTCAGGACCGGTTTTGATGACGACAGATAGTACTGGACCCGATGTGGCGAAACTCTCAGCTCATTTATTCATCTGCAACATCCAACCTCCTCCCCCAGCAACGTAACGTGGTTCTGATCCGGGTTCTGTGTGTCCCACCTGAGTGAATGACTTCAGAACCGGCGCAGTCGGGTCCTTCTTCACCGAGCCACTGCTGTCTGTGTAGAACAGACGACCCGCATCCATCAGTCTGAAAGGAGAGACGGCGCCATGAGGCCCAGAGGAGTCCGAACCGACGGACCGGACTCTGACCGGGTTCTGGTTCCGTACCCAGGCTGGAGTGGGCTGAAGCAGGACTGGGTGATGACGTAGGTCAGCTCAGAGTCTGGATTCTCTCTGTCTGTGAAGTGAAGCTGAGACTGCGAGACGTGAACCACCTCCGTCTCCCTGATGACCAGAGACCGGACGGTACCGGGAGCCTCTACCGGGACCAGGTCCTTCACCGGGAAGACGTGGACCACCACCGTCTGCAGGCAGAGGACAGGACACCTGAGAGGACACCTGGGAGGACAGGACACCTGGGAGGACAGGACGCCCCAGAGGACAGCCAGACTCACGTATATCTGCGACAGATTGGGCGGCTGGTGGCTGTCGGACAGCAAGATGTCCAAGGAGTCCTCAAAGGTCTCGTCTCCTGAGTGCTGGTAGTAGATCTGCCCCTGAATCAGGTCTCTTTGCAGGAAGCTGTCCACGGGGACACCTGCAGGACAGAAACCAGCTGGACAAACCGCAGGACAGTTTCTGTAAACCGGTGGATTCCGGTCCTACGGAGGGACTGCGCCTCATCCCTTCTCTAACACACCTGGAGCAGATCAATCTAACACACCTGGACCAGATCAATCTAACACACCTGGACCAGATCAATCTAATACACCTGGACCAGATCAATCTAACACACCTGGACCAGATCAATCTAACACACCTGGACCAGATCAATCTAACACACCTGGAGCAGATCAATCTAACACACCTGGAGCAGATCAATCTAACACACCTGGACCAGATCAATCTAACACACCTGGAGCAGATCAATCTAACACACCCTGGACCAGATCAATCTAACACACCTGGACCAGATCAATCTAACACACCTGGACCAGATCAATCTAACACACCTGGAGCAGATCAATCTAATACACCTGGACCACATCAATCTAACACACCTGGACCACATCAATCTAACACACCTGGACCACATCAATCTAACACACCTGGACCAGATCAATCTAACTCACCTGGACCACATTAATCTAACACACCTGGACCACATCAATCTAACACACCTGGACCAGATCAATCTAACACACCTGGACCAGATCAATCTAACACACCTGGAGCA
Organism: Poecilia picta; assembly: GCA_033032245.1. NCBI lineage: Eukaryota > Metazoa > Chordata > Actinopteri > Cyprinodontiformes > Poeciliidae > Poecilia > Poecilia picta. The sequence continues at coordinate 33,155,725 of CM065356.1, read as the reverse complement.
GATCAATCTAACACACCTGGAGCAGATCAATCTAACACACCTGGACCACATCAATCTAACACACCTGGACCGGATCAATCTAACACACCTGGACCACATCAATCTAACACACCTGGACCACATCAATCTAACACACCTGGAGCAGATCAATCTAACACACCTGGACCACATCAATCTAACACACCTGGACCAGATCAATGTCTTGCTGACTGACAGCTGGAAAAGGTTCGTCCGTTGGACTCAGGTGTGTCGGAGCAGGGATGCATCTAACAGCTGCAGCACGGTGCGTCTCGAGGACCGGACTTCTCCAGAGACTCTCACCTGGCAGAGTGAAGGTCGTCCCTCTACCTCAGTCAGCCTCACCTGTCTGGAGGGCGGAGCTCTTCCTGACCAGCTGGCCCGCGCGAGGCCCTCTCACCACCTGGTACAGGATGAGGTCGTCGCTGGAGTCAGTGTCGGCGGCCAGCAGCAGGAACTCCTGCAGCCGCACGGCGCCACCCTCTGCCACCTCCACCGCCACGTTGTTGATGAGGAAGGGCGGTGAGTCGTCCTTCGGCAGGATGTTGATGGGGAACTTGTGGCGGACGCTGTGGTGGCCGTCGCTGATGCGGAAGATGATGTGGTCACGGGTGGAGTCGCTGTCGGAGTGATGGTAGACGACCACGCCCTCCTTCAGGTCCCGCACCTGGAACATGAAGGCCTTCGCACCTGGAGGCAGCAGACATCACATGGTCAGGGTCAGCTTTGGTTTGGCATCAGGTGGTGGGCGGGGCTTAGGGTCATGGGAGGAGCTTCAGGTGATGGGCGGGGCTTCAGGCGGTGGGCGGGGCTTCAGCAGTCACCAGCATCCAGGAGATCTGCCAACGTTTGTTTCAAAATTAAAAATCTTTCTTTTTCCCAGTGATTCGGCTCACCTGGTTCATCCTGGTTTATGGCAACTATTGTTTTTACTACCACTACTAATGCTACTTCAGATACCTTAACTATTCCTTAGAGTAATAGTATTATTATTGGTCCAAAGTCTTATGCAAGAGATTTGTGGCTGATTCAGAACAAAGATGGGTTTGTGCAGACAGAGGCACAACGGGAAGGTTTCTGTTGGACAGATTCATCGGATTAACAGAGCAGCTCCTGAAATTTCCTAACAAAGAGGCTCCAAAACCAGAAATGCTCCAGAGGTGCATGAACCCAGTATTCGGCCAGCCCTAACCAGGCTCACAGTCAGGAACGGTGGCAGCGTCCAGATCCATTCTCAAACAGACTTGTTCACTGATGGCTGCTGTGCAACCCTGGATGGTCCAGATGGACCCAGGAGTGGACGGGTGGTGGACGGCCACCACGTCCCAACACGGCAGGGACGTCAGCAAGGAGGTGGTGGAGTCATGCTGTGGGCCAGAGAGAGCTGGTCGCCCCTTTAGGGCCCTGAAGGTGTGAAATGACTTCAGCAACGTTTATGGACCTTCTCACTGATCACTTTCTTTTCTTTCATGGTTCAAAAGGTAAAGCCTGACCTTCAGGAGCAAAATTAACTTCATACATGACAATGAAGGAAAACCTCTGTCATTGGCTGCTAAGGGCATCAACTCATGGTGTGGTCCCCATCCTCCTCTGACCTCTGACCTATTGAGAAGCTCTGGAGTTTCCTCCAGCAGAAGATCTGATGGTCGGATGCAGTTCAGATCAATCTGGGAGGTTTTCTGACATCCTGCAAAGAAATTAAAGCAGAAACTTTCCACAAACTCACAAGTTCAGTGGAACAAGAAGTGATGAGCTGATATGGAGAAGGTTCCTACGTTAACATGAATAAAGAAGGTTCCTACATTAACATGTGACTCTGTCTGTTATAATGTTTTACTTTGAAATGGCTTTGATTTCATGACCATTTAATGCTGCACATTCAAAGAATCACCATTCTTCATAATCCATTAAATGTTTATAAAATCTGCTGTGCATAATAACTGGGTCAATAATTTGAGTTTCTTATTTGTGAAGAAAATACAGTTTTAATTGGGAGCTTTGATCAGGAAAATTAGATTAATACTGTAATAGTTCATGACTTGAAAATTAGACTGACCATCGTTTGCATTGACCATTTAAGAAAATCTGAGAAAATATCATTTTCATAATAATTTGGAACATGGTGTAATATATTATTAATATTATTATTATTATTGCTTCCAGAAACTGCATCTGCTGAAGGTCTTCAATGATTTCTGCTCTATAAAAGCTCAAAGCTGATTGGTCGGTTTTTTCACCTCTTTGAGGATCAATGTTTGACCCTCCAGTTATTGGACCTTCCAGAACCAGAACCAGCTGGTGTCTGTCCAGTCGTGGGACGGCCAGCGCCAGTTTGGTCTGTCCCTTTAAAGGAGGTGAATATTTATGCAACCACTTATTTAATGTTACTTATTTTTCATTATTTGGTAGAAATCAGTTTTAAAACAACCAAATGTTGTTGATCCTGATTAGTTTGTAAATTAAGACGCCCAGAGGGGTGAAAACTTTTTACAGGCGTGGTTGATAAGTTCTGCTGCAGTGAAACCCGACTGGGCCGACTCTCCGTCTCCTGCTGCCTCAACATGAGAAACTAGTTTGTCCTACATGAAGGAAGCGTCTCCATCTGTCCGACGCCACCGGCCAACATGGACCGCTTCCAGTCACAACTCCACACTTTGATTCAATTACCGTCCCGGCGCCGCCCAACTGGACCGCACCTTTCGCTTGGCGCCTGAAGGCACGCGAGCGCCGAGCCGGGCCAACGTGTGGCGCCCTTCCCGAGGACGGGGACGTCCTGCCGTCCTCTGCCAGGTGGACAGAAGGCCAAGGTCAGCAGGCAGCTTGAGGGACGCGCCGGCCCGGACCTCGTTAGCAAGAGGACCGGGGGGAACCGGGCCGCCGTCCGGGACCAGGGGGAACCGGGTCCACCAGACGCAGACTGCTCAGTAATTGGGCCCAAAGGTGGTTCTGGGCAGCCGGCCCAATCCGGCAGAGACGGGCCGCAGAGACCGCGAGGCAGGCAGCCGGCCATTTGACTGGAGGCGCTGACGGGACCGCCTGACGACCGGGCCGGACCCGTGATCTGTGGGTTGGTCTGCTCCTCAGAGACCCAACATCTTCTGCAGAACCAGCAGAACCAGCAGAACCTTTTCTTCCAGTGCTGCGTAGCAGAGGAACAGGGTTCTGCCGGATCCAGCAGAACCGTCCGGGTTCTACATCCCGATCTGGGCCAGACTTTGTTTTATCTCCGGCCTCCAGAACCGGTCCTGTGTGGGCTGACAGCTCTCCTCCTCCTCTCCCTCAGCAGCATATGTCTCGTCTCCCTGCATGTGTTTCCTAATCAGGTGTAAAATCGGCCAAGGCCACTTTGCCCACGGCGACCTCTGACCCCGCCCCGCCCCGCCAGCCCACCGCCGCCGTTCGGATGGAGCAGCAGATTGGAGGCGCTGATGGCTTTCATGGCGCCGTGAACATGGAGCAGATGCACCACATGCACACACACACACACACACACACTCAGGCAGAAACACACACAGGCAGAAACACACACACAGCACGAAACACACACACACACACACCACACAGCAGAGCAGAAACACACAACAGGCAGAAACACACACACACACACACACACACACAGCAACACACACACACACACACAGCAAAACTCACACAGGCAGAAACACACACAGGCAGAAACACACACACACACACACACACACACACACACTCAGGCAGAAACACACACAGGCAGAAACACACACACACACACAACACACACTCAGGCAGAAACACACACAGGCAGAAACACACACACACACACACACACACACTCAGGCAGAAACTCACACAGGCAGAAACCCCAAGCAAACACACAACACACACACAACACACACACACACAGGCAGAAACTCACACAGGCAGAAACACACACGTTTGCCTAGCTATCTTTGTGGGGACTCCATTCATTTCTAACCCTCTGAACCAAAACTCAAATCTCACCTCAGTCCTAAATCTGACCCCAGCTGGTTAAAACAAACATCAGTTCATTGGATCGTTTTCAAACCTGTGACCCAACATGACCTTTGACCTCTCCTGAGACAGAGACCCGGGTCCAAGCCCGGTCCTCTGAACGGGTTTGGGTCTCAGCATCACAGCGTTCAGTGAATCATCTTTATTTGGAGTCCAGGAGAACTGGTTTGATCTGATCAATAAACGTTCCCTAACAACACAGAAGAAGAAGTTCTTCTGTCGGTGATGAACATATAAACCAACAGACCCAGTTATGTGTTGGTTCTGGTTCTAAGCACCAACATGGACCCGGCCAGCTTCTAATACCGATTCAGACGATAATGGGCTGCACGGGTCAACTACAGGGCAAGAGAAGTTTCTGACCAGGTTTAAACCAGTTCTGATCAGGTCTAAACCAGTTTCTGATCAGGTTTAAACCAGTTCTGACCAGGTTTAAACCAGTTCTGACCAGGTTTAGACCAGCTTCTGACCAGGTCTAAACCAGTTCTGACCAGGTTTAAACCAGTTCTGACCAGGTCTAAACCAGTTCTGACCAGATTTAGACCAGTTTCAGACCAATTTCAAACCAGTTTCTGACCAGGTCTAAACCAGTTCCGACCAGGTTTAGACTGATTCTGACCAGGTTTAGACCAGTTTCTGACCAGTTTCTGACCAGGTTTAGACCAGTTTTGACCAGCTTCTGACAAGTTTCTGACCAGCTTCTGACCAGGTTAATCGGGTCAGAATATCCCGGTTGTTGTTTTTCCGGTTATGTCCATGTAAACGTGCCTGCTGAGATGCTAAAGGAGTTCTGGTTCTGAGGTCTGGAGGTGTAAATGGACCCGCTGGACTGAGATCAGACTGTGATTCTGGGACAGAATGTTTTACTTCAAACCTCACATCTAGAAGGAAAAGCATAGTAATGGCTCATCCAGGTAACTATCTAACTGACCTCTGACCCCTCACCTCTGACGCTGAGGCGGCCGTGCGTCGGTCCATCCACAGCCACCAGGTGGACGGCGTTGATGTTGTCCTTGTCCATGACCTGCAGCTCCTCCCAGGTGATTGGTCGGGACTGACCCTCCAGCAGGTCCAGACCTGAGGCGTTCAATGGCTGTCAGAAATCTTGGCCTGTTTATCGATGCTGGCGGTAAAAAGCAATGTACCCATGTTCCAGGAGACTCTAGGTGCGTTTGTTTCTGACATCCTGATGGACAGGTGGACCAGGATGGACGGGCTGCTCGTAAAGAACCCGTCTATTGCCTGGAACTCCACCTGAAGAGGACACTGAGGTGTGAACCGGTTCTACCGGGTCAGAACCAGAGCCCTGTTGACTGACCAGTGCTGTCTGGATCTGGACGTACCTGCAGGCTCTGGCGGAGGCTCTGGCTGCTGTTGGGGGGCTGGTAGGCCACCTTCAGGTCATGCAGGTCCAGCCAGGTGAAGGACCGGACCGGCCTGGTGTGGTCCTCCAGGTGTGTGATGAACCCCTCTGCAGGGGGCGCTGTGACGGTAAACACCAGCCGGTCCTGCGGCGTCTCGGGGTCAGTGGCGTCCAGCGTGGCAGTGCTGAGCGGGGTGAGGATGAACTGGTCCACCTCCAGGATGGAAGAGGCCATGAAGCCGGGCTTGGGGGGCTGGTTCTGCACCGCGCCTTGGATCAGAACCGGCAGCCACAGCGCCTGTGACTGAGAGGAGCAGAAGAAGATGCCATGTTAAAATGAACACAGTGGAAATCAGTGATGGAAGAATGTTTAGCTCCATTAGCCGGGTTGGCGCTGCCAATAAACCCGCCACACCACCACCATGTTTCCCTCCGGACCGCCTGCTTCCTGCCGTACCTCCAGCAGCTTCCGAGTCGCCTGCTCCCTCAGCTCCACCCGGATTGGGATGTAGTCTGTGTCAGGGGACGGAGGACTGAGGTGTTGGTACCTCAGTCCGGAGCTCAGGAAGTTCTGGCAGCTGGTTTTAAGGAACTGGACCTCGGTGGTGTGGTGGAGACACGGTTTGTTTCCAGGACAGACTTCCTCCACCTGCCGGCCTAGAGGAGAGTAGATGGTTCTGTTGGGCTCAGATGAAAACCAGAGGAAGGTCATTGCTCAGGTCTGCTCAGGTGATCTGAACCTCTCCGCAGACCTGAGTTGTCCTGGTTGACCAGCCGACCGATTGTTGGGAACTTGGTTTCTGCGGTCATCAGCCTGACGGTGCAGACCAGGTCCTCTTGGGTCCTGATGTTCAGCACGGTGCTGTTGAGGGTGTTGGACAATCCAAAGAACCGAGGAACCACCAGAGGACTGCTGCCCAACTCCGCCACACTGGACCCTCCATCCACCACCTTGACCCTGAGCACCACTGTCTCCACCTGCATGTACGAAGCTGTGAACCTGAGGAAGGACAACTTACATTCTGGGTTCTGGTACCACATAGAAAAACCCAGGTGGTCCAATAAGACCAGAGCAGGTTCGAGTTTCAGAAACATTGGAAAATTCTGGTTCTGTTGGGTGTGGCCCGTCTCAGTGTGTGTTCCTACCAATATACCCGGAGCAGCACTGAGTCCTCGTCCAGCAAAGGACTCCCATTGTGAACGTATCTGACCTCATCCTTCAGGAACCTGCAGTCAAACATCTGTGGAGCAAAAACCCAGTAAGTCCACAGGCCCAGTCACCTGACCTGCTACAGTCACTCTCACCTGTGGAGTCAACTTCCCCACCCATTGGGTCACTGGCTCGTTCAGTACCACCTCGACCTTGCAGTCGGAGCTCGGATCCACTTGGATCTCCAGGTCCGACTCAGTGATGGACACCGAGCGACCTCGGAGGACCTGCACACCGGGATTCACTTTCACCATGAAGCGGGAGCCGCTAGCCGAAACCAGGAAGAGCAACAGGACCGGAACCCCTCCGACCATGATGGGTCCCTGAACGCCTTGTTTACCGGTTTAGCTGAGGAACTTCAGTCATGGCCGCCACGATCAGAGAGTCTATCTGCAGCCTGGAGGAAAACATGAGGGAACATCTCAGTCCTGACTCATTCACAAACCCCATGACTCGGAGGAAACACGAGTCAAGGAATGGGACAAGAGGAACAACTGAGGGAAAGCGAGTCAAGCTGCAGCTGTTGGACAGAAGTCTGACCTGGATCTTCAACACAGCTGCATGTTTTAGCTAAATCCAGCCTGACCTTTGACCTGTAAGTCACATGGATCCTGAGTTGGTTCTCTATAACAGCCAGATCCTCGAGGCTCTGCCAGGAATGTCTGACGCATACAGAAATATTCCCAGGAACATCTGATACCAACCCTTATCAGCAGAGATGATCCCAGCCCCATCATGGTACCACCTCTGACCAGCGGCCTGGCTGCAGGGCCTGGAGAACTGATCTCAGCTGGACATCTTGGCTCCTCGGGCCGAGGGACTGAACCAGGATCAGGTGTTGATCCCCAGGTTTACGTCTGCTTTAATCACCGATGTTCTGCTGTTTAATCAGATTCTTCTTGTCATCTGTGCTCAGAGAGTTAACCTTTTACCTCCTGAGAGCATGTTTAGGTAATCTAGCTGTTCTGAGGTCAGTTTGCAGCTGAATCCTGCAGTGATACGTTCCTTGGTGATTCCCAGATCAACTAGCGAAGCTGACAGACTCGGTCTGACGGTTTCAGATTCAAAGAACCAGGAAAAGATTAAGTTTGAGAAAAAAGCTGAACAAACCTGAAGCTGCTGCTATTGTTCGCCTCTTCAGAATGAAGCACAGATCTTCAGCAGCTCCACGGCTCGCTGTGACCTCCACACATCTGGTTTCAGCACACTGAGGCACAGAAAGGAGAGCCGAGAGAGAGAGGAAGGGGGGGCAGGAAGTTCAGGGTTTCACAGCCTCGTCTCTCCGCCCGCCTGGGAGGCGAACTGAAGACTCGGGTCCCTCAGAGGGACGAGTCCTGACCTGCACTGAGACACGTCGCCCTCATCTGGCAGCGGAACCAGAAAACTACTGCAGCAAAATACACTGGACACCAAAAACACTGCAGCAAATACACTGAACCAGAAAACTACTGCTGCAATATACGACCACCACAAAACTACTGCAGCAAATATACTGGACCACCACAAAACTACTGCAGCAAATACACTGGTCACAGAAAACTACTGCACAAATACACGATACCAAAAACTACTCAAGAAAATGTAGAAATAAAAAGACTTGGAATATCCAACCCCAGAGAAAAAACAGATGAAAATAAAATGTCTAAACTAGAGTCCATCCAGAAATACCCCATCATCTGAATCAGTAATCAAGCATTTTGAGAAAGGATGGACACTAATCTCCAGTGAATGCACCAGTAGAGAGAGCATTCTACGTCCAGTTCCAGAGGAAAAAAACAGAATGAGAAATAAAATGTCTGAAACTAGAGTCCAGTTCCAGGAAATACCCCATCCTAGAATCAGTAATCAAGCAGTTTTGAGGAAAGGAGTGGACCTAATCTCCAGGTGCTTCATGCCACCAGCTGGAGGCGCCATTTCTACTGCCAGGGTTCTGAAAGGACCAAGAACTGGACCTCTCCTTGTTCAAGGTCTGGTTCTTCTCCAGTCCTGGAATGTGAAGCCAAACATGGGGACGTTTGGACTTCCGTCTTCTCTGGGCTGTTGTTCTCATCAGGAGACGGAGTCCTCTCCCAGCACGCTGAGGCCCGGTTTCTGACCCGGTTAATGGAAGAACCAGGAGCAGGAAGCGGTAAATAAATTCGGATCATGATTTGACTTGATGTGTTCTTGTTCAGTCAGGAAAAGCTGCTTCAGAGCAGCTGAACAGAACCAGAACCGCCTCCTAATAGCGGATTGAGCCAGGTCACAGTCTCCTGCAGAACCCCAGCTGGCTCTGGTCCAGAGGTCAGCTGGGTCATCACCTCCCAGTTGGACCAGTTCAGTCTGGAACCAGTCAGAGGAAACTCAAACATCCTCTCACTGAAGCGGGTTTGAAAACTTTAGTATTTCTCTGGTCTTTATTTTGTATTAAATAAATGGCAGCATGGTCCATGTCTGGTCGTTCGGCGCCCCCAGAACCCGGCCCCTGTTCTCTCTGCGCTCCTGGTCGGAACCTGGAGCCCGGTTGTCTGTCAGACGGATTTACGCTGATCGGATCTTGGCTGCCAGGAACGGCGCGGCTGCCTGATCCGTTCTGACTGCTACCCTTTTGCCGTGGTGACTTCAGAGCTGGCCTCGGCGTTTGGCCCCCTGCCCACCGCTCCGGGCCCCGGGGCCCCTGTCAGCCTGACGATGTGACTCCTCTGCTGCTTGAAATTAATTTTCTTCCTCACTGACCCAGAATGAAGTCCTGGAAGCGGCGGCGGGATGTTCTGCTACTTTGTTGATGCTCAGTTTGGGAAGTTCTGGCTGCCGAATCTGCAGGATCCCAACAGAACCGTCCGGCCCAGCTGGTGGGCCCGTTCCCCCCCAGAGGGCCCGTTTCCAGGTGAGCTGCCTCCAGTCGGACCGCAGGGGTTCCGTGTTGGCAGCGGAACCAGGCAGTGGGTCGCTGCCAGCCTCATGGCTCGGATTCAGCCGGATGGCACCGGCCCACGGAGTGCTACCGATCCGGAGAGTCCAGCTCTTCATCACTGGGGAAACATCATCATTTGGCTGTGAGGAAACGATCAGAACCAGAACCACCAATACAGTCCAGGAGTAAATGATCCAAAAGGTCCGGATCAGTCGCAGTTCTGATTTCTACCCTCTGCTGCCCGGTTCTGGGGAAATTTCATCCCATTTCCTGCATTCATATTCTGACCCAAACTAGTTCCCAGCTGGTTCTGTTTGAGCCCAATCTGCCAGATCCCAGGTGAATCAGAAGATCAGAACCAGACTGAAGGTCAGAACCCGTCCAGTGAAGGTCTGGGCTGTAATCTGACCCGGTTCTGATGGAACCAGTAGCTCTGTGGGCTGATGTCCTCTCAGGCCATTACACCCATTCAGCTCCCATACTGGTGACCTGTGGAGGTCCTCACTGGGAAGCTGTCGGTTCTGATCCGTCACCTCCACTGACTGATGGACTGACACCGCCCCCCCGCCCAACACCAGCGCCCCCCAGGAATGATGGGAGAACTGGGAGGCCTGCAGGACAGCCAGCAGTCTGAGGCCGGACTGCAGCAGTGGGGGGATCAGCTCCTGAGGAGGACGACTGGTGTGTGTGTGGGTGGGTGTGGTGGTGGTGGTGGTGGTGGTGGTGGGGGGGTCTGCCCCTCCACCTCCTCCCCCCCCCCCAGCAATGAGGAAAGAGGAGCTCATCCTCAGATTATGCAAATGAAGTTTTGTTTTGATGCAGAATGAGCCGGACTGGCTGCTAATGTCTCTGGAGTCGTGAAAGGGCGAGACTTCCTGGGAGAAATACCAGGAGGGGGTGGGGGTCCGGTTGGAGAGGGGGTCCGGTTGGAGGGGGGGTCCGGGTAATGAGCGAGGCTGGCGGGGGGCGGGGGGGGCTGCTCCCCCAGCGTAATACATTATCATATTTCCACGTAATTACTTGGGTTTTCCACATGAAATGAGGAAGCGGCTCGACGGTGCGTTCACTGCCGCGGGAAAAGCCGACTCCGCCTTTTCTGCTGCTCCGCCACGAAGACGACCTTTGACCTTTGCATTCACTTCATCAACCACAGCCATCAAGCTGGAGAATGCATGGATCTGATCAGTGGACAGGTCAGATCAACAGGAACCTCCAGGGATCCTGAGGGATATGGAAGGGTCACCAGGGTCATGAAGGGTCACCAGGGGTTCTGGGGAATTCTGCAGAGTTGTGAGGGATTCCTGGTGATTTTAGAGATCCTGAAAGATCCTGAAGGGGTCCTGACGAGTGGTGAGCGATCCTCAAGGGTCTCAGGGATCCAGAAGTGTCCTAATTGGTCTTGAGGACCTCTGAGGGCCTCCAGCAGTGTCTGATTACAGGAAGGGAGGACCTGAAGAATCAAACACCAACATGAAGCCTCCTGCAGCAGAGTTCAGATCTCCAGCCGGGTAAACTACTCAGAACCTTTCCCAAACCTTCTGGCCCCATCAGAACCAGATGAACCAGAGCCAGAGACTGTGTTTACAGGAAGAAAGGAAATACCTCCTGATGAGTGAAACCCAGGAGTCTTGGTTCTGGAGGTCCAGATTATTTAATCTATCCTGATTTCCTTTCCGGACTCTGGTCCAGTTTGCCGATGGTCTGCGAGCTGCTCTGCTACTACGGAGATCCAAGCACAACCTGAACCAGGAAGAACTTATTTTCCAGAACCAGACAGTCAGCTGGTTTCTGCAGAACCAAGCAGGGATTGGTGGAAACTTCTTCATTCAATGGTCTGTACAGGACTGCTACCTGGGTGAACTGGTCCAGAACCTTTAACCTCCAGCTTGAAGATTAAAATCAGAGGCAATAAAACTCCAACAGACCTAATGTGAGTCCTAGAACCGACCCGTCTTATTCCATCCAGCTGTCCTCTGACTCCTTTTCAAAACTTCTCTGAAGTCCTCTGAGCCATGACCCTGCTCTCCATCCGTCCCCGGGGGTCCTGCTGTAGAAAGTCACCTGTCACCATGGGAACCGGAGGCCGCGTGGGCTCAGGCAAACCCAGGACCGGAGGCCGGGGTGGCGTGCGTCCCACGGAGCGTGCTCAGTGAAGCAGCAGCGAGCAGTAGCTTCAGATTAGTCTGCAGAGAGCGGAGAGGAGCTGGCGCCGATCCGAACGTCATGCTTCATCAGCCAGTTTCTGTCTCTGCTGCTGGCTGCAGATTCATTCTGAGGCCGCCGCATCGGACCGGACCGGCTCAGATCGGGACACTGCTGCAGAGCAGTTTCACTCTGAAGCAACAGCATCAGTGGTTCAGTCCAGGACCGGTTCGGTCCGATGCAGTTGGGTCCAATTCGGTTCAGTCCGATGCAGTTCAATGCGATGCGATGCTGTTCGGTCCAATGCGGTTCGGTCCGATGCAGTTTGATCCGATGCGGTTCGATGCGGCTTGATGCGATGCGGTTCAATCCGATGTGGTTCAACCCGATGCGGTTCGATGCGATGCGATGCGATGCTGTTCAGTTCAATGCGGTTCGATGCGGTTTGATGCGATGCTGTTCGATCCAATGCGGTTCTGTCCGATATGGTTCGATCCGATGCGGTTCGATGCGGTTCCGTCCGATGCGGTTCGGTTCGATGCGGTTCCGTCCGATGTGATTCGGTCCGATGCGGTTCGGTCCGATGCGGTTCGTCCGATGCGGTTCGATGTGATGCGGTTTGATCCGATGCCGTTCGAAGCTAACCGAGGCTAACCGAAGACCTGAACGAAAGAAGAGCTGCTATTGATACAGATGCAGCCAAACGTGTTTTAATGTTACACACTTCAGTTTTAGCAAGTAGCTCCAAGTCTCAACAGGTATTGAGACATATAAGGAGTAAAGTTCACCCCCCAAAGGAATCGCAGCGCCGCCCTTTAGTACATTTTTCTGCTAGCGCCCCCTGCTGTACCCTGAACGCCCCGTTGAGAAAAGCTATTTTAAAGGCTTTGCCGGCTCTCGAAGCATTTGGACAATAGCAAGAAAAGCATTTCTGATTCTGACTGAAGTCATGAGCTAAAGGTCATCAGGTTGGGACTCGAACCAGCGGATCGCATGGAGGACTGAGGCCTCCGTGGATCATGCCCCCTGCTGGTCGGGTTCCTAAAGAAGCTCCATAAAACCTGGAGCTGATGACACTTGTTGCAGCAGCAGAGATGAGGATTCTTCATCTTCAGCCAGAGGAGGAGCAGGAGGAGGAGGAGGAGGGTGTTGCTGCAGCAGCATGGCGGCGTGGCGGAGCTCCAGTCTGCTGGCCAAAGCCCAGTTGGTTCTGGATCACAGCAAGCGGTCAGCCACCGCCTTTCACAGCCAGCTGACATCAGGCTGTGTGTGTGTGTGTGTGTGTGTGTGAGCTGGGACCCCCTCCATCCATCCACCTCCCTAAAGCCCCGTCACCCCATCAACTCCAGCACCTTGTATTGTAGGTGTGTGACCTGCATCCAGGACTAAACTGGCTGCTGCTGCAAGTGTGTGTGTGTGTGTGTGTGTGTGTGTGTGTGTGTGTGTGTGTGTTTGTGACCTGCCAACACCATGACTCTGTGCAAACGGTGCTGATGAAGCCAAAGCTGGAGCTGAGCTGCCAGCTGACCGGCCGCTGGCTCCCCTGTGTGTGTGTGTGTGTTGTGTGTGTGTGTGTGTGTGTGTGTGTGTGTGTGTGTGTGTGTGTGTGTGTGTGTGGAGATGACTGCTCACATCTGTTGGGAATCAGAATTTGCATCCATCGTTGGTTCATGTAATTATTAATAACTATGATTAATAATTCAGGGTGTTTTGTCGGTTAGACTTTGAATCAAGTCTGAATTTATCAACAACTTTCAGCTGAATTATCCTGTAAAATAAAGTCAAACTAATTCAACAGGATCAGATGATCTTTGTTTTATTTTTCTTCTTTAATCGCTTTGAAATTATTTTCAGTTTAATTTTGTCTCAGTTCATTACTCTGATTATTTCCTGTCTTATTATTAATATTATATCTGCTAATCTTCCTTTGATTGCAGAAATATAAAAATAGAAATAAAGACAGAAATAAGAATCCTGGCAGGAAACTAATAACAGATATTATAATAAATTACACCATTTCATATTATGAGAGTATTTTAGAATTTCTTAGAATCAAGTTCTTAATTTTTCCATTTGTTAGATTCACTTTTATTTATTTTAAAGATTTTAAAAGTCCTTCTTTCCTTAATTTGTTTTAAGCACAAAAATAAACCAAACCCCGTTCAGTGTGTCTGTTCTCGCGTGATTTTAGAGTCACATGACCAGCCGTACGTCAGCGTGACAAAAGTTTCCACCTTGGAAGACTAAATAATATAATAATATTTCTCCTACATATCCGACTCTAACAAAACACACATGTGGATTATTGCTGAACAATCCTGGTTATTCGTCTGTGAACCTAATTAATTTGTTCGTTATTGACTTTTTCTCAATTAAATTTCTTATGTATATTTTGTATATGGCATTTTAATGTTGTTGTCAATGTTTTTCATGTCTTATTTCTTTTCTTCCTCCTATATAGATATTTATAATGTATGAATATGTATGTCACCTAATTAACTTTACATCCTTAAGAAAAATGTGGTATTTTAGAAGATAATTATCTTTCACGTTTCCAATAATGGCGAAATTAATAGTAAATAATCAATATGTTGTGGTATTCTCTGTTCCGGTTCTGTCTGCTGCCAACTGGGCTGAACCGAACCGACCGGACCTTTTCCCATCATCCCTCTGTCCTCCTCTGTTAAATGCAGGAAAAGACATTTGAAGTCCTTGTCTGTATAAATATTCATCCATTTTTCTCTATTTTCTTCTCTGTGTTTTTACAGTCGAACCAGGAAGTTTCTGATCTCATTAATTTATAATTAGTCCGTTTAATATCCATATTCTTATTTTGAACTGATTGTATTTTATATCCTGCTGACTGGATCCAACCCTCTGCTGCTGATGAAGATGAGGATGATGAGGATGAGGACAGATTACCGGACAGGAGCAGCTTTGATGTGAAACATGCAGATGAGTTAAAATGTCAGATTAGCATAAAGTGGGTCGGCTTCCCTCGCAGCTACAGGCTGACAGCTCGGCTCCGGTCCAGACGCTGCTTTGCATACCAGAGCCCGTCACCATGGAGACGGATGGGGGCTGACAGGTGGGGGCGGGGCGGCCGGTCCGGACCACCTGACTGCGGCCGTCCAGGTGCTCAGGCGCCCCCTGCTGGTGGAGAATCACATCACTGGATTCTGATGGTTCTGGTTGAACAGAGTCCAGATGAACTGTTATCAGAACCGTCCGTCAGCCGGATCAGCTCCTCTGTTCCGGGTCGGACATTGGAACCGGGTTCTGTGGTTCTGGTAACTGAATGAACTTCCTGTTTACAGCGGCTGATTGGACCTAGTGACCCAACACAGAACCAGGACCGGCTCGGGTCCAGCTGCCTCCAGGCTCCAGCTTGGCTGCACATGTTGAGGCTGCAGCTTCGGTACCGCCGGATCGGATCAGAACCAGCTGGGTGATGAGCCAGGTCCTCTGATTGAGCCCAGTCGGGTTCTGTAGTGTCCAGTTTAGTGGTTCTGTAGGGTCCAGTTTAGTCGTTTTATAGTGTCCAGTTTAGTGGTTCTATAGTGTCCAGTTTAGTGGTTCTGTATGGTCCAGTTTAGTGGTTCTGTAGGTCCAGGTTAGTCGTTTTATAGTGTCCAGTTTAGTGGTTCTATAGGTCCAGTTTAGTGGTTCTACAGGGTCCAGTTTAGTGTTCTATAGTGTCCAGTTTAGTGGTTCTGTAGGGTCCAGTTTAGTGGTTCTAGTGTCCAGTTTAGTGGTTCTGTAGGGTCCAGTTTAGTGGTTCTATAGTGTCCAGTTTAGTGGTTCTATAGTGTCCAGTTTAGTGGTTCTACAGGTCCAGTTTAGTGGTTCTATAGTGTCCAGTTTAGTGGTTCTGTAGGGTCCAGTTTAGTGGTTCTATAGTGTCCAGTTTAGTGGTTCTGTAGGGTCCAGTTTAGTGGTTCTGTATGGTCCAGTTTAGTGGTTCTGTAGGGTCCAGTTTAGTGGTTCTGTAGGGTCCAGTTTAGTGGTTCTGTAGTGTCCAGTTTAGTGGTTCTGTAGGTCCAGTTTAGTGGTTCTGTAGGGTCCAGTTTAGTGGTTCTGTAGGGTCCAGTTTAGTGGTTCTGTAGGGTCCAGTTTAGTGGTTCTGTATGGTCCAGTTTAGTGGTTCTGTAGGTCCAGTTTAGTGGTTCTGTAGGGTCCAGTTTAGTGGTTCTGTAGGGTCCAGTTTAGTGGGTTCTAGTAGTGGTCCAGTTTAGTGGTTCTGTATGGTCCAGTTTAGTGGTTCTGTATGGTCCAGTTTAGTGGTTCTGTATGGTCCAGTTTAGTGGTTCTGTATGGTCCAGTTTAGTGGTTCTGTAGGTCCAGTTTAGTGGTTCTGTATGGTCCAGTTTAGTGGTTCTGTATGGTCCAGTTTAGTGGTTCTGTATGGTCCAGTTTAGTGGTTCTGTATGGTCCAGTTTAGTGGTTCTGTAGGTCCAGTTTAGTGGTTTCTGTATGGTCCAGTTTAGTGGTTCTGTATGGTCCAGTTTAGTGGTTCTGTATGGTCCAGTTTAGTGGTTCTGTATGGTCCAGTTTAGTGGTTCTGTAGGGTCCAGTTTAGTGGTTCTGTAGGGTCCAGTTTAGTGGTTCTGTATGGTCCAGTTTAGTGGTTCTGTAGGTCCAGTTTGTGGTTCTGTATGGTCCAGTTTAGTGGTTCTGTAGGGTCCAGTTTAGTGGTTCTGTATGGTCCAGTTTAGTGGTTCTGTATGGTCCAGTTTAGTGGTTCTGTAGGTCCAGTTTAGTGGTTCTGTAGGTCCAGTTTAGTGGTTCTGTAGGTCCAGTTTAGTGGTTCTGTAGGTCCAGTTTAGTGGTTCTGTAGGGTCCAGTTTAGTGGTTCTGTATGGTCCAGTTTAGTGGTTCTGTAGGGTCCAGTTTAGTGGTTCTGTAGGGTCCAGTTTAGTGGTTCTGTAGGGTCCAGTTTAGTGGTTCTGTATGGTCCAGTTTAGTGGTTCTGTAGGGTCCAGTTTAGTGGTTCTGTATGGTCCAGTTTAGTGGTTCTGTATGGTCCAGTTTAGTGGTTCTGTAGGGTCCAGTTTAGTGGTTCTGTAGGTCCAGTTTAGTGGTTCTGTATGGTCCAGTTTAGTGGTTCTGTATGGTCCAGTTTAGTGGTTCTGTAGGGTCCAGTTTAGTGGTTCTGTAGGGTCCAGTTTAGTGGTTCTGTATGGTCCAGTTTAGTGGTTCTGTAGGTCCAGTTTAGTGTTCTGTAGGGTCCAGTTTAGTGGTTCTGTATGGTCCAGTTTAGTGGTTCTGTATGGTCCAGTTTAGTGGTTCTGTATGGTCCAGTTTAGTGGTTCTGGTCTCCTCATCTTTCGTCCTACTAGTCAGAATGTAAACAGGAATGAAGTTCCTCCAGCTGCTTCCGGTTATTTCAACCATTTTCATGTGTTTAGATTAGAGACTAATTTAATATCTGTATCAGTTTGATATTGGACAATATTCTAGATGAACCGAACCTTAAGGCGCATCTATTCAGTCTAGCTCTACGCTTTGTGCTCTGAGTAAATGGTGGCCGCGGTGAAACGTCTCCATCTTTAAAAACATGTTTTGTTTTATTGTTTCTGTTGAAACAGTGTAATGTGTGAGAGCTTTATACAGTATATATATATTCACATAATCTAGATCATGATGAAACCATGACGCCGTTTCCTGCGTGGCTTTATTGGCTTTTATTTTGCCTTTGGACAAGAAGCTTCATGTTTTACGTCACCCAGCGGCGCCACAGGTTAGAAACCAGATGCCTTGGCGACGACTTCCTGTCAGGACTGGATCTGATGGAGGAACTGCTGCCACCAGGACGCAGCTCTCTGTCTGCCCAGCCTGGGGTTGAGCAGCACCGCGCGCCGCGCTGATTGACTGCGTCTGTAACCAGTGGCGCGACTTTATTCAGGTGGATGGAAACATAAATCGGATTGTTTCTGTGTTTTGTAATGTTTGAACAAATATTAAGCCTCTTCCTCTGAAATGATCCTGGAGAAAATTTATATTATATTTACAATGATGTGAAGCTTTTGAAAGATAGTTTGTTTTACATCAGACTAGATAATAAAGAAATGCTTCTTTTATTTTGTTTTAATTGTTAAAGTTGTTTTCATGTGAGCAGCTGCTCAGTGGGGATGGGCCGGTTCTGAACCGGCTCCTGTTGGGTCGTGTTCGGGCCTCTAAGTGTTTAAATATGCTGCGTCTCCATCCAGGCGGCGCCGCAACACGCCGCCATGGCCTCGGTCCAGATCTGCCTGTAGCCATGACGACGAGCCTCCACATGCTTCCTCTCAGCCGGGGGGGGGTGGGGGGGCAGGGACAGAGGGGGGCAGAGGGGGGGACAGAGGGGGGTAGAGGGGGGTCCAGCGGACTCCCGTCCTCCTGTAAAGTCTCCAGAACCAGAACCAGAACATGTGAAGGTGACTTCCTGCTGAGACTCCTCCATCCATCATCAGAACTGCCATCTTCTTGGTTGCCAAGGAGACGGGAGTAAATGGGGCACCGAGGCTCCGTCCATCTGGACCTATTGATGGTGTCCAGAACAGAACCGGGTCGGAACACTCCATCATGGAGACGTGGATCAGCTGATGAGATGCTGCGTTGAAATTACGTCATCATTGGAGGTCCAATTAATTTTAGAAATGAGCAGCAAACAGAGTTTAATGATGTTTAAAACCAGAGCGGCTAACCACAGCAATAAAGAGATCGTAATCGGGAAATTACAGGAAAAGGGTTAGAGGTCCTTAAGAAAACTGAGGCTCTCTGCCCAGAGCAAACAAAAGAGGGGATAACGGGCAGCCCTGTCTAGTGCCACGGAAAAGTCTGAAAAACTGGATCGAATACTTGGAGGAGACACCAGCATGAGGACAAATGAGACGTGTCCAAGAAACGAATCCATCACCAGTCCAACTTCCCTTAAAACTGCTGGTAAGTTTAACTCTGTGGAACGTTTCTCAGCGTCGACTGAGATCACGACTTCAGGTGTTTAGGGGTTTTAGACTAAAGGATGTTCAGGAGTGTTCGGACATTAACCCTCAACAAATCCAGTTTGCTCATGTCAAACAATGGTTGGTACTTTCCAGACGACAGACCAAAGGACCTTAGCATCTACATTTATTAAAGAAAGAGGTCAGCATGAGCTGCAAACATTTGGATCCTTGTCCTTTTTTAAGAAGAGACTAATAGTGTTAAAGTATAGGGAGCCCTTTTCTAATGACTCCTTAGGGTCAGGGGTCAGGGTCAGGGCTATTGGGAATAGCTTGTCCTGAATATTTTAAAAATTCAACAGGGAACCCATCCGGACCGGGAGCTTCGTTACTTTGCCTGTTTTTCACGGCAGCAAGAATCTCCTCCATGGTTAAAGTCAAGTTCCTTAGCAACATTTGGTTTCAAGAAACTGATCCATTTCAGTGGGATCAGCTGGAAATTCAGATTTAAATGAAGAATTAAATGCCTGAAACTGAATTAATGTGATCCTGATGCCTGATGAGTCCATTATCTGTGGGTCACATGCGAAGCATCACCATGTTCACGGTAGGTGGAGCGTAAGAGGAGTCGCTCTGCATCATCGGTGTGATAAGATCACATTCAGGCTGTAGATCAACCCGTTGGTCAGTCAACTTGGTGAGGAGGAAAGTTGTTGATCCAGGTTAGTAAAATCAGCGCCAAGTTCTAGCAGTTTTGCTTTACGGGTCGTAGTCAGATGGGAGGAATATGAGACCATTTGTCCTCGTAAAAACGCTTTTAGTGATTCCCAAAGTAAAGAACATGAAAGTGGATGAATCTCATTCTGATTTATTGCAATAAAATCATCCATTTGAGCTGCGATAAATGTGAGGAACCTTTCATCTGAAAGAAGTTGAATCTCCACGGTGTGACATACTGATGATGAACCAGGGGCCTGATCAGAAAAGACAATACAGTAATAATCAACAGAACATTTGGAATTAGCTTAGAGTCTCAATACGAGAGAAAGACGATGCAAGAGGGAAAAGAAATTTCTTGGATTGGATAAAAAATCTCCTGGGATCAACGCAACTATTTTTTAACATGACATCATCTAGACATTAATGAAGGGACCAATGTGTTTGGGTCAGACCGAATTGGGATCAATGACACAATTCATATCTACAATTTTAATTACTCTTAATTTGTCTTAATTCCTACGTACCTATTTTGTAAATGACATGCATAACTACATTACAGTACTTACATTGTTTTAGGCTAAAATTACATGGAAAGATTAATTACACAAGATGCCCAAGGTAATTCAAATATTTTTTATTACAGGCATTTTAAAATTGTCCAATTTTACTCACAACTTTATGAACTTTACATAAATTACCAGTTTACACATCAAAACATGAAGATGAAAATGTAAGTGTGACAATTAAGCAATTAAACAGCGAAAGCCTTTGTATTTAAAGAGAACAGAAAAATGGCAAATAAAAAATAATATTTACAATTTCAAGACGTTGTGGACTCGCCATGTATGTGACATCATAAGAACTGATGATGACTGGGACCAGATGCCTGGGGTGGAAAAACATTTCAGTTTCAGGTCCGTTCAGGTTGTCCGGACAAATTTAATCACTTTTCTTCATACAAATGAAATTCTGGTCGAATTCATTAAAAGGTGTGTGTGTCCAGGTGTGTGTGTGTGTCCAGGTGTGTGTGTGTGTCCAGGTGTGTGTGTGTGTGTGTGTGTCCAGGTGTGTGTGTGTGTGTGTCCAGGTGTGTGTGTGTGTCCAGGTGTGTTGTGTCCAGGTGTGTGTGTGTCCAGGTGTGTGGTGTGTGTGTCCAGGTGTGTGTGTGTGTGTCCAGGTGTGTGGTGTCCAGGTGTGTGTGTGTCCAGGTGTGTTGTGTCCAGGTGTGTGGTGTCCAGGTGTGTGAGTGTGTGTGTCCAGGTGTGTGTGTGTGTCCAGGGTGTGTGTGTCCAGTGTGTGGTGTGTCCAGGTGTGTGTGTGTCCAGTGTGTGTGTGGTTTAGGTGTGTGTGTCCAGTGTGTGTGTCAGGTGTGGTGTCCAGGTGTGTGTGTGTGTGTCCAGGTGTGTGTGTGTCCAGGTGTGTGTGTGTCCAGGTGTGTGTGTGTCCAGTGTGGGTCCAGGTGTGTGGTGTGTGTGTCCAGGTGTGTGTGTGTGTCCAGGTGTGTGTGTGTGTCCAGGTGTGTGTGTGTCCAGGTGTGTGTGATGTCCAGGTGTGTGGTGTGTGTGTCCAGGTGTGTGTGTGGTCCAGGTGTGTGTGTGTTGTGTGTCCAGGTGTGTGTGTGTCCAGGTGTGTGGTGTGTCAGTGTGTGTGTGTCCAGGTGTGTGTGTTGTCCAGTGTGTGTAGTGTGTGTGTCCAGGTGTGTGTGTGTCCAGGTGTGTGGTGTGTGTCCAGGTGTGTGGGGTGTCCAGGTGTGTGGGTGTGTCCAGGTGTGTGGGTCCAGGTGTGTGTGGTGTGTCCAGGTGTGTGTGTCCAGTGTGTGTGTGTCCAGGTGTGTGTGTGTCCAGGTGTGTGTGGTGTGGTCCAGGTGTGTGTGTGTCCAGGTGTGTGTGTGTCCAGGTGTGTGGGAGTCCAGGTGTGTGTGTTTGTGTGTCCAGGTGTGTGTGTGTGTCCAGTGTGTGTGTGTACAGTGTGTGTGTGTCCAGGTGTGTGTGTGTTTGTGTGTCCAGGTGTGTGTGTGTGTCCAGGTGTGTGTGTGTCCAGGTGTGTGTGTGTCCAGGTGTGTGTGTGTCCAGGTGTGTGTGTGTCCAGGTGTGTGGGAGTCCAGGTGTGTGTGTGTCCAGGTGTGTGTGTGTGTGTCCAGGTGTGTGTGTGTCCAGGTGTGTGTGTGTCCAGGTGTGTGTGTGTCCAGGTGTGTGGGAGTCCAGGTGTGGTGTGTCCAGGTGTGTGTGTCCAGGTGTGTGTGTGTCCAGGTGTGTGTGTGTGTGTCCAGGTGTGTGTGTGTCCAGGTGTGTGTGTGTCCAGTGTGTGGGAGTCCAGGTGTGTGTGTGTCCAGGTGTGTGTGTGTGTGTCCAGGTGTGTGTGTGTGTGTGTGTCCAGGTGTGTGTGTGTCCAGGTGTGTGTGTGTCCAGGTGTGTGTCCTCTGTGTCTCACTGGCTGAAGCTTCCTGAAGAAATCAAACATTTCTGATTAATGACTTATTAATGTATTACTATAAATTATTATTAGTTTATTAATTATAAACCTGAACATGGGTTATTATCAGAACTGCAGCCTGAGGAAGAGGCGGGTTGATGAAGGTCACCTGTTGGCCAGCTGGGGCTCCGGCTGGTTCTGCTGCTTGGTTCTGATGGGTTCTGGTGTCGGTGGCTCGTCTGGGCCGCTGCGTCTGCGTGGCGCTGAACAGGACGTGATTCCTGGTGGCAGCGGCTGCAGCCGACCGCGATCCTCCATCACATTAATTATGCTAAGCAGCCGAGAGGCCGGGGGGGCGGAGCTACCGGGGCGGCCCGATGGCGGCCCGACGCGGCCCGGTGGCGGCCCGGTGGCGGCCCGCGGTCAGCCGTGATGACCGCAGCAGACAGGCGAGTCGGGAAGCTAAAAACAGCTGCGGGGCGCATCAGCATGAGGAGGAGCTGGTTAGGATCAGCTCAGCGGGCAGAACCAGGATGGTTCTCCTGGTTCTCCTGGTTCTCCTGGTTCCCCTGGTTCCCCTGGTTCTCCAGGTTCTCCTGGTTCTCCTGGTTCCCCTGGTTCCCCTGGTTCTCCTGGTTCTCCTGGTTCTACTGGTTCTCCTGGTTCTCCTGGTTCTTCTGGTTCTCCTGGTTCCCCTGGTTCTCCTAGTTCTCCTGGTTCTGCTGGTTCTCCTGGTTCCCCTGGTTCTCCTGGTTCCCCTGGTTCCCCTGGTTCCCCTGGTTCTCCTAGTTCTCCTGGTTTCTCCTGGTTCTCCTGGTTCCCCTGGTTCTCCTGGTTCTCCTGGTTCCCCTGGTTCTCCTAGTTCTCCTGGTTCTCCTGGTTCTCCTGGTTCCCCTGGTTCTCCTGGTTCTCCTAGTTCTCCTGGTTCCCCTGGTTCTCCTGGTTCCCCTGGTTCCCCTGGTTCCCCTGGTTCTCCTGGTTCTCCTGGTTCTCCTGGTTCTCCTGGTTCCCCTGGTTCTCCTGGTTCTCCTGGTTCCCCTGGTTCTCCTAGTTCTCCTGGTTCTCCTGGTTCTCCTGGTTCCCCTGGTTCTCCTGGTTCTCCTAGTTCTCCTGGTTCTCCTGGTTCTTCTGATTCTCCTGGTTCTCCTGGTTCCCCTGGTTCTCCAGGTTCTCCTGGTTCTCCTGGTTCTCCTGGTTCTTCTGGTTCTCCTGGTTCCCCTGGTTCCCCTGGTTCCCCTGGTTCTCCTGGTTCCCCTGGTTCTCCTGGTTCCCCTGGTTCTCCTGGTTCTCCTAGTTCTCCTGGTTCTCCTGGTTCTTCTGGTTCTCCTGGTTCTCCTGGTTCCCCTGGTTCTCCAGGTTCTCCTGGTTCTCCTGGTTCTCCTGGTTCTTCTGGTTCTCCTGGTTCCTCTCCTGGTTCTCCTGGTTCCCTGGTTCTCCTGGTCTCCTGGTTCCCCTGGTTCTCTTGGTTCTCCAGGTTCTCCTGGTTCCCCTGGTTCTCCTGGTTCTCCTGGTTCCCCTGGTTCTCCTAGTTCCCCTGGTTCTCCTGGTTCTCCTGGTTCTCCTGGTTCTCCTGGTTCTCCTGGTTCCCCTGGTTCTCCTGGTTCTCCTGGTTCCCCTGGTTCTCCTGGTTCTCCTGGTTCCCCTGGTTCTCCTGGTTCTCCTGGTTCTCCTTGCTGAACTATAAACATCTCGCTGTCCTCCTTGTGCCTCCTGTCCTCAGTCTCTCCGCTTGGTTCTGGTCTTCAGACCCGGATGGGTTCTCCTGACCGGGTTCTGGTTCTGCTTCAGGTCTGCATGGATGTTCTCGGTTCCTGTCGTTCCTCCAGTCCCGGTTCTTCCCATGTGGGTTCAAAGCGTCTAAAGGTCTGGACCCGGTTCTGCTGGGACCCGGTGGACCGGGCTGAAGTTACTCCAGCAGCTCCACCTGGCAGCCTCTAGATGGCGCCAGCTCCCCTCAGTGGTTCCGTCTGGCCCACTGGGTCAGACCCGGCAGCTCAGATATCAAAGCCTCCCGGCCTCATTGAGGTCCGGACGGATCCGGAGCCCCGAACCGGGCCAGATGAAAGCAGCGGCGGGCCGGCTGGGGCCCGGCGCCTCCAGGGGAACAAAGCGGCCTTTCTTCATCCTGAGCGGGAAACCCAATCGGACCTCCAGCCTGGAGACACCGGATCCCGGCAGAACCTCTCCCTGTAGGCAAAACCCGGTTCTGATCGGGTTCATAAGAGGGTCTACAGAACCGGGCCGCCCACTCTGCTCCTTATAAAACATCTGAGGTTCTACCGAATCTCACAGAACCTCAGCAGAAACCTGAAGTCGTGGCCCGGTTCTGGTCCAATCTGCTCACCTGGTGAAGCTGTCGAAGCCTTTCAGAATAAAGGTTCTGCAGCTCTCCAGTCCAGAACCAGGTTCTGCAGAACCAGCTCATCGTTTCATGGAGGTTCTGGAAACTGGAGTCCCGGTTCTGTTTGGATCCGGTTTCCTCTGATGGTTAAATATTCAGATTCTGTGTTTGGGTCGAACTTTTTCTTCCGAGCGGTGGGTCCGGTTCCGGTTCCATATATTCTTCTTTTAATCTGGTTCTGGTTGTATTGGGCCTTTGGAGCAGTTCTGACCCGGTTCTGTTGAAATTCTAAAGAGTTTCCAGTTCCTGAAGGTTCCTGGCTCTGTCCCGGTCCTGGTCGGGCTCAGACAGCAGCTGCAGTCGGAACCGGCCTCGGGTCAGAACCGGGGCGGGTTCTGGTTGTCAGGGATGACGCGCCTGGCCGCCGCTCAGCGCGTGTCCGCCTGATGATTCGGGACGGGCCGTCAGCCGAACCGCCCGGCGCCACTTGGCGGCCGCTCCGCGTCTTCAGGGCGTTTGGACCGGACCGAGCTGCCAGCCGCTCGCCAACATGGCGGCAGATTGATGAGTTGGTTCTGATCCGTTCAGACACCAGGAAGGTCACGGCCAGAAATAGTGTGAAGGACGCGGGAGACTCATCAATCTGAGGGGGTTCGGTTCGGCTCCAGGTGGACGGGCTGAGAGCCGGTTCTGATGCAGGCAGAACCGGGTCCTCAGGTGATTCGGAACCGGTTCACTACTGGAGCTGAATAATAACAAAACCATCAAAATATCAAAGGAAGCGACGATTAAAATATCCATAATCCAACAAGAGCAGAAAGTTCAGCCCAGCGGTTCTGGTTCTGGTTCTGGTTCGAATCCAAAACCGCTGGATCTTTGACCGCTATCTGTGACTTTATGTTTGTTTTTCATATGTTGTCTTTAATAAAGTTGGTGAAAATAATAATAGGATTATAATTCCTCTCTGTCTCATTCTGGGCCGGTTCTGTTGGCCCGGTGAGTCACTTCCGTCCTGTCTTCCGAACCGAATCCGAATCTTCCGGTCTCTTATTCCAAGTTTATGGAAAATCAGATTGTATGATTTTAGATTTAAAATGTTAAAGTAAAATGATGTAATTAAAATTTTACTTTAGTTAAAAGTTGTTTTTTTTTTTAGCAGAAAGTTGTTGGATTTCTAATGAGAATATTTGGCTTTAAATATAAGGAGCCTATGACGTCATTAATATTTGGTCCCCTGATTGTCTCCCCGTGTTCAAACCGCCTGTGGTCCTTGTTGCTACAGCCATTAACTTTCTGCTGCCTGGATTATTGTCCTTGTTTTTCATTAAATCATCATTTTCTTCACTTCAACCTGGGACCTCAAACCTTCACGCTGCAGATCTGCTCCTTAGAGAGGTTGACTTTGACTAGACCTGATGGTTTGATGCGGCTGACACATTATCATTAATAGGTCATTTTAATATAGACCCGTGTTTCTCCCCCCTGGTCTTCTGCCTCCTGTCCTCCATGTTTCAGGTGTTTCCCTTCTGCCACCTGGATTGTATCTCTGGGTGATTAACTGGCGTCTGCAGCTCCTGATGGTCATTCAGTCATTTGGATCAGCAGTTCTGGAGTAGAGGCTCATCTAGAACATGGAGAGCAGGAGGCAGAGGACCAGGGGGAGAAACACTGGGTTAGAGTTAATTCTGCAATAGTGTTACAGTTTCCGATATCTGAACATTTCAAATAAAATTAAGAAAAATATAAAATATTTGTTTTACTGTTGCTAAAATCAAAACCATTTATTCCTCTTAAACATGTTTAAACGTTGTTGCTCGTTCTTCAGAGACAGTTTTTATACTTCCGGCTCGTTTTGCCTCCGTCTGTGGAGGGAAGCGAAGCCGCCATGTTGGAGGCCGTCTGGGAAGCGAAGCCGCCATGTTGGAGGGCCGTCTGGGAAGCGAAGCCGCCATGTTGGGGGGCCGTCTGGGAAGCGAAGCCGCCATGTTGGAGGGCCGTCTGGGAAGCGAAGCCGCCATGTTGGAGGGCCGTCTGGGAAGCGAAGCCGCCATGTTGGAGGGCCGTCTGGGAAGCGAAGCCGCCATGTTGGAGGGCCGTCTGGGAAGCGAAGCCGCCATTTGGAGGCCGTCTGGGAAGCGAAGCCGCCAGTTGGAGGGCCGTCTGGGAAGCGAAGCCGCCATGTTGGGGGCCGTCTGGGAAGCGAAGCCGCCATGTGGAGGGCCGCTGGAAGCGAAGCCGCCATGTTGGAGGGCCGTCTGGGAAGCGAAGCCGCCATGTTGAGGGCCGTCTGGAAGCGAAGCCGCCATGTTGGAGGCCGTCTGCGCGCTGAGGTCAGGGTTTGTGTTTATGGAGTCGCTCTGACCGGACAGACCGAAGCCTCTTGACCTTTGACCTGTCAGTCAGGCTTCATGACAGCAGCAGATCAGAGTCTGATCCACGATCCTGGTTTGATGACCTGCTGACCCCCAGGCCGCCTCTGACTGGTTGGTCACCTCACGCCACTAGCTGCACAGGAAGTGACGTCATCAGGCCCTAGAGGGGCAGCAGCTGGAGCCTCAGAGCTGCTCCATGGTAACCATAGCAACCAGATGCAGAACATCTAGATGGATTTTCTATGTTTTCTATTAATGATCAGAATCATGAATAAAAACGGAATAAAGGACATGTTTACTAAATGAACAATATAATATCATAGTTATATATATAATAATTAGTATTTTAAATGAATATTTAAAAATAATGAATCATCACCAGATTATTATTTTTCGTCCTTTTGGACTCGATATCTTCCAGAAGCGAATACTGACTAATAATTGTGTTCCTGCGTTCGGAACCGGGTTCTGTTGCTGCAGAGGGAGCAGCTGTCCCGGGCCTGACCCCCCCTCCCCCCCCGGCCGGTTCGCCTTACCGAACCGGCCGGACCTCGTTATCTGCGGCTCCATCACATTCCTCCGCCACAAAGGCGGAACTGTGGTTCGGTCCAGGTTTTCCCCTCTGAGCAGCAACCCGACCCGCACACCCTCACCTGGCACGAGCCCCGGACAGAACCGAACCAGAACCACGACCCGGGCTGGAGCCAGAGCCTCGACCCGAACCGGATCAAATAATACCAGGTCCAGAAACTCCTGCGGGTCGGAACTTAATCTTCACAAATTAATCCGGACATTTTCAGGAAGGTTCGGTTCGTTTCGGTTCCGCCCGTAGATGAAAGATAAGGACAGAAATAACGTGATGCCAGAACCGAGCAGTTCTGCCGAACCAGTCGGAACCGGGCCAGCTGTCCAACCAGCCAGAACATCAGATTTTCCGAACTATGTGGTTCTGACGGAATCAGTTTGCCATGAAGACCCGGTTCTGGTCCGGGTCCAGGTTCTGGTTCTGGTTCTGGTCCCGCCGTTAGTGACGTTCCTCATAATTTACTCAGTTCGTTACAGAAATTAAATGAAATCCTGAAAGTTTTGATGTTTTAATGAAATTAATTCAGAAACAATCGGAAAAAATTTAAACTTAAAACAGATTAAAACCATGAACTACCTGATGAGCGGATGATGGATGAACGGATGAATTATTATTATTAACCCCGGAGGTCAATAAAGTCCGCGGACTTAAACTGCTGCTGGTTCCGCTCAGCAGAACTTGGGCTCCGGTTCGGTCCGAACTGAAGGTGTTTACATGTGTGAGAAGTTTGGAGTCACGTGATGAAGATGAAGATGAAGATCTAATTAAAGCGTCTCAGTGTGTGTGTGTGTGTGTGTGTGTCAGACTGTGTGTGTGTGTGTCAGACTGTGTGTGTGTGTGTGTCTCAGTGTGTGTGTGTGTGTGTGTCAGACTGTGTGTGTGTGTGTGTCTCAGTGTGTGTGTGTGTGTGTGTGTGTGTGTGTGTGTGTGTCTCAGTGTGTGTGTGTGTGTGTGTGTGTGTGTCTCAGTGTGTGTGTGTGTGTGTGTGTGTGTCTCAGTGTGTGTGTGTGTGTCTCAGTGTGTGTGTGTGTGTGTCTCAGTGTGTGTGTGTGTGTGTGTCTCAGTTGTGTGTGTGTGTGTGTGTGTGTGTGTGTGTTCAGTGTGTGTGTGTGTGTGTGTGTGTCTCATGTGTTGTGTTGTGTGTGTGTCTCAGTGTGTGTGTGTGTGTCTCAGTGTGTGTGTGTGTGTGTCTCAGTGTGTGTGGTGTGTGTCTCAGTGTGTGTGTGTGTGTGTGTGTGTCTCAGTGTGTGTGTGTGTGTTGTGTGTCTCAGTGTGTGTTTGTGTGTGTGTGTGTGTGGTGTCTCAGTGGTGTGTGTGTGTGTGTGTGTGTGTCTCAGTGTGTGTGTGTGTTGTGTGTGTGTGTCTCAGTGTGTGTGTGTGTGTGTCTCAGTGTGTGTGTGTGTGTCTGTGTGTGTGTGTGTGTCTCAGTGGTGTGTTGTGTGTGTGTGTCTCATGTGGTGTGTGTGTCTCAGTGTGTGTGTGTGTGTCTCAGTGTGTGGTGTGTGTGTGTGTGTGTGTGTCTCAGTGTGTGTGTGTGTGTGTCTCAGTGTGTGTGTGTGTGTGTCTCAGTGTTGTGTGTGTGTGTGTCTCAGTGTGTGTGTTCTGTGTGTGTGTGTCTCAGTGTGTGTGTGTGTGTGTCTCAGTGTGTGTGTGTGTGTGTGTGTGTGTGTGTGTGTGTGTCTCAGTGTGTGTGTGTGTGTGTTTTCTCAGTGTGTGTGTGTGTGTGTCTCGTGTGTGTGTGTGTGTGTGTGTGTGTCTCAGTGTTTTGTGTGGTGTGTGTGTGTCTCAGTGTGTTTGGTGTGTGTGGGTGTGTCTCAGTGTGTGTGTGTGTGTGTCTCAGTGTGTGTGTGTGTGTGTGTGTGTCTCAGTGTGTTTGTGTGTGTGTCTCAGTGTGTGTGTGTGGTGTGTGTGTGTCTCAGTGTGTGTGTGTGTGTGTCGTGTGTGTGTGTGTGTGTGTGTGTCTCATGTTGTGTGTTGTGTGTGTGTCTCAGTGTGTGTGTGTGTGTGTGCTCAGTGTGTGTGTGTTCTGTGTGTGTGTGTGGTGGTGTGTGTGTGTCTCAGTGTGTGTGTGTGTGTGTCTCAGTGTGTGTGGTGTGTGTCTCGTGTGTGTGTGTGTTGGTGTGTTGTGTGTCTCAGTGTGTTGTGTGTGGTGTGTCTCAGGTGTGTGCTAGTGTGTGTGTGTGTGTGTGTGTGTGTGTCTCAGTGTGTGTTGTTGTGTGTGTGTCTCAGTGTGGTGTGGGTTGTGTGTGTGTGTGTGTTGTGTGTGTGTGGTGTGTGTGTGTTGTGTGTGTGTGTGTGTGTGTGTGTGTGCTCAGTGTGTGTGTGTTGTGTGTGTGTGTGTGTCTCAGTGGTGTGTGTGTGTGTGTGGTGTGTGTTTTAGTGTGTGGTGTTGTGTCTCACCTTGCCACGGGCTCCCCACCAGATTGGTCGGTTTTTTTTACCCATAGATTCCTCCCGGTTCCGACCGGACTACATGTTGGCCGTCATGCCAGAACGAGCGGTTCCTCCGTCGGGTCCTGGTGCGTGTCGAGCTGAGCCGAACCGAACCGAACCGCAGCAAATGAGGCTCTCTGACGGCGGGATGGCGGCCAAAGGTTCCGAAGGATCCATTAAGTGGCAGCTGTGCTACGACATCTCCGCCCGAACCTGGTGGATGGTGAGTTGGACCAACTTTTTGGCCCGGTTCTGGTTCCTCCTCCTCCTCTGCAGCTTCATTTTAACTCTCGCTTTACTTTTCCAACTCTTCGGGACCGGTCGGTATCGGGTCCGGCTCGGGTCCCGTCCGGGTCCCGTGGTCCGGTTCTGGTCCTGCTCGGATCCCGTCCGGGTCCCGCTGTGTCCGGTTCTGGTCCGGCTCGGATCCGTCCGGTCCGCTGTGGTCCGGTTCTGGTCCTGCTCGGATCCCGTCCGGGTCCCGCTGTGGTCCGGTTCTGGTCCTGCTCGGATCCCGTCCGGGTCCCGCTGTGGTCCGGTTCTGGTCCTGCTCGGATCCCGTCCGGGTCCCGCTGTGGTCCGGTTCTGGTCCGGCTCGGATCCCGTCCGGGTCCCGCTGTGGTCCGGTTCTGGTCCGGCTCGGATCTCGTCCGGGTCCCGCTGTGGTCCGGTTCTGGTCCGGCTCGGATCTCGTCCCGGTCCCGCCGCGGCTCCGGTTCCGCTCCGCTCTCATCGCTCCCGCGGCTTCTAATTAGCGGGCGGCCGAATCCCTGGCCCGGTTCGGCCGAGGCTCGGGCCGCCGCGCCGGGACACATCAGGGAGGGTCAGCGGGGCCAGGCGACCTTTGACCCCCCGGCGCTGAAGGTGCTGGGAGGGGTCGGTTCTGGTCCAAATGAGCCGGACCGCTGCGAGGTCCATTACCGGACAGCTCACTGCCAGGCCCGGTCCAGTTCGCCGCCGGTTCCGCTGGAGGTTCGGGGGAAACGACAACAAAGGAGATTTTATTTGCTCTGGAATTGGACCGAATTCCCTCCAAGTTTTGGACCGGGACACGGAGACCGACCGTATTGCGCGGACCGAACCCGCGTCTGTGTTCGGCTTGTTCGGTTCTGGTCGGACTGATCGGGAAAAGTTGGATTATTGTTTCTGCTACAAATTATTATTATTATAATTGATCATAATTTAGTTTTATTTAAAATCAAATGTTTTAATTATTTGATCTGTTCGGTTTCATTTGGAGCAGAAAATGATCGGAACCGCCGGTCCAGTGACACGCAGAACGTTTTTTACTGCAGCTTAAAATTAATTCTATTTTAATATTTGGTTCCGTTTATTTACACTGGAAATATTTAGTTATTAAAACTGAAGAGACATAAAGTTCAGATTTTATTATTTAAAAATATAGAAACAATTTAGTCAGAAATGTTAGATAATTATTTTACATTTTACAGCAGCGCAGGAAAAATTCTAATAAATTAAGTTTTAATTCCCACAAATGAACCGAACCGAACCGAAGATGTTAGAAAGTTCTGGATTTTCTGTTTTAGTTTTATTTAATTATCGGATCGAAATGAATCTGAAAAACTTCAATTATTAAAAAAATAAATGTTTGTTTTTAAAATATAAAAACATTTTAAAAAATCAGTTTTAATTTCTGATGAGAGGATTTATTTCCTCGGAACACGCCGAGCCGCTGCCGGCCCGTTTGGACCCGTCGGTACCAGCCGAACCGCCGCCAGCTCAGCGCTGATCAGAACCGACCAGACCGAGGAGGTTCTGCAGCTGGAGTCTCGTTGTCTTCATGGGGTTCTGGTTCTGTTGACAGACGGAACCAGAACCCAAACAGAACCTTGAAGGATATTTCTGGTTCAGCAACATGAAGGAAACTCGGATGTTTCAGAATGAATCATGACCCGGTTCTGGTTCTGGTTCTGGTTCTGTAGGGTTAACAGTGTCTCTGTGTCCGGGCCGGTTCTGGTTCTGGTTCTGGTTCTGTAGGGTTAACAGTGTCTCTGTGTCCGGGCGGGTTCTGGTTCTGGTTCTGGTTCTGATTTGGACCAGGTCTGCAGCAGCCAGAGGTGATTAAAGGAGGAAATTGGAGGATTAGAGTTTGTCTGCTTGAACTTCCTCTCCCCTCCGGCCCCCCGCGGCTGGACGCCGTGACGTCACGCTGACGTCACGTTGCCCCGGTAACCGGAGGCGAAGTTTATTTACCGTCATGATGATGAGAAAACTAAAGGTTTGTCCAATCAGCGGTGAAACGCCTCGTTAAGCTTCGGCCTAGTCAAAGTTTTAGCTCCTGAAACACGGACCGAACCCGACCGGACCGGACCGGACCGGACCGGACCCCTCTGGTTCTGGTTCCCCTCAGTCCGGTCCGGTTCTCTGGGCTTCTGGGTCGAGTTTCAGCTGTAATCCGGACCAGAACCGACCCGCTTCATGCTGAGGTCCAGAACCGACCCGCCTCACGCTGAGGTCCAGAACCGACCCGCCTCACGCTGAGGTCCAGAACCGACCCGCTTCATGCTGAGGTCCAGAACCGACCCGCCTCACGCTGAGGTCCAGAACCGACCCGCCTCACGCTGAGGTCCAGAACCGACCCGCTTCATGCTGAGGTCCAGAACCGACCCGCCTCACGCTGAGGTCCAGAACCGACCCGCTTCATGCTGAGGTCCAGAACCGACCCGCTTCATGCTGAGGTCCAGAACCGACCCGCTTCATGCTGAGGTCCAGAACCGACCCGCCTCACGCTGAGGTCCAGAACCGACCCGCTTCATGCTGAGGTCCAGAACCGACCCGCTTCATGCTGAGGTCCAGAACCGACCCGCTTCACGCTCCAGGCTCCAATATCCGGTCCAGTTCTAGTTCAACTTTGTTATGACTGATAATTCATTGTTATTAATATTATTAAAGTAATTATAATGATTAAAATATTTAGTTTAAAATATAAAATCTAGTTAAGCTAAAAGTTTCTTTTCAAAATAAATTTAATCTCAGTCAGAATTCTTCACAATTTATATTATATTTAAATAGTTTTCAGATCTGAACCTTGAAAAGGAAAAGATGAAACATAAAATATCATCTGAGTATTAAATTATATTATATCATATTATATTATATAAGTATTATATTATATTATATTATATCATATTATATAAGTAATATATTATATCATATTATATTATATAAGTATCATATTATATTATATTGTATTATATTTTTACAGGATTATTGTCTCAAATCGTTTTCTGCTCATGAATCTCATCCAGTGATTTTCACCAGTTTTAATGTCTGAATCTTTTCACCTCATTAACATATTTAATATTAAATTAAACTATTTTATCTTATTTACATACATTTAGCAGCAGAGGAACTGGGCCGGCTCACGGTTCTGGTTCTGGTTCTCATAGTGGACCAGATGTTCTCTGTCAGGGAAAGATGGACCGGTTCTGGTTCTGGACCTTCTGACTCTGACCTGACTGCGGTTCCTCATCAGAACCATGATAGTCTCGGTACCAGAACCTCCATGTCTCTCCTGTGGTTCTGGAGTTTGTAGTTTTGGACCAGTGCAGCAGCTTTAGCTCATCACTTTGAGCTGCTTTAAAATGACCTCAGCTGACCTTTGACTTTCAGCTGCAATAAAAATAAAAATCCATAAAAACAGAAATAAATAAACCAAAAATATCTCAAATAAAAAGTTAGAAAACCTGAAAGTTTCTCCCTGCCGGACGTTTCACTGACCCCACGGTCCTGTTGGACCAGGTTTTATCCTGTGGTTCCAGGAACTGACGGTCTGACAGGATCTGGGATCTACTGAGCATCATGCTAACGCTAACATTATATATGACCACATGCTAACGCTAACATTACATATGACCACATGCTAACGCTAACATTACATATGATCACATGCTAATGCTAACATTACATATGATCACATGCTAACGCTAACATTATATATGATCACATGCTAACGCTAACATTACATATGACCACGTGCTAACGCTAACATTACATATGATCACATGCTAATGCTAACATTACATATGACCATGTGCTAACGCTAACATTACATATGATCACATGCTAACGTTAACATTATATATGACCACATGCTAACGTTAACATTATATATGACCACATGCTAATGCTAACATTACATATGATCACATGCTAACGCTAACATTACATATGATCACATGCTAACGCTAACATTACATATGATCACATGCTAACATTACATATGATCATGAGAACTGAAATAACCTGAGCAGAAACTTTACTGAAAGTCACGTCTTCATTTTTTATTTCAATGTTTATTTCAAGTTTCATACTGTAAACATTTTATACCTGATAACAAATATTAATAAAAAGCTACAATTCAGCAAAATTAAAGATCTGGAGGACCTGGAGGACTTGTCAGGATGTTCCAGGACCTGCAGGACCCGATTCTGCTGACTGGACCAGCTTCTGACCCGATCTGCCTCAGTTAGCGCTAGGCTAACGCTAGCATGTCTCCTCTGTGTTTTAATAGAACTTGTTGGTAACCAGGTCGGCTCCAGGTCCAGTAGGACTAGCAGTTCCAGCAGGTCAGCTGACCCAGGTCACATGACCTGGACAGGAAGTGAGGACGGATTCACCTCACCTCCCGGTTCTGATCGGTTCTGATCCGGTCCAGGTTTTCTGGGACCAGCAGCTTGGTCTGACTCGTCGTCATCATCAGCCAGAGGTTCTGGGTCAGACATCAGAACCAGTTCAGAGGTTCTGGATCAGAACCATTTCAGAGGTTCTGGGTCAGACATCAGAACCATTTCAGAGGTTCTGGGTCAGAACCATTTCAGAGGTTCTGGGTCAGAACCAGTTCAGAGGTTCTGGGTCAGACATCAGAACCAGTTCAGAGGTTCTGGATCAGAACCAGTTCAGAGGTTCTGGGTCAGAACCAGTTCAGAGGTTCTGGGTCAGACATCAGAACCAGTTCAGAGGTTCTGGATCAGAACCATTTCAGAGGTTCTGGGTCAGACATCAGAACCATTTCAGAGGTTCTGGGTCAGAACCATTTCAGAGGTTCTGGGTCAGAACCAGTTCAGAGGTTCTGGGTAGACATCAGAACCAGTTCAGAGGTTCTGGATCAGAACCAGTTCAGAGGTTCTGGGTCAGAACCATTTCAGAGGTTCTGGGTCAGAACCATTTCAGAGGTTCTGGGTCAGAACCAGTTCAGAGGTTCTGGGTCAGAACCATTTCAGAGGTTCTGGGTCAGACATCAGAACCAGTTCAGAGGTTCTGGATCAGAACCATTTCAGAGGTTCTGGGTTAGACATCAGAACCATTTCAGAGGTTCTGGGTCAGAACCATTTCAGAGGTTCTGGGTCAGACATCAGAACCAGTTCAGAGGTTCTGGATCAGAACCATTTCAGAGGTTCTGGGTCAGACATCAGAACCAGTTCAGAGGTTCTGGGTCAGACATCAGAACCAGTTCAGAGGTTCTGGGTAACAGAACCATTTCAGAGGTTCTGGTCAGAACCATTTCAGAGGTTCTGGGTCAGACATCAGAACCATTTCAGAGGTTCTGGGTCAGACATCAGAACCAGTTCAGAGGTTCTGGGTCAGAACCATTCAGAGGTTCTGGATCAGAACCATTTCAGAGGTTCTGGGTCAGACATCAGAACCATTTCAGAGGTTCTTGGGTCAGACATCAGAAACCATTCAGAGGTTCTGGGTCAGAACCATTTCAGAGGTTCTGGGTCAGACATCAGAACCAGTTCAGAGGTTCTGGGTCAGACATCAGAACCATTTCAGAGGTTCTGGGTCAGACATCAGAACCATTTCAGAGGTTCTGGGTCAGACATCAGAACCATTTCAGAGGTTCTGGATCAGATCAGAACCATTTCAGAGGTTCTGGGTCAGACATCAGAACCATTTCAGAGGTTCTGGGTGTGATGCAGCTCAAAATGACTCTGTGTGGAGCAGCAGCCAATCAGAGGCCAGGCTGGGCCCAGGGGGCGGGGTCTGTGGTGACAGGAACATGTTGGAACCAGAACCAGAACCGCCATCTGCTCCGGGCTCTGGGCCGGCGCCGCTGTTTGCTCCGTCGGTACCGCTGGGCTCCTGCCAGGCAGCCGTCAGGGTTCTGGCCCGGTACCAGCGGCAGATTCTTGGCTCGCTGCGTCTGAGCGGATCTGTCAGGAGTCCGTTTGGATCGGAGGGACTCCGGTTCTGGACGGGCTAACCTGGTTCCGATCCAGCGGGGCGGATTCTCCCTGATGATGTTTCTCTCTGTTCCCATGGAAACGGGCCCGGTTCTCAGCGGTTCTGACCTCTGAGTGATTAACCAATCAGTAAATGGATCAGAACCTCAGCGCAGCAGCTGGTCCGATCCGATTAGCAGGTCCGCCAGATGTTGGAAGACCTGCTGGTTCTCTGGGTCACGTGATCCGGACCCGACCCATTTACAGAACCGGGCCATCCTCTGTGACCCACCTTCAGGTCAAAGGTCAACAACGAAGATGTTCTAGGATCTTCATCTCGCCACAGAGCCCGCTCCTGTCCTCCAGAACCAGAACCATGGGATCCATCGGGTCCATCGGAACCAGAACCATCAGAACCACAGAACCAACCACAGAACCATCGGATCATACGGGTCCATCGGAACCGAACCATCAGAACCAGAACCATGGATCCATGGGTCCATCGAACCCCCGAACCAGAACCGCAGGACATCAGATCCTCAGAACCAACCCAGAACCATGGGATCCATCGGGTCCATCGGAACCAGAACCATCAGAACCATCAGAACCAGAACCACCAGAACCATCGGATACATCGGGTCCATCGGAACCAGAACCATCAGAACCAGAACCATGGATCCATCGGGATCCATCGGAACCACCGGAACCAGAACCATCAGAACCATCAGAACCAGAACCGTCAGAACCATCGAACCAGAACCGCAGACCATCAGAATCCATAGAACCAGAACCATCAGAACCATCAGACCAGAACGTCAGAACCATCAGAACCAGAACCATGGGATCCATCGGGTCCATCGGAACCACCGGAACCAGAACCATCAGATCCATCAGAACCAGAACCGTCAGGACATCAGAATCCATCGCACCATCAGAACCAGAACCATCAGAACCACCGAACCATCAGAACCAGAACCATCGGATACATGGAACCACCGGAACCAGAACCGTCAGGACCATCAGATCCATCAGAACCAGAACCACCAGAACCATGGGATCCATCGGGTCCATCGGAACCAGAACCATCAGAACCATCAGAACCAGAACCACCAGAACCATCGGATACATCGGGTCCATCGGAACCAGAACCATCAGAACCAGAACCATGGGATCCATCGGGTCCATCGGAACCACCGGAACCAGAACCATCAGAACCATCAGAACCAGAACCGTCAGAACCATCGGAACCAGAACCGCCAGGACCATCAGATCCATCAGAACCAGAACCATCAGAACCATCAGAACCAGAACCGTCAGAACCATCAGAACCAGAACCATGGGATCCATCGGGTCCATCGGAACCACCGGAACCAGAACCATCAGATCCATCAGAACCAGAACCGTCAGGACATCAGACATCAGCACCATCAGACCAGAACCATCAGAACCACCGAACCATCAGAACCACCGGAACCATCAGAACCAGAACCATCGGATACATTGGAACCACCGGAACCAGAACCGTCAGGACCATCAGATCCATCAGAACCAGAACCATCAGAACCATCAGAACCAGAACCACCAGTATCTATCCCCCCCATGCTGCTCATCATCAGAGCTGCAGCAAGTTCTGGTTCTGATGGTTCTGGTTCTGGTTCGGTGTTTGGCGCTGCAGAGCTGCAGGTCAGCGACCCGCCAGGTCCAGTTGCAGGCGGTTCTGCTGTCGGACTGAAACCGGACCCGGCCGCTGACGGACCTGGTATTGAAGCGGATTGGGTTTCTGAGGATGATCCTAGAGAAAACCGGGCCGGACCGGGTCGAGCCGGACCGGGTCGAGCCGGACCGGGTCCAGGTTGAGAGCCGCTCAGAGGGAAGCAGAGCGGGAATAGAACCCGAAAGGGAAGCTGGACCGGTACCGGCCAGCAGGATGATGCTGCCATGCTCAGACGGTTCTGGTCCATCCGGCTCTCTGCTTCTGGTTCCGTCTGATATTTAAAGGATCTGGACCAGAACCCGACCCGCAGCTGGCTGTTTCTGGACTGCAGGGGCGCCATGCAGCCACCAGGCCCATCTGGGTCGGAATCAGAACCTTCAACCATCAGCCTCCCGGCCCCAGCAGGAAGCGTGCGGTTCTGGTTCTGGTTCTAATAAAGCGGGCCGGGCCTGAGGCCGAACTTCCTGTAGCTCTGCTTTGATTTATCTCACATGTAAACAGAGAGACTTCCTCTCCTCCTGGGTTCCGGTCCGGTCCGGTCCGGTCCGGTCCGGTCCGGTCGTGCTGCAACCGGATCACTGAGGCTCGTCAAAACGTCGCAGGTTCTGCAGAACGCAGAGCCGCAGGATCATGCAAATACAATCACAATCATCTTACAACAAATAAAACAAAATGAAAAAAACAAACAAAACAAAATGAAATAAAAAAAAAACAAAACAAAATAAAACAAAATGAAATAAAACAAAACAAAACAAAAAAAATAAAAAAAAAAACAAAACAAAATAAAAAACAAAAGAAAACAAAACAAAATAAAACAAAATGAAATAAAACAAAACAAATAAAACAAAGAAATAAAACAAAACAAAAGAAAACAAAATAAATAAAACAAAACAAAAACAACAAAAAAAAAAAACAAAACAAAATAAAACAAAACAAAACAAAAATAACTGAAACATCCTGGATAACAAGGAGCAGCTGGAGACTCAGAACCAGAGGATTCATTGGTCTGTTCTCGTCAGAACCTGGTTCTGGTTCTGTCGACCTTCAGCTCTTCATCAGCTGTAGAACCACAGAACAGCTGATCAGAACCGGATCAGAATCTATCAGAACCTTTTTGATGTTTTCCACCAGAACCGCCGATCCAGCTTGAAGGTTCTGTCTGCAGAGTCTTTATTATTCCATTGACCCGGAACCAAATATTGGGCCAAGGTTCTGGTTCCGGGCAGGGCGGT
The DNA here is from genome assembly GCA_033032245.1 of Poecilia picta. NCBI lineage: Eukaryota > Metazoa > Chordata > Actinopteri > Cyprinodontiformes > Poeciliidae > Poecilia > Poecilia picta. The sequence continues at coordinate 33,117,170 of CM065356.1, read as the reverse complement.
TCCGTTTCAGCCGGTTCTTCTGGACCTTAGGGTTTCCGGCCGGAACCGACCCGATTTGTTCCGTATTTCTATGAATGTCTGATAGACGCGGCTAACGCGCATTAGCACCAATTACACCAGAATAAAACAGGAACATGAAGCGTCGCTGCGTCTCCTGACGTTCCGCACATGCGGGCCGCAGATGCATGTTTGCGCCTCCGCCTGAATAATGTGTAGTTGCGCCACTGCGCAGCCGCGGTGATACTAGTGATGGTCCATCTGCGTCCCGGTTCTGGGCTGGTTCCGAGTAAAAAGGGGGCGTGTCCGATGAAGCTGAAAACCACGTGACTGGCAACAAACGCGGCCTCGCGTTGCCTGGGTCACGTGACTGTTTCATTTTGCGTGTCGGTTTTCAAAATAAAAGCGCGATCAGCCGCGCTGCATCATGGGTTGTTGTCCACTTGGTCTCGCATCAGAGGAGAATATTTGTCTTCAGTAGCCAAAATAAAATGAACATTGACCGACATATTTGATGTGTATTGATGGTGACACTCGTAAAATGTAATGTTTGTTAATGGTTTTCTCAATTGAAGATTATGTTTTTTTATGACTTTATATTTTGTGATTTTATGATGTAGCTAAATTTCCTTTAACTGCATTGTTGCTGAAATGTGCTACACAAATCAACTTGATTAATTGTCTGAAATGGAGCCAGCAAGAAGAAAACGTGACATCTGGGAAACTTTGAGATGATCCTCACAATAAAATTCTTCTTACATAATAATTAACCCTCCACCTCCCAATTTCTCACCTTCTGCAAAGTTTCACTATTGTTTGTAGTCTGATTAGAAAAATATATCAGTCTTTCACAGCAGAAACGGATTTAATGCTGTTGCAGGACTAAAATTCAACATGTAGCCAAATATAAGGGATCAGAGCCAATTAGAAATCCAAGAAAAAGCCCCAACAGGCTCTGGACTCCCAAGACACTAAAACATCAAATGTCTTTATTGTCAAATCCGTCTATGACATAAATGAAACCCCAACACAA
>CM065356.1:33103640-33108640 GCA_033032245.1 Poecilia picta | reverse complement strand
TCTGGTTCTGGTTCTGTTTCCGTTCCGCTCTGGTTCTGGTTCTGGTTCTGGTTCTGTTTCCGCTCTGCTCTGGTTCTGGTTCTGGTTCTGGTTCTGTTTCCGTTCTGCTCTGGTTCTGGTTCTGGTTCTGTTTCCGCTCTGCTCTGGTTCTGGTTCTGGTTCTGTTTCCGTTCCGCTCTGGTTCTGGTTCTGGTTCTGGTTCTGGTTCTGGTTCTGTTTCCGCTCCGCTCTGGTTCTGGTTCTGGTTCTGGTTCTGTTTCCGCTCTGTTCTGGTTCTGGTTCTGTTTCCGCTCCGCTCTGGTTCTGGTTCTGGTTCTGGTTCTGGTTCTGTTTCCGCTCCGCTCTGGTTCTGGTTCTGGTTCTGGTTCTGTTTCCGCTCTGTTCTGGTTCTGGTTCTGTTTCTGGTTCTGCTCTGGTTCTGGTTCTGGTTCTGGTTCTGTTTCCGTTCTGCTCTGGTTCTGGTTCTGGTTCTGGTTCTGTTTCCGCTCTGCTCTGGTTCTGGTTCTGGTTCTGTTTCCGCTCTGCTCTGGTTCTGGTTCTGGTTCTGGTTGTGTCCTCAGGCTGCAGTTCCCCCCTCCGCCTCCAGATGGCTCCCCAGGCTGCCGTCCAGCTCAGGTTCTGTTCCCTGGTTGCTCCAGGGCCGGATCTACCGGGGGGGTTTGGGGGAGCTGCCCTCTGACCCCCAGGCAGGAGAGAAATAAGCCAATCTGTCCCGTTTTAGTGATGACCTTTGACCTGTGATGACCTTTGACCTGCCTCCGTCCCCCATACCAGTTCTACTCAGCACTATGGACCTGAACCAAGACGGGATCTGCTGCTTCTGGTTCTGATTGTTCAGGTTCTGAGGATTCGCTGATCCTTCAGCTCACTGAGTTCTGATTGGTTCTGATCACCTGAAGGTTCTGTCCAATCAGAGCACAGCTGAGCTGTTTGGACCAATCAGAACGCAGAGTGTTGTCTGGTGCTGGTTCCTCAGAGCCCGCAGGCTGCTTTGGATCAGAACCAGTGGAGGCGATTCTTGATCCACAGGACGGTCTGGTTCTGGTTCTGGACTCTTGAAGGTTCCGGTTCTGTTGGCCCACATGGTTCTGTCCAGATGGGTCCGGTTCTGATGGCCCACATGGTTCTGTCCAGATGGGTCCGGTTCTGTTGGCCCACATGGTTCTGTCCAGATGGGTCCTGTCAGCATCGGGTTCAGTCCAGTTGGGCAGGACCTTCATGGCCCATTTGAGGTTCTGATAAGAATGTGGGTTGAGTCGTTCATTAACCTGGACAGTTGAAGGAGAAGCTCCGCCCCCAAAACCTGAAGGTGAAGCTCCGCCCCCAAAACCTGAAGGTGAAGCTCCGCCCCCAAAACCTGAAGGTGCTGAGCCCATCATCACCATCATCATCATCACCATCATCACCATCATCATCATCACCATCATCATCATCACCATCATCATCATCACCATCATCATCATCACCATCATCATCACCATCATCACCATCATCATCATCACCATCATCATCACCATCATCATCACCATCATCATCATCACCATCATCATCACCATCATCATCACCATCATCATCACCATCATCATCATCACCATCATCATCACCATCTTCATCTTCATCTTCCTCATCATCATCATCATCATCATGAAGTTTGGTGACTTCAGTAACTTGTTCTGCGGTTCTGAGTTCGGCCCGGTTCTCCTCCGCTGTTCCACCTTCCGGTCCTCTAAGGGGGGGGAGGGGGGGAGGCACTAGTGGCTCTCGTGCGAGGCAGCGCGCGCACCCAGCAGCAGTATACTTGTGAAAGTGCGCGCGGAGGATCGATGCTGTTATTTGTGATCGATCAGCGGCGCGTGTGATCAGTCTGTGGCCGCACACGGAGCGGCGCAGTCCGGCGGAGCAGCAGCGGAGGAGCCGGTGTTCGGAGCTGACGGGTCCGGGAAGCCGCTCGTCCCCCGGGTCGCCCCGCCGCCTCTCCCCGCTCCCGGCTGCGCTCGTCCCGGGAAGGACTCCGTCGCTGCGCCGCTCTCCTCCTCGGAGCGCAGCGGAACCGCACGCCGGCCGCGGCGCAGCGCAGAGCGCCGGGGATGCCGGACCGGGCCGGTTCTGGTTCTGGACGCAGTTCTTGGATTGTGTGAAATGCAGTTCGGGGCCGGTTTGGATCTTTGCTCTGTCCGTCTGGACCTGCTGCGGTCCTCGCTGCTGCTCTGACTGGACTTGTTCGGTGTCGCCGGAGATGCGGTTGGATTGTGGGTGGAAAGTTGTGCGCTGCCCGGCGGAGGGCCTCCACAGGTCCGGACCGTGACCCGGACCGGGTCCGAAGTTCGGCTCTGCCCGGAAATGTGAAGCGAAGCGGCAGAAGGAGGGATCGGTTTCCCCCCCCACCACTCACTCTTCTGTTCTCTCTCTTCACACACACTGATTACACGTAACACACACACAACACACACCACACAACCCACACCCACCACACCACACACACACCACACACCACACACACACACACACCACACACCACACACACACACACACACCACACACACACACACACCACACACCACCACCACCACACACCACACCACACCACACACACACACACACACACCACCACACACCACACCCCCACCCCCCTCACACACACCACACACCACACACACCACACACATCACACACACACCCACCCATCTCCACCACCCCCACCCCACCCCCCCCACCCCCCCCCCCCCACCACCCCCCCCCCCCCCCACCACCCCCCCCCCCACCCCCGCCCAGCGGACAGACATGTATTCTCCGCTATGTCTGACCCAGGTGAGTCCAGCCCAGCGCCAAACTTCCTCCACATTTACCGGTTCCGGTTCGGTTCCGGTTCGGTTCCGGTTCGGTTCCGGTTCGGTTCGGCCCGGCGGCGTCCCCGTTCCCCGGGAAGTTCTCTCAGGTTCAGGGCTGTAATTGATCGGAACCAGAATTTGGACTCCGGTCCCGGCTGGTTCTGAAACTTTGCAGCGGGAGAAGCGGCCGGTTTTCCGGTCCTGGTTCCGGCCGTGTTTCGGTCACCTGTGGGCGTCAGAGCAGGAAGCCCGGTTCTCTTCATGAAGCCTGCCTTCCTGCAGCTGTTCGGGTCGGAACCGAACCTGCGGCCTGCAGCAGAACCCCAGGAACTGGAGGTGATCTGAGTGACTCCTGGTTCCTATTTGAACCTCATGAACTCCTAAAGTCAGAGGTCAGAGGTTAAAGTCGTGTTTCTGAGGGAAACGGGGACAACCAGGATTAAATCCTCAGAACTAATTGGGCTGATTTTATTTTTATTCCTGCATCAGACACAAATATTTAAATTGATCCGTTTCTGTGAAATCCTTTTTAATCTGAGCAACGGCTTTAATAAATTACATTTAGATTAAATCCCAGAGCTGAATAATTACTGGCTGTGCTGCTAATCTGTAGGGATGAGATTTATTGATAATTCAGGAACATTTGGATGAAATCTGCTGTTTTCTCCGCAGAACCTTTTGTTGCTCTGATCCACTGGATGTTCGTTCCTGCAGGAGCTGCTAAATCTGGAGCTTCATGTTTGGGAAGTTGGTCTGAAGCTGCAGCAGCAACAGGAGCACTAATCAGATTATCAGCCTGTTAAACCAATAATCAGCAGCCTGACTGACTGATGGCTGCTGGTTCTAATCCCACTCAGCTGCCGTCAGACACTTGATTCACTCCTTGATTTTAGCTGCTGCAATGTTTAGAAAAAACTAAGATTTTCTCCTAATGTGTAAATTGTTGATTGTAAATAATGGGGCCTTTCCTTTTTCTACCTTTTATTGAGACGGTGGTTTCTGCCCAGCCACTAGGGGGCATCTTTTGCGATTTCTCCTGTTAAATTCGATACATTTCTGAACAATATTTTCTTCATTTAATTCTGTCATTTGTGGAGATTATTAAGCAATAAACAGAGCAGAAATATATAGAATTACTGAATTCAAGAGGTTACATTTTGTTTAACATATTAAATATTTAATATTTTGGGTATTTTACACCAGTGGTCTGTGATTTTATTTAACACAGAAAACAAAATGGAATAAAATAAAAATATTTATCTTTACATTCAGGTGTAGCAGCAGCATAGAAGAGAATAATTAAAAATAAAATCAAAATCAAGAATAATTTACTGTGCAGTAAAGACAAAATTAAGAGTTTAAATCCAGGAGGTTCTGCTGCTGGTTCTGGTTCTGCAGTTGGAATAAAATCTAAATTTTAATCAGATTTTAATCCCTGGTTGGATTTCAGTTTTGGATCATTGTTCTGGAGGCCCAGTGCGATCCTGGATGCCCTGGAGGTCCAGCGGGCCTGTGGCCCCCCGCTGCCCCCCGGTGACCCCCGCTGCCCCCCGGTGACCCCCGCTGCCCCCCGCTGCCCCCCCCTGCTCTGATCCCCTCGGTGTGAGAGGCAGCGCAGTGCTGGGAGTAGTTTGGTGTTTCTGCTGCCAACTGGGCCGGTTGATCCTGTTTTCACGGTGCCGACAGGGAGCGTAGAAACCTGCCTGGGCCCTTTGGCCCCACCGCCTGCCCCCCCCCCCCCCCCTCCCCCCCGGCCCTGGAAGATGAAGGAAGGCCTTTGGTTTCCAGCTGTTTGATCAGAATTCCCAGATTTTACTCCCTGGCCCAGCGTCCGGGCCGTAGGAGCCGCAGTGGGATTTTAGGACCTGGAATAACAAGAAAGATCAGCCGGGATCAGAATCTGTAACATTTATTTAGAATTTCACATACAAATATTCAAGTTTTCTCACGGATTTTTCCCCCCCTATTTTTTCAGGATTTTAAAAATATTTCCTTCTTCTGAAGATTTGATCTGAAGCAGTGAATGTTAAAAAAAATAATTAGATTTTTTAAAATAAATTCCTGAATTGTGGATTAATTTTCCTGTTTTCCTTCAGTTGATTTTCCTGAAGCTGTAATTTTATTTTCCTTCCTGAAGCAGAAGGACAGAATTATCTGAAGGAAAATGTGTCA
>CM065356.1:33093640-33098640 GCA_033032245.1 Poecilia picta | reverse complement strand
GTCACCAGGGTCACCAGGGTCACCGGGGTCACCAGGGTCACCAGGGTCACCGGGGTCACCAGGGTCACCGGGGTCACCGGGGTCACCGGGGTCACCGGGACGCGTCGCCAGTCTGTCACAGGGCAACACACAACCATGCACACACACACACACACACACCTAGGGAGAATGACAGTCGTGTTTCTGGACTGTGGGAGGAAACCGGAGTACCCAGAGAAAACCCAGCATGCACAGGGAGAACATGGAGACTCCATGCAGACAAACCGGGAATCGAACCCACAACCTTCTTGCTGCAGGCAGCAGCTCTGTGCAGCCCCCAAAAAAGATTAGTGTAAAGGATTAATTAAAATTAAATCTAATAAAATTAAATGTAAAATGAAAACTGAGTAAAATTAAAACATTTAGTTTTTAATTAAATGCTTTACAAAAATAAAATTTTTGCAATTATTAATTTAATAGATCTTAAATTTAATTTAGAACTGAAGAAATTTAAATAATTCAATTATTCGTGATACAAGAGAAAATTATATGGTAAAATAAATGGTTCTGGTTTGATAAAGAGGAACCCCAAAGTTATATTGTGTGTTTGGGTCCAAAAGACATATCCAGTCTTCTGGTCTCTGCACGGACAGCACCACAGGTTCATCGGTGTTGTGGTTCTGTATGTAGTTAGGTTGGAGGTCCAGTTCAGTGGTTCTGTCTGCAGGTTCGGTCAGGTTCGGTTCAGGTTCTGGTTCTGGTCTTCAGGTTCAGCGTTCGGTTCAGGTTCAGGTTCTAGGTTCAGGTTCTGGTTCTGGTTCGGTGGTTCGTCTGGTTCAGGTTCAGGTTCTGGTTCAGGTTCCGGTTCAGGTTCAGGTTCTGGTTCAGGTTCAAGTTCTGGTTCTGGTTCGGTTCTGGTTCAGGTTCAGGTTCTGGTTCTGGTTCAGGTTCTGGTTCAGGTTCAGGTTCTGGTTCAGGTTCTGGTTCAGGTTCTGGTTCTGGTTCAGGTTCAGGTTCTGGTTCTGGTTCTGGTTCAGGTTCTGGTTCAGGTTCAGGTTCTGGTTCTGGTTCAGGTTCCGGTTCAGGTTCAGGTTCTGGTTCAGGTTTAGGTTTGGTTCTGGTTCGGTTCTGGTTCAGGTTCGGTTCTGGTTCGGTTCAGGTTCGGTTCGGTTCTAGGTTCTCGGTTCAGGTTCTGGTTCATCTGGTTCTGGTTCAGGTTCTGGTTCAGGTGGTTCTGGTTCTGGTTCAGGTTCGGTTCGGTTCAGGTTCTGGTTCTGGTTCAGGTTCTGGTTCTGGTTCTGGTTCTGGTTCATCGGTTCTGTTCGTTCTGGTTCGTTAGGTTCTGGTTCAGGTTCGGTTCTGGTTTCTGTTCAGTTCGGTTCTGGTTCTGGTTCGGTTTTCAGGTTGGTTCTGGTTGGTTCGGTTCGGTTCAGTTGGTTCAGGTTTAGGTTCTGGTTCTGGTTCGTAGGTTCGGGTTTGGTTCTGGTTCTGGTTCGGTTCAGGTTCAGGTTCTGGTTCAGGTTTCAGGTTCTGGTTCTGGTTCTGGTTCAGGTTCTGGTTCTGGTTCTGTCTGGTTTCTGGTTCTGGGTTCAGGTTCAGGTTCTGGTTCAGGTTTAGGTTCTGGTTCTGGTTCAGGTTCTGGTTCTGGTTCTGGTTCAGGTTCTGGTTCTGGTTCTGGTTCAGGTTCAGGTTCTGGTTCAGGTTTAGGTTCTGGTTCTGGTTCTAGGTTCTGGTTCAGGTTCAGGTTCTGGTTCTGGTTCTGGTTCGGTTCTGGTTCAGGTTTTCAGTTCTGGTTCTGGTTCGGTTTTCAGAGTTCTGGTTCTGGTTCTGGTTTCTGGTTCAGGTTCCGGTTCAGGTTCAGGTTCTGGTTCAGGTTCTGGTTCAGGTTCTGGTTCTGGTTCTGGTTCAGGTTCAGGTTCAGGTTCAGGTTCAGGTTCTGGTTCTGGTTCAGGTTCTGGTTCAGGTTTAAGTTCTGGTTCTGGTTCCGGTTCAGGTTCTGGTTCTGGTTCCGGTTCAGGTTCTGGTTCAGGTTTAGGTTCTGGTTCTGGTTCAGGTTCAGGTTCAGGTTCTGGTTCCGGTTCAGGTTCAGGTTTAGGTTCTGGTTCTGGTTCTGGTTCTGGTTCAGGTTCAGGTTCTGGTTCTGGTTCAGGTTCAGGTTCTGGTTCTGGTTCAGTTCAGGTTCTGGTTCAGGTTCCGGTTCAGGTTCAGGTTCTGGTTCAGGTTCAGGTTCAGGTTCTGGTTCTGGTTCAGGTTCAGGTTCTGGTTCTGGTTCAGGTTCAGGTTCTGGTTCCGGTTCCGGTTCTGGTTGCAATGAGCAATAAAAACAGTGACTGAAATGAATGGATGTCTATCAAAGTGCTGAGTTGCGTAGAAGAACCAGGATGTGAGTCTTCAGGTCAGACCAGCCTGTAAGAACGAGAACCAGGTTCATTTCAGGAACAAACTTTCATTCCTTTTTATCAACAAATCTGCTAATATTATTATTATTGTTTTCTTATCTTGTTATTTTTTTCTATTTCTTTTCTGTTTTAATATTTTGATGAATTTTTTAAGGCTGCACAGTGGCGCAGTTGGTAGAGCTGTTGCCTTGCAGCAAGAAGGTTCTGGGTTCGATTCCCAGTCTGTCTGCATGGAGTCTCCATGTTCTCCCTGTTCATGTTGGTTTTTCTCCAGGTTCTCCGGTTTCCTCCAAAAACATGACTGTCAGGTTAATTGGTCTGTCTAAATTGCCCTAGGTGTGAGTGTGTGTGTGGTTGTCTGTCCTGTGTGTCTCTGTGTTGCCCTGCGACAGACTGGCGACCTGCCCAGGTGACCCCTGACCCCGCCCAGGTGACCCCTGACCCCGCCCCCACCGGAACGCCAGCCGGAGAGGAACCAGCACCTCCCGACCCCATCAAGGGACAAGGGTGTAAGAAAATGGACGGATGAATTTTTTAACTGAAGCTATTTCAGATTTTGCAGTTTTTTGCCTGTTAAACTGCCTTTTAAACAGAACAACAACATTTATTTATTCTGTAAACTATCAAATTAAAAGCTACACATTTAAATTTCTTTCTATATTAGTTAATTTTAATAAGTCCAGTTATATAATTTATTCGTTCAAAAAATGGTCATTTCTGTGGGCTGTAATATGAACCAGGTTCTTTTATCAGTGAGTATTTTAATGGACCAGTTTCACCACTTTACCTCTGGTCGGTCTGTTCTGAAGCCCGTCCGGTGGTCCGGTCGGGTCCGGTCCGGTCCGGTCCGGTCCGGTCGGGTCCGGTCCGGTCCGTCCGTCCGGTCCGTCCGGTCCGTCCGGTCCGTCCGGTCCGTCCGGTCCGGTTGATTAGTGAATCATTTGGCTGGACCCGTTCGCCTGACCCAACCTCAGTCAGATTTGGTCGGTCCTGGTTCTGAAGCCGGTCCGGTCCGGTCCGGTCGGTCCGGTCCGGTCCGGTCCGGTCGGGTCCGGTCCGGTCCGGTCCGGTCGTCCGGTCCGTCCCGGTCCGGTTGGATTAGTGAATCATTTTGGCTGGACCCCGTTCGCCCTGACCCAACCTCAGGTCAGATTCTGGTCGGTCCTGGTTCTGAAGCCCGGTCCGGTCCGGTCGGTCCGGTCGGGTCCGGTCCGGTCCGGTCCGGTCCGTCCGGTTGGGTCTCTCTCCCTTGGCTCCTCCTGGAGGAGGCGCTGTCTGGTGATGCATGCTGGGTAATGTAGTGTGTCTGCAGATCTTCTCTCCTGAAGCGATCGGATGGTTTTGGGGTTAAGGGTCAGGGGTTAAGGGTTAGGGGTCAGGGGTTAAGAGTCAGGGGTTAGGGTTACCGTATGGTCCCTGAGAAAACTGCACACACGGAGCAAACAGCTGCTTCTGGCCCAGATGTTGGTTCTGTTTGTTTTGTTTGTTCTGTTTGGTTCTGTTGGTTCTGTTTGGTTCTGTTGGTTCTATTTGTTCTGTTGGTTCTGTTTGGTTCTGTTTGGTTCTGTTGGTTCTGTTGGTTCTGTTTGTTTGTTTGTTCTGTTTGGTTCTGTTGGTTCTGTTTGGTTCTGTTTGGTTCTGTTTGGTTCTGTTTTGTTTTGTTTGGTTCTGTTGGTTCTGTTGGTTCTGTTTGTTTTGTTTATTCTGTTTGGTTCTGTTGGTTCTGTTTGGTTCTGTTTGGTTCTGTTTGTTTTGTTTGGTTCTGTTGGTTCTGTTGGTTCTGTTTGTTTTGTTTATTCTGTTTGGTTCTGTTTGGTTCTGTTTGGTTCTGTTTGGTTCTGTTGGTTCTGTTTGGTTCTATTTGTTCTGTTGGTTCTGTTTGGTTCTGTTGGTTCTGTTGGTTCTGTTTGGTTCTGTTTGGTTCTGTTTGTTTTGTTTGTTCTGTTTGGTTCTGTTTGGTTCTGTTGGTTCTGTTTGGTTCTGTTTGGTTCTGTTTGTTTTGTTGGTTCTGTTTGGTTCTGTTGGTTCTGTTTGGTTCTGTTTGGTTCTGTTTGTTTTGTTTGGTTCTGTTTGGTTCTGTTTGTTTTGTTTGGTTCTGTTTGGTTCTATTTGTTCTGTTGGTTCTGTTTGGTTCTGTTTGGTTCTGTTGGTTCTGTTTGTTTTGTTTGGTTCTGTTTGGTTCTGTTTGTTTTGTTTGGTTCTGTTTGGTTCTATTTGTTCTGTTGGTTCTGTTTGGTTCTGTTGGTTCTGTTTGTTTTGTTTGGTTCTGTTTGGTTCTGTTTGTTCTGTTGGTTCTTCAGACCCAAACTGTTCTTTGAACAAACTGGAAACCATCAGAGGCCAGACGGTCCAGATGAGTGTTGTCCTGTGAACCGGGTCGGCAGTGAATTTCATCGGTTCTGGTTGTCCTCCAGGGTTCTGGTGTTGGCTCGGCACCGGTCTGAATGCGACCCGATCCTGGGGGGCCAGAAGCAGCAGAGCGGTTCTGGAGTTGACAGCTGCTGAACGAGGAGCGATGAGCTGCTGACTGGATGGAACCGGACCGGTTCTGCTGGGGCATGAAGTGGGTCGAACCCAGCGGACCCCCATTTCCCCTCGGTTCTGGTTCTGTTCCATCCTGGT